>VWZW01006604.1:855021-899150 GCA_013397115.1 Edolisoma coerulescens
TGGGATGGGATGATGGGATGGGATGGGATGGGATGGGATGGGATGGGATGGGATAAAAGGTGAGGCACATTCCCTGCTAAGGCCGTTTTGTTGAGTGGACCCAGCTGCTGGGGGATAAAAAGGGACCACCTGAGCAGCTCTGGGTTAGTTGGGAGCTGCTGGGATGGCATGAGCTTTCTTTGCTGGGTCTCTGCAGGAAGAGCTCTAGGTCTGCTGTATTTAAAGCTAGTATTTACTATCCCCCCAACCTTTTCCTTTATTTTAATAGCCAAAGGACTCTCTGGCTTTCTTCAGCTTTTCTTTCACAGCATAGGAGATTTTGGGAAGAGCTCATCTTTTCGTCAGTTGTTAAGAGAGTCCAAAGCACCAGCTTTTCTTTCTCTTTGGTGCTTGAATTCCCTTATCTTGTGGTGCTTGGAGCAGCCTTTTGCTTTATGAAAGCTGCACAGGGGGATGGCTGGGAAGCCACAAAAGGTGCCTGATGGCAAGCCAGGAAAGAAGCTTGCTGGAAAGCATCTTGGCCTGAGCATAGGAACGGCAGCAATCCTTCGTATGGGAAGGAAAAAATAGCCCTGGTGCTGTGATATGTGCTGATGCTGTGTGTGTGTAATTGCTGGGATGTGGATAAAACCCCAGCTGTGTTTAGCTTTAGTTTTATATTTCTTTGGATGGCTGAACCGGAAAAGGAAAGAAATGAAAAAAGAGCTGCACATGCATAAAAAAATAGAGATGGATAAGACCTAGGTCATCTACTCAATACTTTCCTGCCACCAGATGATTGTTCCTGGACTCAAATCTCTGCTCTGAGTTGTGGCTGGGAATACATTAACCTTTAAAACAATAGTATTAGAATTTTATATATATTTTTTTTAACCAAAATGCTGGAAACCTGGTAAATGTGAAGGGCAGGTCGTGTTGAGCTAGTGGTCCCCCAGGAAATTGGATTTCGGGGGGTTTATTCATGAAGGAGCACTCAGCCTGTTACAATTCCCTTGGAGGTGGTGCTGACCTGGAGCTCAACTGGCCAGGCCCTGACCTGGGGGACTGGGCTCTGTCCTTCCAGGACTTTGTGGCTACCACTGAAGCCCAGACAAAGCCACCAGGGTCCTCACTAGTTCTGCTGTCTGGTCTGTCCATGGGAATTCCAGCTGGAGCTGTAGGAACAGCTCATGACAGTACAGGGAGTGGAGAAAGTGTTGCCTCAAGGCAGGTGGTGGTTTTTTTAACCTCTTGTGTAGAGTAATTAAATGGTACTCAGGAGCTGTAGACCTCCTGTGTGATTTCTGCTCCTGTTTCTGTGACTGTTTCCTGGAGCTGGGTGGCAGGGAAATCATGGAGTGGTTTGGGTTGGAAGGGACCTTAGAGGCCATCCAGTTTTACCCCCTTGCCATGGGCAGGGACACCTTCTGCTATCCCAGGCTGCTCCAAGCCCCAATGTCCAGCCTGGCCTGGGACACTCCAGGGATCCAGGGGCAGCCACAGCTGCTCTGGGCACCCTGTGCCAGGGCCCCAGCACCCTCGCAGGGAAGGATTTCTTCTGAATGTCCCATTTAACTCTGCCCTCTGTCAGCTTGAAGCCCATTCCCCCTTGCCCCATCACTCCATCCCTTGTCCCCAGTCCCTCTCCAGCTCTCCTGGAGCCCCTTTAGGCACTGGAAAGGGCTCTGAGGTCTCTCTAAGAGCCTTTTCTTCTCCAGGTGAGCACCCCCAGCTCTCCCAGCCTGGCTCCAGAGAAGAGGGGCTCCAGCCCTCTCAGCATCTCCGTGACCCCCTCTGGACTCACTCCAGCAGCTCCATATTCTTATATTACTTTCTTCCTCTCTCCTCATTTCACAGCAGCATGGAAACCAGCAAGGACTGTGTCTCCCTGAGTTTTGTTAGTGCCCAGGGAGTGACTTCAGTAGGAACGATTCGTCTGTGGCTTTCAAAGTGGTGCCATTAAATTTCCATCACTGTTTTTCCTTGTGTTCCACAGGCAAGACAACCAGGACATCAAATTAGAGGAGCTCTGCCTGGTGCCTCATCCTCTGTGCATTTCTTCCTATCCTGAGCCTCTGCTACTGAATTCTTGTGTGCTGAGATGGTGCTGCAGTTTTAAAGTGGCTGGAAACTTTTTCCAAAGGAAGAGCAGGTCCAGCTTGGAAACAACATCTTTTTTAATCTTCTCTTTGGACTGTTGTCTGCTGCTTTTCTGAGTTATTCAGCAAGTTGCAACACAAAGATACAAAGAGAGATGTACTGTTATTATTGGTGGTTGTTGTTCCTAAGTCTTTATTGATTTTTATGAAAGAAATAATAACAATGTGCATGAGGTATCCAGCTAACAAAAGAAGTCCTGCAGTACTCATCTCGAATTAAATATAGAGAAGCAGAATCCAACTGGGATATTGACGGGTGAATACAAAGCTTTGTGTTTCAGGGTAGTGCTGGAGTGAAAGCAGGACTTTGCCTTGCCACAGCCCACCTTGATGAGGAGACAGCCAGCATTGTTCTTGTCTGCAGCTCCTCCACAAATGTGTCCAAAACATCTCCTGAGGCCAGAAAAAAGGATATTATCAGTAGGAGGGAGCTGCTGCCTGAGACTCGACTTTGGGCTGATCTGTGATCCCTGGGGGAAACTGGGATGCCCCCGGGGCAGCAGCAGAGGTGTGTGAGCCCATAGCCTTGCAATGCCTCAAGGTAACTCGGTCAAACTGCTGTGCTTGAGCTCACAGATGGGTTTCTCTAGAGGGTTTCTTCTTCGTCAGAGTTTCTGGTGTACATCAAAGCCAGGCTGGAGGGGGCTTGGAGAAACCTGGGATAGTAGAAGTTGTTCCCTGTCTATAGCAGGGGGTTGGATCTAGGTGACCTTAAAGGTCCTTTCCCACCCAAACCATTCCATGATTCTGTGATCAGCTCAGGGCATCCTTTCAGCAATGAGAAGGTCGTGAGGAGGGAAAGCAAAGAGAAAATCTGTTCCTCATGGTTGGTCTGACTTTCTTCCTGCTGGATGAGCTTGCCAATTCTGAGTCAAGGGCTGACACATCCCAAGTAGGGAAGGGTATGAGGGACCAGCTCTGACATGGCTGCTGATCTGAACTCCATCCGCTTTATCCAGCCCTAACAGAGGGCTTGGAAAAGCTCTCTCTCCTTTTTTTTTCCCTCTTCTTCCCTTCCCTCTGCGTGTTCTCACACGTGTCAAGATGTAACTTACACGAGAGAGATGGTGTTGCTGCTGTTCCACCTGAGAACCAGAGCTACCAGATGCCACATGAAAAAGCATCACAGTCTTTGTTGCCGGATTCTCACTCCAAAAATACTCTGATAAGTTCAACGAGGCTCAGGTAATGTCAGAATTTGTCTCTCCCTTGACTTTACAAGGAATTCCTGAGCACGATATTGAATCACAACCATATTGAATCACAACCGTATCTCTGCTCTTATATTATTTCCTCTAGCAAAACATCACCCCACAGAGGAAGTCCTTTCAGTGAAGACAAAAGTGAAAGTGTCTATTGGTTTGAAAAGATCCCTCTGTGTGCCAGAATCAGTGTGAGAGAGAATGGAAGTGTGAGTGCCTCTGGCAATGCCTTTGCTGGGCTGTTTGTCATCCCGGCACGAGAAGGAGCTGAGCAAACACAAATATTAAACTAATATTTTTTGGTGCTCGGTGAATTTTGATTGTCAGCTCACGGTGCCTGAGGCAGCAAACAGGAATGAGATGCAGTATCCTTAAGCTTTGTATTCATGGCTGAACTGATGCTCCTTTTCTATTTATTTATAGGTGTGTGCGACTCTGGGCATTGGTATTTATCTGTTATGTGAGGGAGAGATGCTAATGAGGACCCAGCCAAGGCTGCTGAGTCGGGAGGTAAAACAGCTAAACCAATGAGGTTTGGTCCTCAGGATACCTAAATCTACACCAAATTGAGGATGTGGCAATTTTCTGCTCAAATGTGACTGGAGAGAGAGGCCCAAGGATGTGCAGGATGAGTGGAACAGACTCCACGTTTTCCAGATCCCTGTGGTTCAGTGTCAGAATCCTTCATCCTACCGAGATGTGGGGCGAAGAAAAGGAAAGCTGAGGACTGGCTGATCACCAGAAGGTCAAGGCTAATTCTGAGGCTTTTGCACAGCTGTGGGATAGAAACCCATCTTCTGCCTCCAGCTGTGCTCCTAATTGGTGCTGCCAGACTGGACTTCGAGGAGCTGGGATGGTGTGGTTTTTTTGTTTTGTTCGGGGTTGTTTGGTTTGGTTTGGTTTGCTTTTTGGGAGTTTTTTTGGATATTTTTTTCTTTCCTTGGACAGACACTGAGGAAAATAAACAAGATTGTCAGCCCATGACCCTTCTGAAAAGATGGGGCCACGTTTCAAGCTCCAAGAGCCCTGCTGTTGGCTGAGAGGCACTTTGTGGAGACTGTACCAATTATGTGGGATTTTTCCGAGTGTGGGAGCTGTTATTTTCTTGAGTGAGCAAGGAAGAGGCTGAGAGGTATGAGAGGTGATAGACAGCTTTGCAAGGGAGCTGCAGTTAACCTGCAGTTAAATTGAACTCCCTGGGTACGTTGGGAGCCAAAGACAAGTTCTGTGTGTTGCAGCCCATGGGGAGAAGCACTTCCCAGCTCACTGCATGTGGCTTTACAGAGGCAGCTTGTCCAGCACCAGGTGTGCTCATCTCCTAGATCATCCTTATGGGAAAATGCAAGAACCAAGCTCCTTCCTGTGGGGAGATTCAAGAAAATTCCCATGTTGTGCTCCTTACTCAAACCTGGGTAAAAAAAAATGAGCCGAATGATGAAGAGAAAAAGGACAAGAGGATCTCTCTCTTTTTCTCTTCTCAGCTATCTTTGAGGGTGATTCACCCTCCCCGAGTTCTTGGCAATTTCTCTCAGTGACCAGCAGCTCTATCTTGTGTTTCTGACTCATAAACTGCTGGAAGCTTCTTGGGCTGAATTCAGACTAAGAAAAATGTAAGCATTGGGTTTGATCCTGCATGAAGTTGTTTTGTAGAGGGCAAGGGGCAAACCAAGAGGGAAAAAACAGAAGATGTAGTGAGAAAGAGGTAAAGATGAAGAGGTAAAACCCCAAAATGTGGATTTTGAGCAATGGAGGAAAAAAAATTATCTGTTCTGAGGTCAAACAAATGAGCAAAATGATGAATGATGCAGAACTCTGAGCTGTGGTTGGTTTCCTATTGTGGCAGGGATATTAGTAATAAAATCAATACCAGTACTTAGCTAGGCCTAATAACTACACAGATCAGATTGGATTAAATGGATATTTCTTATCCTAATAACCCGCTATTGTTGCCATTGCATTCTAGGTAGGAATGGGTATCATGTCTTTAATTAAAGTGGGGGCTTCAGCACTTTGATTCACTTGTTGTCATAACTGGAAATGACTGGTCCATACCCCAGCAATTAAGCTTGTCCTGAAGGCTCTTACAAATGAAAATAAAAACAGATTCCATGGAGAATCCTTTGCCTGACAGCCTTGGTGCTATGGCACGTGTGACAACCCAGGGCAAGGCATTGAGATAAGACCAGGCTTGCCCTGAGCTTTGGAGCACTAAAACCCTCCCAAACTAGGCTTTGCAGCAATTTTTGGAGGTTCTGACATCAGGTTCCAGGGCTCCATTTGATGCTGGAGCACCACCAAAGCCCTCCAGAGGTCTGTTGAAGAAGGCTGTGTTGAAATGTCTGCTTCCAGGTGAGGCAGGTCAGGCTGGGGGTCACCACCTCTCCAGGCTCAGGGTGTCCCATGTCTCATCTTGGAAACCTTCCTGGTAAACTCCTGGCCTCAATCAATGCTCTTCCATGAGGAATGCCAACTTAGAGAAAACAGCATATTTAAAAGCAAAAGGCACGCTGGGGTTTATTGGATTTGTTCCAAAGAGTTCTACGTTCAATCACCCAGAAACTGTCTCCCTGCAGGCAACAATATCTTTTACTAATGAGTGTATGGAATAGCTGGGCTTGTACTTGCTCTGACTCTGCACCTGCCCTGTGTTGGGGCTCCTCCCTCCTTTTTTGGGTCCTTTTGGGCTGCTTTGTGTCAATGAAATCAGGAAAGGGAGGGGAAGGAAAAAACAAGGGGTGATGTCACTTTAGGTCTGAAATGAGAAGGATGTTCACCTCAAATCTGGGCCCTCTGAGCTGGGAAAAGGGAATTTGGGTTGCTCTCCTGCTCTCCAAGTGGCCCCTGGGGGGCTGCTGGGTATCCCAGACACTTTGGAATTAACTCCAGCCTTGGGACAACTTTGCCACTGCTCTGCAATGTGCAGGATGTGGGTGAAGGATACTCTAAAATCTCTGCATGGGCACCCCCCCCGAATCTGCCCTCACATCAGTGCCTGAGGGGTGTCCCAGGCAGGGACCTGCGGGGAGACAGGGACCCCCCAGCCCCATCCCCACTGCATCTCTGCTGCCCCATTTCAGCTGGCCTGGAAGTGCTTTCAGCCTAAAACTAAGACAGCTTGTCTGCTCCAGCTGTAATTACCTGCTGAAAGGAACCGGTGGGGAACAGGAGGCCTGGAGGATGTAGAAGGGAGGACAGAGAAGGAAAAGAGGAAGGGGAGAAAGCAATGAAGAAATGCATTGCAGGGTGCAATTGCATCCATCATCCAGGTTGCTGCCTGTGGTCCCTGTGAGGGATCCCACACCAGGGAGGCCGGACCTGTGACTTCCTTGGGGTGCAGAGGAAGGGCCTCTGTCCTGAATTATCCATCTGCCCCAAGTTATTCATCCACCCCATTCCTGCATTTCCCAGCAAACGGGGCTGGCTGGGATTGTCTGTCCTTGCCCCGGGGTCTAGGCAGGCTCTTTATCAGGCAGCATGTAGCTCTGTGGTGTCCTTGGCTGGTCTTCCATCAGCCCTGGCCTGTGGAAAGTGCACAGAAGAGGAAGAGGGAATTTCCTCTTGTCAGGAACCAGGACTGAAATACACAGGACTGCTGGATCCATGAGAATTTTTTTTTTTTGGGGGGTGTCTTTTGCCACCCTCCCCATTCCGTATGTGTCCTGATCACTCATGTCCCCATTTTTCTGCAGTCTTTAAACATCACCTCCCCACCAGCCAGGTCCTATTTGTAGAGCTGTGGTCTGGATTATATTTATTTCTTTCTTTTTAAGTGTGTCTGCTTCACTGCTTGCAGGAGCTGATGATCTTTGACTGGGCTGAAGAGGAGGGAAGTGCAATTCCACTGCTGCCAGTGGTGCTGCCAGCCCCATCCCTTCCCTGTGCTCCAACCCCGGTGAGTGAGGAGGGATCCTGGGTGTCAGAGCTGGCGGGTGATGAATTAACTGGGAAAACTGGAGCAGTTCCAGTGACTTTCCCAGAGTCACTGACACTTCTTGGCACTGCAGCACGGGGTCAGGAGCAGGGTCCTGGGGTGATCAAGGGATCAGCAAGGAGAAGGCAGTGAGAGTGTGGCAGGCAAGTTTTGGGGTTGTCAAATGTCCCCATTCCTGCACAGCTCTCTGAGCCAGGAATGCACCCTGGGGACAATCCCCTTTCTACCCTCTGGCTTCCCACCTCCTCCAGCACCCAGGAAGGCTGGAAAGCCCATGCACAAGCCACTGGGATCTCAGGGAAGCACTGGCTGGAGCGGCAGATGGAGAGCACAACTCACCCCAAGCCTAAAGATCTGGCTCTGCCTGTGCTCTCTTTTAAATCCCAGCGATGTCCTGTCGTTGTCAGCTAATGCCCTCTAATGGGTCCATTAAACAGCTCTGTCTTTGCCTTGGCTCCTAATTCCCCCCTCCCCTCCTCATCATCAGGCAGCATGACCTGCTCCAGAAGACACAATTACACTCCTGAAATCTGTCTGAATGACGGCGCTGAGCCAGCAGCAGGCACACTCACCCTTCCTTGGCCAAGCCAGACCCCTGGATGCCAGCCTGAGGGTGAGGGAAGATCCACCTCTGGCATCCAGCATTCCCTGCCGGAGCGTGGGTGTCCCCGAGGGCACCTGCCTGTAATTAGAGCAGATTTACAGCAAATAGCTCCTCCATCCCTGCAGAGCAGAGGGATCTTTGCTTCCTCTCCACCTAAAGCAAGTCTTGCCAACCTGCTCTTGGACCACAAGCTTTGCTGCTCTTCCAAACACTCCGGCCCAAATCCTTGCTCGCTTCCAGGGCAAAATCTTCCATGAAACCCAGCAGGACAACCACCCATCCCTGGCCCCTGTTTACCTCTGCATGGAAGCATCTCTTCAAACACCAGAGGAACAGGGACTGGAGTGACTCAAAATCGACTCTTTTTTGCTCAGTACATGGTTGGCTTTCTCTGGAGTTTGGGGAAAATTTTAATAGCACTGACTATTGATAATCTGCCACTGGGAATTTGCTCAGCACTCTGCGGCACCTGCGCCAAAAATACAAGGTCCTGCTCCCCAGAGTGCCTGGAAACATCGAGGGAAAGCAAATTTGGGGAAGTGGTAAGGTCGTGGAGAGATGTGGAGTTCCCAGGGGCACAGCCGACCGAGAAGGCTGCTGGGGACAGGACCAAGCAAGGCTTGTGGGGAACTTGGAGGAGAAAAGGGAGAGAAATGTGGGTCTGTTGGAAGCTTGTGCTGAAGGATCATCATGATTTGGGGGCCCACTGCATGACCTTGAGACATGTCATTGGCTTTTCTCTGCTCCCCTTTCCCTGAAGATGGGGAAAGCAGGGCCCTGGGGGCTCTTTGAGATCCATGAGTGAAACCACAGTGATGCTGATTTTGGTTATCCGAAGGAAGGCTAAAGGAAGACAGAGATAAAAGAGGAGCCCCAGACCTGAGAGAGGTGCAGAAGGGTGTGCACAGTTCTGTGTCCTCAGGCAGGTGGGTGTTTGTAGCAGAAGGCGAGGAAAGAAATAGCCTTTAAGACAACATGGCCCTTGCTGCAAACTTAAACTGCATTTAACTCTCTCTTTTAGTGTCAGTTTTATTCCTAATGGCCTCTGATACAGCAGGCAGGCCTTCATCTTCTCCTGTTCATGCTGGGCTGTGCACTCCCGGGTTTGTTTTTCCCCCTTCCCGTGTTGCTCTGTGATAATGTCACGCTGAGCTGCTAAAGCCAGCTGCAGCTTTGACAGATGATGTACCAGTTCCCTCCGCTTCCCATTTGACATTTCCACGAGCACTAAACACACATGCTTACAAATTTTAAAAAGGAGAAGCAAGCCCACCATGGCTCTCTCCTGGTTTGGTTTGTTTGGGGGGGTTTTTTTGTGTGTGTATGTCATTTTGAAGTTGTTGCAAAGTGCTGGATGAATGGATCTTGAGATCAAAACCTTCTATATAAGGGTTATGGAAGCCACTGTGTGTGATGGTCCTCGCTCTGGTGGCAGTGCCATCCCTGGCACATTCATGCCATGACTTTTCCCCCATCATCCATGCCATTAGGCTGTCTCTCATTACTCCATGGCTCTGGATTTAGCACACAAAACTCTCAGTATTTCAGGGCTGCGCTGCAAGACATGGCAGCTCCTTCCTCCTTTGCAGCCAAGGCAGTGGAACACAATGGCTTGGGAAAGATGATGCTCTGGGAGATGGGAGGGAGGGCTAACCCCAGAAGGGAGCCTGTACTTGAAGCCTGGTCTCCTGGCAGAGAAAGAACAGGAGAAAAAGGTGGGAAGAACTTTGAAACCATCAGCTGGTATTCTTTGAGGTTTCACACTTTCAGCAGAAGAAGCCGAGGGGAATTTTTCCTTCTCTGTGGATGGAAGCAGGATCAGGCTATTTATCTTTGATGAAATGCCAAGAAATGGTTGATTGTATTTAGAAGCAGCAAAAAAGATGTAATAAATAGTGCTTCCTGCTCTGAGAAATGAGTGAGGAGCCCAGATCTGATAACTGCCTGCAAACATCCTTTCTTTTGTGCTGTGAGTGATGGGACTCCAGCACCCACAGAGGATCTCTGGTTGGAGAACACACCGAGGTCTGACACTTCTGCCACCTAAAGAGCTGGCTAAACTTGCCTTGGTGTGTTACAAAAGGGGGAGTGTGGGTTGTAGAGGTCCCATTTCTACAGCACAGCTCTGGGCAATGCAGAGGAGGATGCTGTGGGTCAGTTACTGCAGAAGAAAGGCAGCCTCAGTTCTGGGGCTCACCTAACTTTGGAAAGTCAGCTGATGAAAATCACCTTCAAACTCCAGCCAGAACAGAGAAGAGCTCCAGGCTGCCATTCCTTGTGGGGAAAGCACGATGAAGAGAAGGCAGTGAGGGTTTGCTGTGGGATCAAGGGCAACTGAAGGAAGAAGGAGAAGGACCTCAGTACCTGTAAAGAGAATCCATCTGAATCCAAAGTCAGCACCACCCCAATCCCTGTCCAGTGAACTGCTGCTCCTGTTGCTGTTGGAGCTGAAGTGATGTGAGGTTTAAGAGGCTGGTGAAGATATTGTGTTGACCTGCTTGATGCCACCTCGGCGAGTGAACAACACCACTGCCTTCCCCTGAATATTTTGCACTGAAAATTGGAAGTGCCACATCAATCCAAAATCCCATTATTGGCTTTTTTATTATTATTTCTTTTGTAGCAGAGCCAGGGCAGCAGCTCACCCTGCCCATTTTCCAGCATCCTGGTTTTCCCTATGTGAGCCACCCACTTTTGCCTGCACGGGAAACACCAACCCACGGCATTGCACAGGCAATCAAGTAATATTTCCCTTCACTAATCACAGAAATTAATGCTGGCTCAGGCATGAAAGAGGAACAAAGCCAAAGGATTTGATCTTTCTTGCCCCAGCAGTGGCATTCGCCTCCACCTCTTGGACCTTTGGCAGCTGGGCATCTCCTCCGTGTCCCTTCCCTTGCCTGGAATGTGTTTGAACATCAGCCCTGGAGATGCCAGGGAGAGGATCAGAGGTACCAGCCCCACCCCAAGCAAAGGGCACAGGGAGGTGAGAGCTGCTCAGGTGACACCTCCTTGTTTTTCAGAGCACCAGTGATCCAGGGGAAATGCATTTGTTTGGGAGGTTTGAACAGAAGTGGCAACAGATGCACTGTGTAATAAAAATATGAAAACCACTATTATGCTTTCAGGAAGAGAACAGAGAGGAGAAAAACTGCAGGCACCAGAGATAAAGCCAGGCAGAATTATGGAAAGGCAATATTTAATAGTTCACCAATTGCGTTTCCAAGATATGTTACCCCTAGAGCTGAATTAAATATTGATCTTTTTTGTTTGTTTGTTTGTTTGTTTGTTTGTTTAAAAAAAAAAAAGGCACAAACCCAAGCATCTCCCACCACCAAAATTTAAATGTTGGCTGCTGCCCCTCCTATTTCTCACACCTGAATGAGCGCATCCCCCCCGTTTTAGGCAGCCTGGGTCAGTTCTTGTTTA
Organism: Edolisoma coerulescens; assembly: GCA_013397115.1. NCBI lineage: Eukaryota > Metazoa > Chordata > Aves > Passeriformes > Campephagidae > Edolisoma > Edolisoma coerulescens. The sequence continues at coordinate 866,326 of VWZW01006604.1, forward strand.
GCAGCCCCTGGCAGCCCCTTTCCAATGGCTCTGCCCAGGGGTCGGTCACCCCACTGCTTCCTGGGGTTGTGCTGAGAGCCCAGCAAGGGAAATTGGGAAATTTTTTTTGGAGCCTTTTCATCAGGGGTGTGTTTTACCATTCACACCTGAATTTTTTACTAGCACAACTGCAGATCTAGAGAAACTCATGCAGCTGAGGGAGGATGGGAAGATGCAGGAGGTAAAGGGCAGTTCTGGGAGCTTCTTATACCAACTTTACCTCTAAAAGCTGTAACGGGGCCTTTTGACACTGCATTAATACCACAAATAAAAATAACCATCTCTGAGTGGTCTATCTCTTGTGAGGAGGTATCAGCTTTGATAATTTTTAAATTTGTGTAAGGCAGCTTGGAATTACCTCCAAAGGGCTCTCTATAAAGCCAGATTGTACTGCATTTAACACGTGTGCTTTTAGCCTTTTCTTCCCCGATTTTCTTGGACTTAGATTGATAGTTCTGTAGAGGACTTCATTTTTTTCTCTTTTTAAGTGCCTCTGCTGGCTTAAAAGTGACTCAGTACTTGATCAATACTGCTGGTGGCTGTTGGTGCAGCCACTGATGGGAAGCTGGAGGAGAATTATTCTGGCGAAAGCCTCCGAGAAAAATCAGTCAGAGAGGGTTGGTGACTTTGCTTGGCTTATATCTTCAGTGTTTTCAGGAATGGGGAGGGGAAACAGCCAGAAAACAGGTTTCAGAGAAGGCCAGAGGTATCTAAATACTCGGTGGAGGGAGTTTATAGTGACAAAGCACATTACCAGCAACCCCCCTAATGAAGCATACTTCCAATGCCTCTGCACTTGGCAGTAGGGAAAAGCCTGTAAGGACACAAGAAAGGCTTTTCTGGTTCAGCTGAACAGCATGTCTGTACTTACCACAAAGGCTGTCCTGACCTCCAACTGTTTTCCTCTCCAGGGAATCCTGGAGTCTGATGTGATTTCTCTGCCTAGTAACACCCAGCAGATTTTCCTCCCTGCATCCCTCTGTGAGCCCACACAAATCTCTTCTTCCCCAAGATGGAAAACGTGCAGAGCAATGCTGTTGAAATTTGCAGATAGGCACAAGGGTGGGGTGGGGGGAGCCAAAACCTTCCTAAGGGGTCAATTTTCCTTTTATAGAGTCACAGAATGGTTTGGGTTGGAAGGGACCTTAAAGACCATCTCATTCTGTCCACTGCCAGGGGCAGAGACACCTTCCACTATGCCAGGTTGCTCCAAGCCCCATCCAGCCTGGCCCTGAACACTTGCAGGGATATGACTTTTACCTGGGAACGTGCTGCTGTCCCCTTCTCCGGCACAGCTTGGAAGGAGCAGAAGGACCCTCTCTGCCTTTCCCCTCTTGTCCTTGGGAATGAAGTTTATTCCTGATGCCTGCAGGCTGTTAAACCCTCCCACCCACCATTATCAGATGCCAAGTGATGCAGGGAGTGCTCACACTGCCTTCCACAGTCCCGTGGGATAGGGGCAAAGTCCTGCTCTCCCCCTGGGACTGAAGCAGGGCACGCCACGCTGCAGACCTTGTGCTGCTCTGCTCAAGGGATGCTCCGCTGTCAAAACCCTCCCCAGGGACTTTCTGCTCCAGCAGAGCATCCTGACCTTGCAGCTCTGAAGGTGCTTGAGAAAAGACCCACTTCACTCCTGTGGCTGGTTTTGGGCAGCCAAAGGGAGAAGCAGCACCTCCATAGCACCTGGCAGACATCTCTGCTTGGGAAGCCCAGCACCTCCCAGTAAATGCTCTCTCCCTGAGCCTTGCTTTCCTTTCCTTTCCTCTCATTCCAGTCCCGTGCCATGGATGCTGTGCTACACACCATGTGTGCCATCCATCTTCCCAACTATGTGCTGTCACATCTTCCAGGAAGGGGCAGATTAAAAAAATTGGTCTGGACAGGGTTTCTTTGTTAAATGGAAACTGTTTTAGTGGAAAAACAGCAGCCTGTATCCCTCACCAAGCACTTCCAGGTAATGTTTGTACATTTAAGGGGGGAGGAAAAGGTGTGGGGCCAAATTCTGGGGGGGCCCTGCTTAAAGCCTTGGCAGCACATCGCTGCACTGGCCTGTGAAAATGTGTCATCCCCGGGCTAAATCCAGCCCTGAGAAACCTGACAGCCCAGGTGAAACCAGCCAGAAGTGACTTCTCCCATCCTCCTCAGGAGGGAAGATAAATGTCATCAGTCATCAGCCGTCACAGCTTATACAAGGCACATTTTTCTCTCCCTCGTGCTGAGCTGAAACCGCTCTGGAGGGAGAAGGGAAAGCACAGGGAGGGCGAAGGAGAGCTGTGAATCCTAAACTTCTCCCGTCCCTTGGGTGGCTCTGTCAGTGCTGATAGAAAAATGTGAGTAAAGCTGTGGGAAACAAGGCTCGGGTGACCACCGGAGGCAGCCAAAGCAGGGAGATAAATGGGTATCTGGGTGCAAAAAAAAAAACCCTCCCGAAGTTATCCCAGCTGTTCCCAAGCGAGGCGGGGAGAAAGCAGCGTGCTGGAATGGGTTAGAGGGAGGGAAGGGAATATGGAGCTGTGAAGGCCAGCTTCTCACCCAGCTTCCAGGTAGTTTAAAGCTAATGGTGAGTGAGATTCCTGCAAATCAGTTAGCTGCAGTCCCCAAAGCCAAGGAAATTGTTTCAGGGTAGTGGGCAGTGCTGGGCTGCACAGCTGGGCAGGAGCGGGCGAGGGATGGGGATATTCATCCCAAGAGACCGGTGTGTTTTCTGGGAGCCAAATTCTGTTTTGAGTGAGCCTCCCCTGCCCTGAGTTTCAGTGGGAGATAAAATTATGGGTCTCCTCTTCCCTGAAATCCTGGATGTTGCTGCTCAGCGTCCCTTGGCAGGGCAAGAGAAGGTGATTCTCTGCTCAATTCAGACATTTCCTTGGGGATACCTGGCATCAAAACCTCTTCTGTGTATTTAACAGTCTGAGGGGAGCCTTAGCCATGATCTTGTCCAGTCTCTCCTGGAGCTCAGGCAACCTCTTGGCATCTGTGACATCCTGTAGGAAGTGACTTCTCACTCCAGAGTCCTCTGTTCCATGGGAAGTGGTGGAGTCACCATCCCTGGAAGAATTTAAAAACTGTATAGATGTGGCCCTTGAAGACATGGGTTAGTGCTGGATTTGGCAGTGCTGGGGGAATGGTTGGACTTGATGATCTTGGAGGGCTTTTCCAACCTAAATTACTCGGTGAAGAATCACTTATCCCCTTCCAACAGCATCCCCAAGCTGTGGGCTCTGCCAAAACACCTCCGCATAGGCAAGGCCCATCCTGGTGTTTCTGCTCTCAATTCACCCCAGGGAGAAAATCCTGCTGAATCCAGGATGGCTTTGGGTCATTCAGCTAAAACTCCAGCACCAAACTCCTCTAGGAACACAGCCTGGCACATAATTTCATGCAAATAACTTGCTAAGTGCATTGAGCTCCTCTCACCTCTGGAAAAGCGCTCCTGAACCTGCTGTGACCCATGATGTCCTCAGGTAAACCAGGTATTGGAAATCATTCTGCACTTCAGAATTTGTTCTTGGGCTTATTCTGCTCACTAGATGAACTGTGCAGATCAGCAGCACCTGGTCACAAAGACCACGGGGGTGTTTCCTTCTCCTTCCCAAACATGTCAGCAGCCAGTGGGGTGGGATGAGTCCTGGAAGCAGTGGACACGTGCCATTACCAGATTTTGGAGCCTCCCCGAGCAATTAAACTTTGTGTAACACGTCGCTCTGAGGGAGAATGGACCCAGGCAGAGAATGTGGCTCAGATTTAATCTCCTTGTATTGAGTTCACACTTAAATAATTACCTGGGAACTTGCTGCTTCGATCTGCCGCGCTGACCAACCTCGGTCACGGCCTGGGAAATTCTCCTTAGTGAGGTGATTTGCATAAAACGAGCCAGAGGAGAGGTGCCAAGGAAAAGAGTGTTTTTTGGTTTTTTTTTTTTTAAACGTGAATGCATCAGGCAGCATTTGCAGCATTTGCCCAGAGGATATTCAGTTCTGGTATCGCTATTTTTGTGGTGGCTTCTTTGCAGTGATTAATTTAAAGTGCCAGCATCAGGAATCATGGGAACATATGAGAAACCCAGTTTCTCTTTTAAAATAGAAGTTAAGTTTTCTTCCCAGCGCTACAGAAAAAGAACCTGGAAAAAGGTCATTATTAAAGAGATGTAAAACTCCCCTCTGCTTCTCATCTCATTTCATCCTTTTTCATTTCATTTCTTAAATTGGAGGAGAAGAAACCCTCTTGCTTGAAGTGCACCAGATGGTTGCATATCACCAAAATGGAAAAGCTGGTATCATACAACCTTTGGGAGCAGATGCCCCAATTTTCCACACAGGCATGGCAGCCACCACCTTTCCTATGTCTTTCAAGAGCTTCCCTGGTAAAGTTTGGCTCGTGGTTCCCAAACCAACAAGTGAGGTGTGAGGACTGGGGAGGGTGTCTCTTCCCATCGCTTCCCTGTATATAAATGGAATTTTCCCCCTTCCCACCCAGCAGTCTGGCACTGAGCTGCTCGTGGTCAGGCAGGAGAAAGCCAAGCTTTTTCCAAATCAATCCCAGACAGGGACTAACATAGGATTAAAGCCACTCAGGTGTTCAAGCAGTTCAGGTTTGGTACAGCGGGTCCAGTGTGTGGCGGGTCAGGCCCACCACATTTTTCTTTTTCCACTGGCTTAGGGTCATGGAATTACAGAATTGTTCAAGTTGGGAAAGAGCAAAGCCTCACTCTCACCTGGCTGCCCCCTCCTGTCAGAGAGTTGTAGAGAGCAAGCCTGAGCCTCCTTTTCTCCAGGCTGAGCCCCCCTCAGCTGCTCCTGGTGCTCCAGACCCTTTCCCAACTCAATTCCCTTCTCTGGACACGCACCAGCCCCTTCCTGAATGGAAGGGCCCAGAACTGAGCTGAGGGTTTGAGTTGCCTCAGCAGTGCCCAGCACAGGGGGACAATGTGTGAGGCACCAGCTTGGAGCTGGGATTTCTGCAGCATTTCTGCCACATCCCTAAACTCAAACCCCTCCACTTTCATGGATGTGTCCACACATCCACTCTGCTTCATTCCCAGTGATCCATCCCTGCGTCAACAAGTCACCTCCTCGTGTCCCCAAGCCTATCCCGAGGCTTTTCCATCCTCTTCTGTGTGTCACCTTGCATTTATCATGCCCTGTGCATCCCTCCTCTCTTGTTCATCCCATTGTTTTAGCCACCCTGGGGTGAATCCCATCCGTGATGGCAAACCCTTCGGAAGCAAAAGGTTTGTAGTTATTTACCAGGGAAAGGATAAGCCTCAGCACTTAGAAAAAAACATACTCATAATTCCGCCCTTTCCATCCACATTTACCAAATTGATTTTTGAGCTGCTCTCAGTCAGATTGCAATAAATACACTTGAAATCCCGTGCACGTAATGGTTTATAAATTGTGGATCATAATTCAGCTTGGGTTTGGTTTGCTGGCTGCCATCGGGCTGTGCATGCCTGCCTGTGTTTTCCTTTCTCCAGCCCCTCATCCCTCACGACTCTCTGGCAGAGGAATAAATTGGGAATAATAGAAGGTCTGCTGACGAAATTTCACTTGTCAGTCGGAAAATTTCATGCAGGGCGTGAAGTTCTTGCAAATAGCGCAAGGTAAAAAAAATATCAAATATTGACCTGGGTGGGAGCAGCTTTGCTAAGCCCCCAGGAGTTTGAGCCTAGGGAAGGAAGAGCAGCTTGGGAAGAAGGAGCATCCACCAGCAGGGCAATGCCTCCTGGATGGGGCTGCGGATGATTCCAGCAAAATGACCTCGGCACAACCCTATCCCTGCAGCCACCATCCCCAAAAACACAGCAGAAAAGGCAGTGGGAGGGGAGGCAGGAGGGGTTTGAGCAGACAGGGAGATCCCCCCGGGATGCAGAGTTGGAGCTGGAACTCAGCGCAGCACCCAGGCAGGAAAATCCATACCTGCCTCAGATTTACGATCTGTTGGGGGAAATAGAGCACAGATATTTTTAAAATGTGGGGCCATTAAGCTCTCCAAATGGGCCAGCTCACCTGCTATTTTAACAACACTTTGTGACAACATCTTATTTTATAAGTGGTCCTTTTGGACTTATTAACTCTAGGCTGTCTCATCCCATTTGGAGCGAGGAAAATGCCATCGAGATGACCCCTGAAACTGTTTAATGAGCTTTTATGGGGCACAGGAAATTTAAGTGCCAGCCCAGGACTTCGGGGAGTCAAAAAAATTGGATCAGGAGTGCTGGTATTTACACTGCTTTTCGTTTTCCTGCTCTTCCCTCTGCATGACCTTGTGTTTATTGTGGGGTAGGGGTGTGGGAGTCCATGACTTTCATCTGGAATCCAGTGGCTGTAACGTGATGAAGGGGATGGGAATATTTAAAGCATCATCCTGGCAATAGTGTCTGCAATAAGGGAACATCCCCCTTTTTTTGCCAAAAACCCTTTTCCTGAAAAAATACACCTGCTGGGAGTGTGCCCTTGGGCGAGTGGAGAGGCAGTGCCAAGAGAAACGGGGCTGAGGTCATGGAAAAGGGAAAACCAACTCAGTCTCACATCTGGGAGTTGGCTGCCAGCATGGAAGAAGGGTGGAAAAAGGGATTTTGGGGTTCCCAGCCTATTGCCGGTGGTGGAGGCAGCCCGAGGATGGGGAGGGGATTGGAAACTTAGCTCTGCACTGGTTTTTTTTTCCCCAAATAAGTTTATTTCAGATGATAATAATAACAACAATAATAATAATATAAGAGCAATAATGTAAGAACAATAACAGGCTTTGGGAAAAATCATGTCTTGTAATGAGACTCTGGGAAGCAGGTGAGTTTTCCCAGAGGATCCCAGCCCCTTGCCAAACCCTGCTCGCCCCCATCCAAGGCAGGGATGTCAGGGTGGGGGTCTGGGCACCCATTTTTCAGGATTGTTGCCCCTTCCCTGGAGCAGGGCTTTCCAGCAGGAAAGTACTGACACCCAGTTGGGGGAGCAGGCCAAGGAGATGCATGTCACACCCCACAAAAACAAGAAAGAAATGGTTGGATTTGGAGGCGAGGAATGACAGCTTTTAACTCTGGTGGGATTCACTGTTCTTGGGGGTGGTGCATGGGAATGAACAGGCACAGCAAGGCAGGTGAATTTTAGGAAAAGTGCCAGGTGCCAAAGAGAGGCACCTGTGGTGCTCCATCCCCGCCTTGCAGGGATAACCACATCCACCTGCAGAGGCTTCAGCCACACCAGGGCTGTGGCTCCTTCACCTGTGTCCTAGCCCTGCTCTCAGCTCTAAAGGAGCCTTGTGGAGGCTCCTGGCAGCTCCGGGAGCTGGTGGATAGGAAGTGCTGGTTGTGGGTGCTTGGAGGCTCTTCTGGGCATGGTGGGATGCACAGGTAGGAGATTCAGCAGCTCTGGAACACCTGTGAGGGTGGAGTGTCTGTCACAGAGAGGTTTTTTTACATGTAGTCCTTAATAATAATAATAATAATTTGCTGAGGTCTGCTTCTAAGAGTTTATATTTTCCTGTGGTGAGCACCTTCTATTTTTCACCCTTAGGAATGCAAAAGGAAACCTTGCTCCTGGTTCTCGGCAGAGCATTCTCCCAAGTGCTTGTGCTCTGCCTTGTTCCCATTTTATTTATGTTACAATCACAGCAGAGCTTTGCTTGGAAAAATTGAGAAAGTAGCCAAGAAGAATACACACAACTGCCCAGGAGAGATAATCAGTTGTTAAAACATGCCTGCTGCTCTAATTAGAAAGGAAATGAAATTGGGTTTAAAGTGGAATTAACTGAAGGTTCCCTTATCCTGTCCATCTCCTCTGCTTGCCCAGCCCTTCTGGGCAAATATGATGGAATTGAAAAAAGAAAGCTGATCTCTGAAACCCCCCACCCCCTGGGCCTAAGCCAGGGAAAGACATCCCTTCCAATCTGCTCATCCCAAATGTACCTTCAGCTTTGGTACCACCAGTTACAGTTGTTGCAGAGCTCCTGTTTCTCCACTGCCTTGTACTAATTTTTGGCCACCAGGGAATAGGCAGAAGTGGATGGATTGTGCCTAATAGGTGGTTTAAAGCTGTTAGAAATGATTTTTTTTTTGTTTATTAAATCTTAGTTGATCCCATTTCATACTGTCTCCTTCTCAGAGGGAAGGCTTAAAAGGGTCATTGCTGCTGATATAATGAAAATAACACTAACAGACTCCTGTGAGAGGAGGAGCACTCTGGCCCTCAAACCCATCTCCTCGAGGGTGAAAGGGTGGGATAGGTACTACTGTTGCTGCTGGCTTTTCCCTTGGATGGAATTCATAGGATCACCAAATGGTTTGGGATGGAAGGGACCCTAAAGATCCTCTAGTTCCATTGGGATTCCAATAGATCCCAGCCTTCTGCCTGGCTCTCCTGGCTGGGTCCAAGGAGATCCTTTGCCAATAAATGAGCCAATTGCTGGATGGCTAAAAAATGTACCTTCCACGTCCTCTGCAATTTGTACTTCCACAAAACTGTCAGGGAAGTGAAATGCAATCGATGGCTCAGACCTGAAGGCTTCAGTTTAATCTCTGTAAAGGTTAATCTCTGAAGACTCAAAGTTTCTCTTGTTATCTCTTTTTTTCAGTGCCACCAGAGCCCCATCCCATCACACTCAGACAAAATCCTCAGGTAATTTCGTACCTTTGCACTTGTTGTTTCCTTTCTTTAAATAAAACCCCGTCCTCATCCAGAGGGTCTGATGTACCAGCTGAATCCAGCTGAAACCCTGCTGTGGCTTTGAGGGATTGGCAAAAATGGACAAGGGGGATGATCTGTCACAGGCTGCCCAGAGAAGCTGTGGCTGTCCCATCCCTGGAAGTATCCAAGGCCAGGTTGGTCAGGGCTTGGAGCACCCTGGGATGGTGGAAGGTGTTCCTGCCCGTGGCATCTCGTTTGGTTAAGCCCAGACATGGCCCAGCCCTTGGATCCAGCATTGTGAAAGGAAATCTCATTCTCCAGGAGGCTTCTCTACCCTCTCCAATCTGTAGAGCTGCAAGGAGTCCATCATGTAGCAGCTGGGAGGTGGCTGATCTGCACAATTCTGTGGGCTTTTTTACTTGTTTCTGGGTATTTTATTCTGTTGCAATCAGCTTGCAGGCCTTGCTCCCTTTCTGACCATTTGTTGTGCTGATTGTTTGCCATAGAAATTTGGGCATGAGCCAGGGAGAGAGGCAGCCTGTAAACCAGCTGGTACCTGGAGGTGGTCAGAGCACTGGGCTGATGCACAGATTATTTTGTGATGACTTATTTTGATCCAGAGCCATGAGGAGGTGAAGGTTTGGTCTTTACCAGACTGGAATATCGCTCCCCTTAAAGAAAACCCCCGAACACCAAAACCACAAACTCCACCAAAAAACCCCAGCTCTATTCATTCAGCCAAATGTTTGCCTCCTTCTTCAGGTCCAGTTCAGACTGAAAAAGTAGTGAATAAGTGTTCAATATGAGCTGAGACTTTATACTCGATGGTGGTCCACAGGAGATGGAGATTTTGGGGTTGCTCCATGAGGATGTTGACAGGAGGAAGCATCACTGATAACTCCTGCTTACATGACCTGACTGGTGCCAGCTCAGAAAAGACTTGTCGTGTAAAAACTTGCTCTCAGAAAAACTGGGAGGCAAAACAAACCCCAAACAAACAAACAACCAAAAAACCACGAAACTGGGATGAAGAAGGCATGCTGGGAAGCGTGAGCAGCTTTTGGGTCTCCCTGTCACCCTCAGGATGCTCCTGCCTCCCCCAGGTGCAGCTATGGCAGGGGGGTGACCTTCCCCCATCACTCCCAGGTATTTGGGATGTCCATCTGGGAACTTGGACTGCTCAGGACTCCTGCTGTGCAAGACATGGCACGGAGTCAGCCTGGGATCACCCTGCTGCTGGGTTGGAAAGAAGTAATAATTCATGTATCTGTTCCTGGGTCACATTTGAAATTAATGAATGGCTTTGCAAAAATTGGCCACTTTCCTTTTATTAATATGGTTTGGACTCTCTCTTTGCCCGTGGGTGCCCAAGCACAATTAGGTCATGCTTTCAAGGTCTCTTCCAGCCTGGAAAATACAAGATTTTATTTTGTAATGAGATGCTCTGCTCATCCCACGACTCCCGAAGCGGGGTCTTCAATGCAAGGGGGAAAGCAAATGCAGTAAGCAACCTGTGATAACACCATGCTCTGGTGTGACTGGCATGTGGATATCCATCAGTAAGAGACATAAAATTCCACACCAGGATTCACAGGGATGTAGTCATCCCAGAGCATTTGCTGCCTGATGCCTGCCTAGGTCTAGCTCTTAACTGGTCTCAAAGGGCCAAAAAATGGGAGGCTGTCACAGAGAGGCTGAAGGAAGGCCCTGATTGTGAGGCAGAGTGGTGTGAGTGGCTCAGAACCCCGTCCAAGCTCTGACTTTTGTGTTACAGATGGATGAGAGGAGCAGGAGAAGGGGCATTTCTGTGAGACACATTGAAAAAGGGTATTTGGCAGGAAGGATTGCTTTGTGGGCAGAGATGCTGGAGGAGAGGAATACTAAGGAGAGTTTGGAGGTTTTTCTTCTCTAGGGGACTTTGAGGGATGTGTGCATGTAAAAAGGAAAAGCCCCACAAAAGCTGCTGTGGCTTGAGCATCACAACTTTCTTGCCACCCACCGGGAACCTCAGGCCATTGTTCCCTCTCCAGCATCACCCATCTCACCTTTATCCTGCTTTTAAAGTGTTATTTTGGGGTGTCTGGGGGGATTTAGGTGTTAGGCTGGCTCCTGCTTCACCCACGTGGGCTGGGTGCCTGGATGATGGTGACAACAAAACAAGAGGGGGGAAAAAAGAAACCACCTGCACAGGAGGGGAAAGTAATCAAGCCAAGGGGAAGGAAAAACACAACCCAACTTGTCCTCTTAAAACATAAAAACCCTCCTCCCCTGGAAAGAAATAAAAGCCAGAGTGAAATGAAGGTAAATGCCAGAGGTTTAAGTGCCGTGCTGCCGAGTGTGTTTTAAAGGTTACCTTTCAGGGGGTTGGAGAGAGAGCGAGCAACAGAGAGGGAAGGAGTTGGAGCACTTCCCATTGCGAGGGCCACTCCAGCTCTTAATGGATTTTTATATCCCTGTCTGCATTTTGTGACATTATTAAAATGGCTTATTTTTAATTTTTTCCCCCCTTTCTTCATCTGGGGGAAGGGGTCGGAAAGGGGAGCAGGAGAGCAAACTCTGTTGCCATGGCAATATCCAGCTGCATATCTGCATGGCTGGTTCAGTGCAAAACCAAAGTTTTGGATAGTTTTTGAAGAGGAGAGAAAGGAGCTGTGTCTAGGTGTGTGTGCATGCTGGGACAAAAGTCACAGGGTTTAATTACAGGCATGGGGAGGTGACATTTCCAGTGCTTACCTGGAGAGGATAGAGAAGTGAGGAGCCTGAAGGAAGGCAAACACCTGTGTATAATGGGAAAGCTGTAGGGCAGAGCCCCCCTTTGAGGTCCACCTAGCAAATATCATCCCATTTCCTATTCAAAAATATGCCCAAGTTCCTCTGGAAGGGCGATTCCAAAGACAGCAGTGGAGAGAGAACAGAACTTTGCTGTCTGAGGGGAGGGGAGCAGCCTTCCTCCCATTCCAAATCCAGGAATGGGGGGGAAAAAACATACACTGAAGGTGTCTGCTGTACTTACAAATCCTGCTTTCTCCTTCCAGTTCCCCAGCCCTTGGACTGGGTTTGCTGGCTTTAATTCTATTTTCCTGGAGGAAACTCTGTGCCCAGTGGTGCTGGGACTCCCTCGTGGCCGACTGAGCTCCAGATCACTCAGAAGGAGATGTCTGCCCCCAAAAGTCCCATTTTCCCCTCCTGTCCAGCTGTTGGGGAGAATCCTATTTCAACAAAGCTTTGTTACCTGCCTGGGTAAGCTCTTTACCCCTCTAAGTGCCTCATCCTCATGAGATGCTGGCCAAAGGAAAAAAAAAAAAAAAACCAACATTTTTAGGTTTCTGCATGGGATGAACAAGTCACACCAGGGCTAAACGTGGCTGGGAAGCAGCATTTCTGCTGGTCACCCCCCTTTTCCCTGGGCAACTGAGGGGCATCTGGGGCCGCTTGCTGGGAGCAGAGTAGTTCTGGAAGCACAGGTCTTTGCCAGGGCTGGCTGAGTGTGCATGCTCCATTTCCTATAATTCATGGCACCATGGGATCCTGGGGTGCTCAGCCTGCAGCAACCAGGGATGGGAAAGGGTCTTGGGGTGCTCTGACTGCTGGGCAAGGGAGATGCCTCCTGTCCACTGCCAGTATCATGGAGCAAAAGCTCATGGAGGGGAGGCAAGAGGCCATGCAGAGACTGGGGTGAGCAGCTGGGATGGTTTATCATGACAGAACAGCATCCCACGTGGCTCAGGCCTTCCTGATGGGACAGAAGGGGTGCCAGCCTGACCAGGGGGCTCGGGAGGTGGCAGGGAGGGCAGAGCCCCCAGTATGATGGCAATCTCCACCTCTGCAGGCCCTGCTGGGCACCCCAAACGGGCTCTTGCTGGGTCTCAGGTGGCCTCCCTGAAACGAATTATCACCCTGGCAGGGAGGTTGATGCAATTTCAGTTTCTGCTGCTCTTATCAGACGTTCTTGGAGCCCAGCAGGCCCCAGCAGCACAGCTGTGCTGGCACTGGGGCAGGATGGAGGGCATGGTGGAGGGGGTGCTCCAGCACTGAGCTCAGTTTTAGCCACTCTCGCAGCTCCTGCAGCGAGGGATTTGTGTTAATCACACGTGCAGACAGAAGAGGGGAGGAAATCCCTTGCATGGGGTGCCCAGGCAGAGCAGAGTCCCTGCCTGTGGAAGATGGGGGCTACAGAAGCCCCTCTCCCACCTGGCCACCAGCTTTCCTCCATGGAAGAGGCTTCAGCAGCAATCCCAGATCCCGGTGAGGACCCAGACAGGGTAGGATGGGTGGTGGGTGCTCCCTCTGCTTCACCTGCAGCCCTTTCTCTGGATGCACCATCGATGGGCTGCATCTGCCCCCTCTCCCCCCAGGAGTGCCAGGGCAGGGACACAGAGGGACACCCCTGCACCCAGAGCTGCCCGGGCACATCAGCAGGCACTGCTCCATCAGCAGCAGGGTGGGAACAGAGTTCACTTACTGAAACTTTTCCCCTTCACGTTTGAGATCTGTGTTTTGTCAGCAAACAGGGAATACCTCTAATAAAATTAACCAAATCTTTAATCCAAAGTAGGCGTGTTTCTGTGGTTTGGGGTTTTGGGGTTTTTTGGGCGCAGGGTGGAAGGTTGGTTGTTGGGTTTTACCTCCAGGGTCTAAGTGATTTCTTTTATTACTTATTCTCTTGTTTCTTTTGCTCTGATTTAACCAGAAATCCCACCATAAAAATACACTGGAAACACCAGGAGGAAAGTAGCAGGACAAGCAGTTATTGGGAATATATGGAGCTGACACATGGAGCAACCAGTCAGTGGCAGGACTGGAAAGGTATTAGCCTTTTTTTGTTTTTTTTCTTTTTTTTTCTTCTGCCTGTTTGGGGGTTTGGTTTGGTTTGGTTTTTTGCAAGAGCAGGATTTGGCATCCCCACTTAAGGAAAGCACCAGCACCTGCTTGGGCTTGTTTATGGGGTGGTGGCAAAGGAGAAAGGATGGGCTCTCAAAAAGGGGAGAAAATCACTGGTTACCCCCTCCTGACATTAATTTCTGTGTGCCAGTGTACATATTTAGGTTAGTATTAATTTCCCATAGCTCCCAGCAGCCCAGAGTGGCACCCCAGAGAGCCAGGCCAGCCCTGCAGGGTCCCCAGTGCCCGCAGTGACAGCTTAATGTGGCCAGCACTCCATCAGGACTCATGTTTATTGCTGTGGGTGATAATGCCACTATAATGGGAGGGGAGTAAAGCCAGAGAAAAAAGGGAGAGATGGAGATTTAATTGGATAATTCTCACTGAAGCATCTCCTGGTTAACCAGCCAGAACCCCACCTGCATCTTTCCATTATTTTGCATGTTAACAAGGTCTGCATCCCAGGAAGTGGCTGGTGGGGTGTGAGGGGTGATTAAACTTGGCAGCACCACTTCCAGTTATTCCCCAGGGGACTGAAGGATGGAGCTGGACGTCGGTGCTCCCATCCAGCAGCCCTTGGGGAGCTGGGTACCTGGCTGGGCTCTTCCTTAGGATGCTCACAAACAGGCTTGGAGCAAAATGCAGCTGTTGAGGAGCTTGAGCAGCTTTGGTGTCATCAGGAGCAGACACCATCCACCAGCAGGGAGAGGAATGATGGGGTGTTGGCACGGAACTACCGTCAGGCTGAATAAACAGGAGTTTATTTTGCCTTTTTTCCAGCATTTGACCAATAACAGCACAAAGCAGGGTAGTGGGAGCAGAATCACAGAATCATTTAGATTGAAAAAACGACCTTTGAGATCCTCAAGTCCAAGTGTTCCCCCAGCACTCCCAAACCCACCACTAAACTGTGTCCCCAAGTGCCACATCCACGTGACTTTCACATCCCTCCAGGGATGGGGAGTCCAACACTCCCTTGGCAGCCTGTGCTAGTGCTTGATGACCCTTTCCATGGAGAGATTTTTCCCAGGATCCGATCTAAACCTCCCCTGATACAGCTTGAGGCTGTTTCCTCTTGTTGTTTTTTACCTGGGAGCAGAGACTGACCCCCCTCTGGCTGTCCCCTCCTGTCAGGGAGTTGTGCAGCGCCACAAGGGCCCCCCTGAGCCTCCTTTGCTCCAGGCTGAGCCCCTTTCCCAGCTCCCTCAGCCCCTCCTGGGGCTCCAGCCCCTTCCCAGCTCCGTTCCCTTCCTTGGACACGCTCCAGCCCCTCAATGTCTGTCTTGAAGTGAGGAGCAATGGAAAATGTCTGGACCTATTTATTTTGCACTCCCTATCTATCCAAAACAGCCCGAATGGATGGGTTTCTTTATCCCAAGGCCAGGCTGGGCCCAGACATCAAGCTGAGTGGGAAAGATCTGCATGAGACAGTCACAGCAACAGGCTTAAAAATATAAAATATATCACTGGAAATTTCTGGAGTATTTCCCATCCCAGACAACGTGACCTTCTACTGGTTGAACTCCATCCCCTAATTTTAATGGCTGTCAGTGCAAACACAAGGTGGCTGTTCCTGGAAACACTGAGCCATCCTCCAAGCCTTGAGAGAAGTTCATGCTGCCCTTGTCCCTCCAAGGAGGTTTCATTCCAACAGCTTTATTTATCTCAGGAGCATCACACTGTTCTCTGGGAGGTCGCTCTCTGCTTTGACCCTGAAAGATGTCACCTGGTGGGGAAGCAGAAATGTGTTTGTCTGGAAAGCTGCAGAGTCAGGCTGAGGAAACAAACCCCAGGAAGGTGCAGGAAGATCTCCAGTTCTCCCTAATGGTCCTAAAAACAGTGGAGAGCCATGGAGAAAGCTGCTGTAGGACCCACTTCTGCCATAGGACACCCCCCCAAGATGGATATCTTCCACATTGGAGGGGGAAAATCTGAATAAGAAGCTGATAGTCCTCAATTCTCAGAATTACTGTGGGTAGTAAATTAGCAGCAGCAAGTGGAGGCAGGTGACTCAAGCTGACTCAGAACGAGTCACAGGGAGCATTTCTTTCCCACAGCCTGGTCACAGCTTGGCTTGAAACAGCCTCTCACAGGTGTCCTTTAACCAGAGGGGACCTCTCAGAATGCCATCAGCCTCTCACAGGTGTCCTTTAACCAGAGGGGACCTCTCAGAATGCCATCAGCCTCTCACAGGTGTCCTTTAACCAGAGGGGACCTCTCAGAATGCCATCAAATGCCATCAGGTTTGCCCACCTCGGTGCTGAGCCCTGCTCTAAAGGTAATTAAAATTAATGGGCTCTTCCAGCCTGGCTCCACCCAGGGTTCAGATGGCACCGGAGAAGGGGTCACTGCAGGAGCTGCTCCAGGAGCTGCACAGCTCAGACTGAGAAGGAGCATTTAAAATCCCTGGGGCCCCCAATCCAGGTGCAGATTTTAGCCAAGGAGCAGGGCTGGTTATGGACACTAGAGACCCCTCAGCAACACTCACCTGCTCCACACACACAGACTCCATTCCAAACCGGGCACCTCCAACCCCCACAGAGAGATGTCAGGATCTCCAAAACTACTCCTGAGTGGCTCTTGTTTTCATCTCGTGAGTCCAAATTCCAGCAGCTGTCACCCTCCTACACTTCTCCCCTTTACCCAGCACGGGGTTGTGGGTGCAAACAGAGACCTCGAGCCCCATTTCAGCGTGTGAGGATGAAAACAATGAGAACAGCTTTAAAAAGAGCTGGAGAGGGACTTTGGACAAGGAGACGGAGTGACAGGATGAGGGGGGATGATTCACCTGGACAGAGGGCAGGGTTAGAAGGGATTTTAGGAAAAAACTCTTCCCTGTGAGGGTGGTGAGGAACTGGTGTTGAATTCCCAGAGAAGCTGTGGCTGCCCCATCCCTGGAAGTGTTCAAGGCCAGGCTGAATGGAACTTGGAGCCACCTTGTCTAGTGGAAGGTGTCCCTGCCATGGGAACAAGTTGATCTTCGAGCTCCTTCCAACCCAAGCTATTCTGTGATTCCATGGCTCCAGCCAGGAAGACCAGGAAATGCGACTCCAGGCTCATCACGAATAGAAATGCACTGGGATGTGTGGCTGGAGACCCCGGGCTCTCTACCTGTGACCTTCCCAAATCCAGCCTGGTCCCCCCTG
Source organism: Edolisoma coerulescens (assembly GCA_013397115.1). Lineage (NCBI taxonomy): Eukaryota > Metazoa > Chordata > Aves > Passeriformes > Campephagidae > Edolisoma > Edolisoma coerulescens. The sequence continues at coordinate 883,010 of VWZW01006604.1, forward strand.
GGCACCCCTGGTGCTGTTGGCAGGTAAAATGCAGGAGGAAATCTGAGCTGTGCCGTGGGGAGCACCACATGTCACTCATCAAAGGATGTTTCCAGCGCTGGGCAGTGACACACATTGTTAGCAGGGCCAGGCTGAATCAAGAAAAACAAGTGAGATGACACTCAGAGATCAGTAATTCCTCCTCCTCACTCATAACTCTGTCAAGCCTTTCCCCTGGATTGTCAAAATATGTTTGTCACAGAACAATTCCTACTCTTCTTTTATTTTCTATGATTATTATTTTTTCCTCTTTTTATGATGCTGGCTGAACTCATCCTTTTGGAACAAAACCCAATATTCATTTCCTCTCTGGGCAGTTGATTTTATTATTGGCTCACCTGCTCCAGCAGTAGAAAACCTATAAGACTGGCTGGGTCTTCAAAATTAAATTCTGCTGGATTTTTTTTTTTTTTCTCTTCCCCAGCCTCACGTCTTCCATGACTGCAGGTTACTGGCAGGGATTTGAAGATGTACTTGGCAAAGGTACTTTCTGTCTGGGACAGGGATGAGCAAAACAGGAAGCCTGTTTCTCTCTAAATCAGCATCTTTCCAAAGGCTCAGGCTATTCCAGAGCTGGACAGGCCTTGCTTGTGCCTTGCCCATCTTTTCCTGGGGATGAAGTGGAGCTGTGGGCAGTCACTGATGTTCTGTTGGGAAAACAAAGCTGAAAGAGGAAAATGTGGGATACTTTGAGGGTTTTTTGAGGGGAGGAAAGTTCCAGCTCACCTTCAGCTCAGCAGCTGGGAGCCCTGCCAGGCTAGGAAGGACTTGGGATGATGCTTGGTCTTGGGCTTCTTCCCAGGTTCCCCAATTCCTGCCATGGCAGGATGAATTTCGCTGCTTCAGGGACTGTGTTGAGGAGGCTGGGATAAGTTCTGCATTCCACTGCCAGCTTTGCTTATTTTAGCTATTTCTCTTCCTTGCTGGGAGAAGAGAAAGATCTTGGGATAGGGAGGGAGAGATCCATACATCCCATTGCATTGCTAGGACTGGCTCTCCCAATCCAGACCGAAAATACTCCAAGGGCTGCTTCCAAGAGCTGTGTGAAGGTCTTGGAAACTCCAGATTAGCTGCTGCTGAATTCAATTGCTCCCCTTTCTGTAGGCAGGTGATCTTATCTCCATCCTGCAGCCGGAGGGCAGGAACAGAGCTCTAATCTCTGTTGACACCAGCTTTCACCTTCCCGGCAATATTCCCTGCCTCGCTTGTCCACGCACCCGTCCTCCACGCCTGTCTTTTCCGTGGGAATCCTGGCGGAGATGTTTGCCCCCTCGGAGCTGCCCACAACTGCTGAACGAGATGCCGGGGCCAAGAGCTGACCTCAGTCTTTCCCAGCAGGAAATAAGTTTGCCAACGACCGGTGTTTTTAGTGCCCTTGTATCGTGGAAGATCTGCATCCTGTCCTACCTGGAAATGCCAGCCACAAGACAGCACTGGCAGCAGAAGCCGGAGTTTTTACTGGAAGGAATATTTTTAGCCTGGCAAGGCGTTTCCCTGGGAAGCTTATTCCTTCAGACAGTCATACCTTGGTCTGTCAGAGCAAGCACAGGGAATCTCCGGCTGCAGCGCCCCGAGGAGCAGCCCAGGGAGCCAGGGATGGCACCAGCACCATCCCAGTGCATCGCCAGACGGGGATCCAGATGGATCCAGACCTGCCCTCCTGCCAGCCTGGGTCAAGGCTGGACACGTGTTAGAACAGGAAAATCAATCACAGCTACAAAAGAGAGGAAGGGGAAGCGTGAAGAAAACGTGGTGGGTGTCAGACAAGGCCCCCTGAGCCTGCCCTGAGAGGTCTCCCAAATGGGTAACAGCCAGGGAGGGGGCTGCTCTGAGGTGCACCCTTGGATTACTGCCCTGGAAAATGGGTGCTGAAGCTGGGTGGGCTGGGGGTGCTGGATGATGCTGCCACTGCTCCCTGAGCTGTCAGGAAATTCCTCAGTGGGATTTGGTATCCCCAGGCGAGGAGGGCCATGCACCCACCCTTCCTCCAGGCTGGCATTTCCCCCGTGACTCCCCTGAAATGCCAGGGGCAGGAGGATGAGGAGCAATGTGAGCTGTTATCTGCTGCACCTGAAGGTCGGCTGAAGAGAGCTCAGGGGCTGGCAGACACTAATTACCAGCAATCAAGGAGTGGGCAGGACCAGCCTCATTAGTGGGACTGGGACAGCCTGGTCTGGGCTGTGCTTCTGTGCCTGCTCGCCTGGAGCTGGCTCCCAAACTGGCTTGAAACACAGAAGAAGAGGATAAATCCCAGTGGAGTGCATGCTACACCTGGATTTTGGGATGAGGAGGCTGCAGGAGGCCCCAGGGGATGTGGAGGATGCCAGAGGATGTCTGGCTGCCTGGGAAAGCCTCTCTGCCTGCATTGCTGCCCCAGCATCCGTGCTGTCAGGAAACACAGAGCGGTTGCTGCCTTGGTGCTGGTCTTTTATCAAACCCCCAGCACCATCCCCCTGCTAAATAAAGACCTCCAGCCTCCCACCCACCCTGCTGAGACCTTGGCTGTGCTGTCCAAGGCAGCAGCAGCTGGGATAGGGAGTGAAGATGGGGTGGTGGACAGAGCTGGGACTCAGAGTGCACCAGAGCAGGTGATGATTTTATTGTTTTGGGGACAGGAGGAAGCAATTGCCATGTGGCACTGCCTGGGTTTACCTGGAGGGTGCAGCTGATGAATAGGAGTGTTTTACTTGCTGCAGGCTGAGCCACGCAAAGCTCAGGAGAGTTTTTTTCCAGAGCTGCTCCATTAACACAAACAGACAGCAATGCGAGCTGCTGACACTGGGGTTAATTAAATCCATCTCTCCATCAATTCTTATTCAGCTATTATCGATGGTCATTAGATCAGCGACAAAGTGACAAGCAAACAGTAATAGACTCATCTTAACCCTTGCAGAGCTGGATGAGGGGAAACGGTGCAGGCGAGTGGAGTGTTGGCTTCTCTGCTCAAATTCTGTCTGCACTCTCCTGGAGCATCCCACCTGTATTTGAATGAGTCCTCTTGGCTGGGCAGGTCACCAGCTCTGTTCTTCCAACAAGGAGTCTGTGCCTGTGTCCCTCTCTGTCCTTTTCCAACAGCTTTGTGGTCCAAGGTCATACAGCCCCAGAACGGTTTGGGTTGGAAGGGACTTTAAGGACCTACTTGTTCCATCTCCCTGCCACGGGCAGGGCCACCTCCCACTGTCCCAGGTTGCTCCAAGCCTGGCCAGCCTGGCCTTGGGCACTTCCAGGGATGGGGCAGCCACGGCTTCTCTGGGCACCCTGTGCCAGGGCCCCACAGGAGCTGCACTGTTCCTCAGGGATGCTGGGGACAGTGGATGCCTTCCGGGACATAGTGACCTGAGGTCTGAAAGCAGAAAGGTCCCATTGCCATGACACAGAGAGGGCAGGGTGCTCTGGGGCAGCTGCACCTTAGTGTTAGTGCACTGGGTCGCAAACCCCCTGGTCACAAAGCTGCCCCAAACTGCTGGGCAGAGCAATGGGATGATGCCACCCTTGGCAGAGACCCACAGAGCTGCTGTGCACACCTGAGCAACCAAACCAACCATGGAATAAAAAACGGGGATAACTCCACCCGTGAAAGAACTAAGACTAAGGGAATATTCAGCTCCTAGAGCCGTTCCTTCTTGCAGAAGGCAGAGCTGTTCCCCCCCACCCCCACACCCATGTCCTGCAGGCCCTTCCAGTGCCACTCACACTTCTCCAGTCAGGCTCGCGGGGAAAAGCTGAGGCTGCTGCTCTCCTCCCTCTCCCCCTCTGATTAACAGCTTAAATGAGAACTGAAGGCTGCCCAAGGGCTGCAATACATTTTCACGCTCCTGCCGCCGCAGCCAACAAGGCAACGTCCAGCTCCCTTCAAGGTCACTCACAACCTTCAAGTGACTTTCCAGCTGGCTTGGGAGCAGTGCTTGTGTCCTGTGGGTTTAACTCCTGGAGTGAAGAGATGGGGTCTCACTGGGAGTGCTGGGGCTGGGGCTTGGTGCTGGCTCACGTGATGATGGGTTGTGAAATGTCAGCAGTAAAATAAACATGGGATTCTGTGCAGGTAAATAACTGATACAGGATTTTTGTCTGCTTGTAAATCATAGAATCACTGAATGGTTTGGATTGGAAGGGACCTTAAAGATCATCTAATTCCAACACCTTGCCATGGGCAGGGACACCTTCCAATAGACAAGGTTGCTCCAAGCCCTATCCAACCTGACGTTGGACACTTCCAGGGATGGTTCATCTTCCACCCTTCTGTGCCTGTATTTCACTATCCTCACTGTAAAAATGTTCTTAACTGTATGTAAGGTGACAGCCTTACATACAATAAATACATTTGAAAAATATATTTGTTACCACTTTTCTTCCTCTTACAATCCTTCCTGTTCTTGTGCTGTTGGAATTGGTGTGGCCATGGTAGCAGGGACCTGATTTTCTGGAGAAGATGCTTGAAATCCCTCCTTCCAACATTTGATGCAAGGACAAGGTTTCTGAGTGCTGGCACAAGTGCCCCATCTGCTCTAACAGGGAAAGTATGTGTTCCTGCAAGATTGCCTGGGGTTTGTGTTCCTGGGAATAGTTAATGGTTCAGTGCTGGTTCATGGCTCTTCAGGACGTGCTGCTGCATTGTCACTGTTTTTGCAGGGTTCAGAGATCTCAGTGTGTGCTGCAAATAACTTTCTTTGTGTCGCTCTTTACAGTGGCTTTTAACACCTGCAGAAGCTGCAACGTGCTCGAGAGCTGGTGTGGAAACACTTTATGAACTGCTGAGCCCTTCCTTGCCAGAGCAGGGAAATAGACATGCACAGAGTGAATATCCCCGGGGGAAAAGGAGGCAGGATGTTGCAAGGTGAATGTGTGACACACCTGTCTCCAAACACAGCCCTGAACGGCATCCCAGCACACGGCAAGGGTGATGGAATAGGTGATCTTTAATGTCCCTTCCAGTCCAACCCAGTCTATGATTCTATATATCTCTAATAATCCCCCTGTGCACATACCAGGTGGTATTTTATCCTCGCTCTTCCTCAGTGAAGGGATACAGGATGGGCACCTTAGGGAACGTCCTTTTTTCCTGAGGCAGGGGGAAAACCACCCAGAGGGATGAAAGTTGATTTCAGCTCAAGCCGTAAGGGCTGATCTGAAGGAGAGAGTAATTGTCCCCCTCAGCATAGCCCCTGATCCAGCACAGTACCTGTGTCTGGTGGGGATCCAGCTGAGCCTGAGCACGGCATTGGCAAAGGGAAGAGGTGGCTGCGTGGTGGAGAGAGAAGGGGGCAAATACTGGTGAGCAAAGCCCAAGCTCATCCCTGCTCTGGGAAGAGACCTCATCTCTGCTCAGCAGCTCAAACCTCGCACATATCCCTCCCCTCCCCAAAAGGGAAATAATTTTCATATTCATTTGCAGAGGGAAATTATTTCTTCATTCATGACACAAAGTCAATTTTTGTCCTGAACCAGAGGGAGCCCTGTACTGACAGAGGGAATTTCAAGGAGAGCAAAAATCAGCCTGGCATTTCTATCCTCAATTAAAGGCGAGAAGAAGCCAGCGGTGAGTTGTGGGGGTTTTTCTTCTTCCCTCTCTGTTTTTTTTGCACATCGAATCAGATAAAAGCTAAAATGTTCTGGCTTCTCCAGCTCAGGCTGGGGCAAGAGGAAAGGTCTCCTTTAACTTCATTAGCCATGCTGAAATCAAAAGATGACTGCAGCAGGAGCTCTTTCCCTCTCTCATTTCACAGCAGCTGGGTGACAGCAGATGGGCAGGTTGGGGCAACCTGTTGGTCATTTAGTGGGGCCAGGAGAGGCACAGGCAAGTGCTTAACACAGGTGAAACAGTTTACAGGAATGAAAAAGGCAAAGAATTTTTAAAAAGGTACCTGAGGCCAGTGTGCTGTTGGAGATGGTGCCTGGTGTGTGCCCAGGAATGTGGCTACTGAGTGGAAAACGGTGTTCCTGGGAGTCCTGGGTCAGGGGGACAGGGTAGCTGGCATCCTGCAGTGGGAGCACAGGTGCCCTTGTAGGTAAATGATAAACTGGAGCCTTTGGAATGGCTCCTGGGCTCTGGGATGGCTCCAGCTGTGAGTGCCCAGCGTCTCACTGCCAAGAGGCCTCCCATGCTCCGTCTGGGTCACCCTCCACAGTCCCTCCCATGTCACCTGCTCCCAGAGGGAAGCTGGGACCCGGAGGGAAGGGGATGTCTGCACGGGGCTAATTGATAGCTACTAAATTATGTGGGAAAAGAGGCAACTGGAGGCAGTTGGTTGTGTGAACGTATCTGTTTTTCCCCATCTGCACCAATATGATTGAAGCTGGTGTCAGGGTGATCTATGATAGAAAATTGATGAAACATTGATGCCAGGGAATGAATATTTCAGGAGGAGCCGTATACATTGTACAGGGCTTTTCTTAAATCTTTAACCACCGTTAGATAACCTTGAGAGAGGTGTTTAGGAGTTCATTCAGTGGCAATGGGAGCAGGGGGCCCAAGGGGGTCTCGGTGTGATATCCTTGTGTGAAGCTCAGCATCTCCCTTTGGATGGGGCTGTCCAGCTCAGCCAGCACCACAAGGAATGCCAGAGAATCATATAATTGGTTTGGCTTGGAAGGGACCTGACAGACCACCTAATTCCAACCCAAATATCCTTAAGGCCCTCCACATGGCGAACTTTTCCTGCCTCCAAAATCAGAATGTAAAGATCAGCCCTGGCTCCATCTTCCTCCCTCCATCCCTTACAGCATTCCCAGCCTGTGTTTCTCCTGGGCACTGGATCTGTGCACTTCCCAAGCCTCACATACTTGGGCACAGCACTCTCAGAACAGGTTTGCAAAGCTGCTTTTTCTCCTCCAGGCAGACTTTTAAGCGTCAGCACCTGCCTTCAGCAGGGAGGTTGTCCTTGTTGGAGGGATCCTAAAGAGAGGTTTGGGGCCAAGCTGGGAACAGCCAGCCCAATCCATGAGCATTTGCACCACAGAGGAAGCTTGGAGCAGCTCACAGCCTGGTGAGTAGAAAAGTCCTGCTGGCTCGTAGCTATTTTGAGGTAAGACATTAATTGAGGACCAGGGGGAAAACAATAAAGCCATCCCTGAAATAGAAGCTGTCAAAATGTTGTTGCTAGGAGTGAAGCCGAGCCCAATTTAGGGTATTTTTTCCTGTTGCAGAGTTTCAAAGCAACTGTAAGGGGCCCAGTTTTGGGGGTTTCTTTGCTCCCACCAAACCCAAACTTCCCGAAGATGTCCCCTGTGCCCGGAGCCGGCGCGGGGCAGGCAGCGACAGCCGGGCACGCGTTAGGGCTGATGCTTTTCCCTGACATTTAGAAGATGCCTTGGGGGCCCTTTGCATTTGCTGCTCCAAGATTTGCTTGTTTATTTTAGAAATTAGTAGTGTTCAAGCTTTTTTAGTGAGAAAACCCCTAAGAAAAAGGGTTTTATTCGCATGGAAGGAGGATGGAGGTTCGGCGGGGTTTTGCTTCCAGGATGGGGAGAGAGAGGAGGGATTTTTAAGGAGTAGTTTTGATGTTTCATGTACAAAAGCAGTGTTATTGTAGCACTGGATGTGTGGTTCTGGGAGCAGGACCTTCTGCTGCATCAATCCTGGAAAGCCAGCCTGGGGCTGGGACCTGGGAAGGGTTGGCATCCCAACAGGACTGACTCCTCCCAGCAGCCCCAAGTGGGAGCAGGGTGATTTATACTTTTCCCACCCCACTTTGCCTCTCCTTAAACAGCATTTCATCCAAAGAATTAGGATGAGCATGAGTGAGGGGAGAAAGGGAGGAAAAAGCCTGCTCTGCTCCCTGCCTCACCCACAACTGGGCATACAGGGTGGCCCGTGAGGGCTGTTGGTGTCAGAACCCCTCCTGCAGAGCCCTTTTGGGTTGTTCCCACGCCACAATTTCCAAGGCCCCCTCAAGAAAACCGTTTTCTTACCACCAGTATTATCTCCCAGCACTTGCCATCTTTTTTCTCCCCCGTGCAGAAAGCTGCAAATCGAGACCCCGAGGCACCCGCGTAGCACCAAGACAACTCTGCTATCTCTCTTTTAAAGATATATTTTCCATTTTGCAGTGTTCAAACACCATCTGCTGTTTTGCACGGCGCTGCCTTCACAGGAGGGGAGCATTTTTAGGTGTAAATTGTTCTTTACATATTGACAGTGCTGGAGGCTGGAGAGGCTGGGAAAACCTGATAGAAAGTACCACAACCCTGGTCTGTAATGGCCACCATCACTGTGGGGGTACTTTAGGGTTAGGTGGGATATTGGGAAGAAATTCTTCCCTGGGAGGGTGGGGAGGCCCTGGCACAGGGTGCCCAGAGCAGCTGTGGCTGCCCCTGGATCCCTGGCAGTGCCCAAGGCCAGGCTGGACAGGGCTTGGAGCAACCTGGGACAGTGGGAGGTGTCCCTGCCCATGGCAGTGAAATTGGAATGATGCTTTAACGTCCCTTCCAACCCAAACCTTGTAGGATTCCATGAATCAAGGCCAGCGTCACCCCAACAAACCCCCTTGGGCTTATAATAATTAACTGACAATGCTGCCTGTGACTTGTAATTTATGGAAGATCGGGGTTATTCAGAGCAACAAGGCTTTGTTTCAGAGGGATACCCTTGGCAAAAACCGGGATAATGGCACCACCCCTTCATTAATCCTCTGTATCTCTTTCAAGGCAAGTAAAGCAACAGCAAATAACTGGTGAAGAAACTTAGTCCCCGATCTGTAGCACTTAAACAAATACGATTAAAATAATTGCAGCAGCCAGGTGGCTGCTCTCCCATTCCCTGTTCCAGTGTCCCTGGGATGTAATGACTGCGGCCCCACGCTATTCCAGCATTAATTGGGTGTCTTATTGCCAGCTCTCACCTTATTTATTTTGGGAGCTGTAATTTATGTTGGGCCAGGTGTGCCAAGTGGCCCAATTACACCAAGGTCAGGGAGTGGCTCCTGTGAAAAGCACGAGAGTCAGAGCCAGGTGCTGCAATGGCCTCTTCCCGAGGCTCTCCGGAGGATGCTCCAGGATCCCTGCACGGTCTGGGCTCAGGCAAGCTCCACAGACCCTCCCCAGCCAAGTACAGGGAAGCAAATGATGATTTTCACATGTGATTTTTATTTTTTCTCCCCTTTTTCTATTTTGTCTTCTCTTTTTTTTTTTTTTTTTTTTTTCCGGCTTTCTTCTCTTTTTTTTTTTTTTCTGCTGTTCCAGGTTCTTGCTGGCAACAACAGCCGCTGTGTTTTGACGAGTTAATAAACAACTCGCCCAGGAGTGAGGGAGCTCCAGCGTGCTCTGCTTCACCATGTTTTATGTCTGGCTAACAGAGTTTGCCAAGCAAGAGGTGTTTTTCTAATCTGAGAACTCAGTGGCTCACATTTCCCACCTCTCCCTGGAGCTGCTGCGCTTCCCTGCTGATATCGTGATGCTTCTGTTATCTCCTGGAGGGCAACCCATCGCTGCAGCCCCCCCCCAGCCCTTTCTGCCACCCCCAATCCCAACTTGTCACTTGGATCCCATGCTTTGGAGCCGTTTATCAGACTCAGATGTTAAGATACCGGTGTCCATCTTGCTCTGGGACTCATGGCACAGGATTCCCTTCGCTGCTGGAAGGGCCACCAAAAATACCAAGCACTGCTGCAATGAGCTGCTGCGGAATGCCAGCTCTCTGCACTGCTGACACACCTTGTCTTGCTCCTCCCAAGCACTCCATCATTGCTCCATTAACACAGAGCCCCACAACCTGGGGGTTTTGTCAGCCTTGCAGACCAAAATCCAAGACTTCTTCATCATTTTCGGACCAGCACGTGAGGAAGGCCTTAGAAACCTGAAGAGCAGGGACAGATGGACACTACTCCAAAACCTGCTGTTACTAGGATGCCCCTCAGGGCTGTATCCGCCCGGAGGTGGCTGCTGCTAACGTGCCTTTTGGCAAGAAAAAACGAGTCCTTGGAAGTGGCATGAGGCAGCCCTGGGAAGGCGGCGCGTGGTCCGTGGAGCCAAATTGCCAGTTCTGACTTGTAGAACATTATTGCTCGTGAATTATGGATGGTTATTGCACCTCCTGGACGATAAATTATTGAGCTGACATGCTGGATGGAGAGTGAGGAGCAGGGGCAGTGCTTATGGCAGGCAGGTCTGGAATGTGGTGTCTTCACAGGGAGCAGGGGATGGTTTTTCTCTCTTTCCTTCCTGAGCAAGAGCATCTCAGCCTGAAGCTGTGGAAACAGCAAAGCCCTGCTCACCCTGTCTCACCCAGTCAGCTGTGAGGGCAGCCCCAGCCAAAAATCCTGGGTGAGGGATCCTGGAGGATCCGTGCACTAGGACATGGACAGAAACTCTAGGGTCCCCTCTCTGCCTCTCCTGTAGCATCATCATGGGCACTTCTGAGCCCAGTAACCTCTCCTTGCCCTCAGGAGGATTTGGGGAATGGTTTATTTAGGTGATTAGATGCTATTTATCTCCCAGGCTGTGCTGGTCCAGCATTCCTGGCAAGGCATGGCAGGTCTGCTGAGCCCCTTGTCCAACACATGCTGCCGGCAGCCTTGGGCTTTAGGGACTCCCTGAGGTGGCTGTTCCATCATGTTTAACAGACCTTGACAGACCCGTGTGCCCCGTGAGTTTGCCTAAATGCTTTCTGGGGGCCACTTAGGCTGTAGGTCTCCATAGCACCCTGTGGCAATGAGTTCCATAATTTAATCACGGGTGGCGTGGAAAAGGCGCTGTCTTTTGTTTGTCCCTAAATCTGCTGCCCGATAACTCAATTTGGACACTCTTAGTTCCTCCGTTGGAAGAAATGGGGAATTATCACTGCCTCTGCACCTGCTCTATGGCACTGAGGCTTTTATACTGTCCTGCTGTGGCTTTTCTTTCCCTCTCCCTTATTCATCCCTCCTGGCAATTTCCAACTCCCCTGCCAGCCCTGCTTCACGCGGAGGGTGGAGGTGGGAAGGTCCCTGCTTTGCTTCATGGCTCTGTTGATTTCCCTTCTCCCCCACTCTCTTCTTTTCCAGATGCTTGAGAGATGCTCAACAAGGCACCGCTGACTCCAGTCCAGATGCCGACAGCTCCATCTGGAGCAAACCCTGGTCTCAAGGAAAACCCCCAAAGCATTTTCTGGTGGTCTGGGACGCTCGCTCCTTCCCGTTCGTTCCCTGTGTGCACACGTGGAGCTGTTCCCAGCCTCCCAGCCCAGCCCCTCATAAGGGAAAGGGTTTTTAACATGGGTTATGGTCACCTTGGGAATCACTGTCTCCTAACCAGGCTTTCCTGGCCCCAGGGGAGCGGCTTTCATCTCCATCCTCCTGTGGGACACAGATGCTGTGAAGCACCATCCAAGGTGGAGGAGAGAGGTGACACGAGGGTCCAAGGAGGATACAGGGTGGGGGGGGGGAGTTGGTGTCTGCCTCTCCCCATGCCCAGCAGAATTTCCATTGCATCTGGAGCTGAAGCCAAGGAGACTCTGGAGTCGGGAGAAAGTGAAGCGCTTTCCCTAATCGAATCACACGCCAGTGTCACTTGTAAAGCTCTGCAAAGCAGAAAGGACTTGGGAGCCACTGAACCACAAACTCCCGCTGCCTCCGTGGAGATCCTGCCTCTCCTCTCCATCTCTTGCCCACGAGCTCAGTCTGGGAGGGAGCCAGGATTCAGAGATCCCACCTTGTTCCCCGCATCTGGTGCAGGCCCTGCACCTCAGGTATCCCACGGGCTGGAGGATTTGGGGATATGTAAACGGTGTTTCCATCATCTTGGTCTTCATCCTGGGGATGTTCTGCCCTCTCTGGTCATGTCCCTGACAGGGATGGCTCCCTGGGCATGTATGATGTCCTGCTAATCAAGGGGGTCTTCTCCATCCTCAGCTTCTGTGAAGGTGCTGCATCTTCTCCTGAGCCTTGCTCAGCTCCCTCAGGAGCCCCTACCAGCCCAAGCATGGAATGTGCATCCCTGTTTGGAGGTGAGGGGCAGCGCAATATCTTGCCTTCACCTCCCTGCTCTGAGCTTAAAGGGATAACCTGGGGAGCCCCAGTGTGGGGTGGGGGAAGGAAGGGAGGGTGCTGAATGCTTCACCCTCAGAGAGCATGGGAGAAAATTAGCAGGGAATCATAGAATCATGGCATGGTTTGAGTTGGAAGGGACTCTTAAGGATCAGCTCTTTCCAACCCCCTGCCATGGGCAGGGACACCTTCCACTATCCCAGGTGTTCCAAGCCCCTTTCAACCTGGCCTTGGACACTTCCAGGGATGGGGCAGCCACAGCTTCTCTGGACAACTTCTGCCAGGGCCTCACCACCCTCACAGGGAACAATTTCTTCCTAATATCTTCTCTAAATCTCCCTTCTTTCAGTTTCAAACAGTTCCCCCATGTCCTATCACGACCTGCCCAGGGAAGCTGGCCCATGGCAAACCAAGGGGACATGCTGGCTCCATCCAGGTGCCCCCCAGCAACAACCTACCTCTCAAAATATACTGGTCCACCTGTTTTGCAGGAAAATCTGCCCTGTCCTCTTCCAACACTTTTTCTGCCCTGACTCTCCTTGCGTTGTGTAGAGAAGCAAATTCCCTGTCCTTTTCAGGCAGCATCCAGGACTTCTCCATGGCAGTAACAGCATCGTTGCAGCAGGTCTGTCAGCAGGAATTTCTGCAGCCTCCTTTGGTGCTCCCAAAGCTCTCAGGTGAGGAAATCGTCAGTAGTAGGGGGAAAAAATGAAATGAACCGCTGCTAACTCAGTGTCTACTTTGTGCCAGGGCTCTCCTGGTAACAACAAGCTCCCTATTAAAATCCCCTTTTTACAAAAAGCAGGGGGATTTCAGCCCGGCTGGATTCCCAGAGGAGGGAAGCAGCTTTCTGCGGAGCAAGAGATGTGGCAGGGTGAGCTGGTGGGGAGGCAATGCCAGGGCATCTGGGCAGCAGCATCCCAGGGAAATAAAAACTCTCTACAAGGCTTTTCCGTGCTGGGGAAGCCCTTCCCAGTGCCACGACCCCACGTTATCAGTAGCCTTGCTGCATATCCCCTCTTTTTCCCCTGTGTGCTGGTCTTCAGACACTCTCTCCTTCCTAATGCCTAATTAGGTTGGCAGGACTGTTTGTCCCGATAGCGCAGCTATGGATAATGCCATGCAAATTGCCTCCAAGACCTCTGAACCCCCAAATTAAAAAGCACCTCTGGCTACCCCTGGCTGCAGCCTTTCCAGCCAACCACAGCTGCAAATAACATCCGAGGGCTTAAAAGAACAACTTTTTTTTTTAAAAAAAAGAAATAAAATCCTTCCCATTAATTGAAATATTTTTTGTACCGTAAAGATGTCTTGATATCTCAGTGCCAGCAAGCCCGGCCTTATCCCAGATTGCTGAGATACTTTGTGAGGAGCAAGGTCTGAAAGGAAAGGAATCAACAGGGGGTGTTTCAGCCCACCTAAGGTCTCCTCTGCCTCCAAAGTCTGGGTGGGAAAAGAAACCCACCTCTCCCATGACAGTGTGGTCAGAGCTGAAGGGCGCCGTGACCTTGAATCCCAAACAAGTGAGTCTTTGTCTCACCTCCTGATTAAGCTTTGGGAGTTTCCTCTGTTTATTATTCATCTGATTGCCATCTTTTTTAACGCTTTCCTGCACCCCCTTCCTCCTGGCTGTGCTGGAGACCCGAATGTCCAGCCCAGAGAGGTCCCTGCTCAGGTGCCGTGTGTGTCACCAGGGGATGTGCTGGTCCTGCTGCATCCAGGAGTTAGGAGCAGTCCCTCCCTGTGCCTGGTGCAGAATGCCAACCACCCCAGGTACCAGGGACCCTTTCCCATGCACCATCCGCTTCCCCTTGGCTTCATCCAGCCCCTTTGGGGCTGATGACAAGGGCTGGACCCAGCCAGTCCAGCTGAGCCCGGTGCAACTCATCACACCTTGGATCAGCTGCTGGGAGTGGTCCTGCTGTGCCGGGAATTTGATTGACACGTTCATGCCTGGCCATTAGAGGGAAAACGAGGGGTAGTACGTAAACACCTGGGAGGAAAAACAGCCCTTTGCCTTAATGATAGTTTGTCATGTCATATTTTTCTCAAATTGCGCAATAGGGTAAGCGAACCCTTCATTTGCATCGCTTTAATTCATGTTTTGAATACCAGACTGGCTTAAATGCTGCCCGGTTTAACCCACCCACTCTCACTCATTTCTACAAAAGAGGCACACTCTGCTTCCCAAAGTAGGCACTTCGAAATTCCACTCATCTGGCCTGATCCAGCTGGAAAACAATTTTTTTCCCTGCTTTATTTTCCCAGAGCTCTTACCCCCAATGCCAGCACTGCTGGGTTTGCATCAGGTGCATCCCTTTTCCTCACTGCCCAGCCAGGCTCTTCCCTTACAGCTTTGCTCCCTTGACAGCAACTGGAAATGAGATTTTTTTTTTTTCCACTCTTCAGCCTTTTCCGGCACGTCCCACTGCTCTGTAAATACCGGCTGAAGTGCAGCCGAGTGTGGGATGCTCGAGGTAGCACTCAAGGCAGCTGCATCACCAGTGATGTGCAGGTGGCCCAAGCAGCGTGCCACGAGTACCTCCTGGTTTTTGGGGGGTACCTCTGACTGAAGGAGAGGATGGGAGAAGGAACCCGAGCAGCAGGAAGAGCTCATGACGTCTCTGGGAGGTTCCCAAAGGTGGATTTTCATTTTTGGGTGACGGTTTGCATGCAACAGCATCTGCATCCTGTCGGGGTTTGCAGTCCCCTCTGAAGGCGACGGCCAGGCTGAGCCCTGGGAGCACCCCCGTGGCTGGAGCAGCTCGTAGAGCCTGGAGAGCCCTGGTGCCAAACCCACAGCCCTGGCTGCGCCGGGCTGGCCGCAAGGCACAGGCTGTAATTACTGCCCGGCTGCCTTCGCCCCCACTGCCCTACCCCGAGGAACTGAGCAGCTGCCAGCAATTAAAAGTAGTTAGCAGCTCCCATGCTATTTTAACCATTTCTAGGCAGCCATGGAAGCCCCTTCTTCCGAAGTGGAAAAGAGGGATCTTCTTGTCGCTCTGATTGCACAGACACTGCTGCAGCGTGTGGCTTTGCTAAATTCGGGGATTTCTCCCCCCAAAAAAGCACTGCTGAGCCCTTTTGCCCCCCCCTTCCTCCACTGGTTTAAACCCATTCTGAGGAGGGACTCACCAGCTGGAAAATTGCAGCCCCACCAAAGCTTGCAAACCTGTGAGTTTGTTTACAGTTCTTTACAAAGGAGGGAGCTGTGGGTATATCATGGAATGGTTTGGGTTGGAAGAGACCATAAAGGTCATTTAGTTGCAAACCCCTGCTACGGACAGGGATGCCTTCCACTATCCTAGGTTGCTCCAAGCCCTGTCCAGCCTGGTCTTGAACACTTCCAGGGATGGGGCAGCCACAGCTTCTCTGGGCAACCTGTGCCAGGGCCTCCCCACCTTCATAGGGAAAAAATTCCTCCTAACATCTCCTCTAAATCTCTCCTCTTTCAGCTGAAAACCATTCCCCCTGTCCTTGTACTATCTGCCCCAGTAAAAAGTCACTCTCCATCCTTTTTATTAGCCCCCTTTAAAACCAAAAGGCCACATATCAAGGAGCAGTTGCAGAATAACTCCCTGAATTTTCTGTTTTATTATTTGTGTGCATGTGCATCTGTTATTTTTATGCTCCTGCAGGTACATTCTGTGGCCTGGATTTTAATGCCCATTCTCGAGGGCAGGGGGAGAGAAGGGATACAAGAAAGATGGAGAAAGACATTTTAGAAGAGCGTGTAGTGGTAGGACAAGGGGGAATGGCTTCAAACTGAAACAGGACAGGGTTAGATGGGGATATGAGGAAGAAATGCTTCCCTGTGAGGGTGCTGAGGCCGTGGCACAGCTTGCCCAGAGAAGCTGTGGCCGCCCCATCCCTGGCAGTGCCCAAGGCCAGGTTGGGCGGTGCTTGGAGCAACCTGGGATGGTGGAAGGTGTCCGTGCCCGTGGAAGGAGATGATCTTTCAGTGCCTTCCAACGCGGCCCGTTCCCCGCTCCTGTGACACGGGCGCAGCGGGACGCGCTGCTTTCACGCCTTCAAGCGTTTAAGGGGCTGGCGGGCGGCCCCGGCGCCGCTGGCGCGGCTCCCCCTGCTGCCCGCGGGCCGCACTGCACAGCGGGCTCCCCCCGCTGCACCGCCGCCGCTCCCCC
>VWZW01006604.1:911266-935755 GCA_013397115.1 Edolisoma coerulescens
CTTTTTTTAGCTTCATTTCCTAAAAAAAAAATACAGACTTTTTTTTTCTTAGCTGCCGTGCTGTTTGTATGTCTGCATCCTTCTCCCTCTGACTCAGAAGTAGATGTCTCGTAATTAAGCGCCTGCCTGATTAGGAAATTAGCAATAAAGTTTTTATCTAGGCTGGTCGGCCAGTGAGAGGGATCTATTAATATCCACTAAAAAAAAAACCAACCCAAAACATCAACAGCATAACACTTGCCACCTACTATTGGGGAACACGAATGCCCTGTGGGAAGGAGTATTTGGAGCAGCAAATCCATGGGAAAACAGGCTTTGCTCTGCTGCTTAGGGGACTACAGTGTACAAGCAGAGATGGGGTACCTGGAAATAAATGAAGGACTAAGAAAAATGCTGGAAAAACCTTAGGCAAGGTGAGGGAAGCGCTGAAGGCCGCTCTCGGGCCATGGCAAAAGGCACTTGTTGGCCCATGACCTTGATTTGAAGGAAATGATCCTTTGCTAATGATGTTTGAGATGGAAGGGGAAGCAGGAGAAGAGCATCCCCTGCCGAGGTCAGTGGGGAACCTTCCTTCTAGCTTTGGAAGAAATCACTTGGCATACTGGGTGTGGGGCATTTATGTCAACCACGGGGTCTAAAGGCTGGAGGAGTTTGGGTTATTGTAGGCTTCTGGGCCAGGATTATTCTGCAGCTTTGGCTTTCCATGTTTTTAGGGAGCAGCAGTTCCTGGCCCCTCCGAAAATGAAGCACCAAGAGGAAAGATGGTGGGGGGAAGACCATCTTCCGTTAGAGATGGTTTCATCTCTAATGCTTCTGCAGGTCCTCAGGGTGTCCCCAGGGTTTGATCTGGCTGCTATCTGTCCCTTGGTCAGTGCCAGAACAAACTGGCTCTTGCCTCACCGGTTTGTCCCAACTGAGCTGCCCAGGAGATGCTTTAATCCAAGAGGAGCTGAGACTGAGGAAGGACTGGGGTCACTTGGGTGGTGAAATGAGTCCTTGTCCTATTCCAGAGTCCCCTGGGTTTTAAAACACGTTGTTTGCAGAGACAGGCTCTTAATGCAGTGCAGGAGAAGGCTTGCAAAACCAGGAAGGGGTTCTCAGGGCGCTGGTGGAAATGAGAACCTGGAGCTAGGAAAGCAGAAGTGTGCTTTCTTCCAGCACCAGGATGGTTTATTCCAGATAATGCAGAGAGATGGCATCCCTTTTAATTTAAAAAAGAGAAAAACAACCTCTATTTTGAAACTGCTGAGAAAGTGACTGCCCCTTGTGATGTTTCACAGCTGAGATCATTTCTGGCTGAGTGAATCCACTCTGGAGATTTTAGGCTTGATCTGNGATGCATCAGTGAAGAGAAGACTTTCATGTTTTGGGGTGAATCGTGATCTGGAGCTGCTCTGCTGTGAGGGAAACAAGAAACGAGTGTTTGCTGAGAGCGTATTAGCAAGAGCTGGAAGGAATTACTCTTCCTTTCAGAAATAGGTAATGGACATCATTTTTGGAGTCACTGAATTTCATGAGTGCTTATTCAGGACCAGATTCAGTCCGTTCCCTCTACTGCAGACTTT
Source organism: Edolisoma coerulescens (assembly GCA_013397115.1). Classification (NCBI taxonomy): domain Eukaryota; kingdom Metazoa; phylum Chordata; class Aves; order Passeriformes; family Campephagidae; genus Edolisoma; species Edolisoma coerulescens. Next base: position 912,832 of record VWZW01006604.1, read on the forward strand.
GGGAGAAGAAATTTAAGTCCGAGGCAAAGCGGGCTGCCTGTGGGAGGGACTGAGGCTCGGAGCAGGGCTTTAATTTTGGTGGTGTAGCAGTGTAATAGTGTTGTTTATAAGCTTCTCTTGCCACATGAAAGCAACGTTACATTATCCTGGTTGGCCCTAAAAGCGGGGAAGCAGCCAGAAGAGGCCTGATTACAGAGCAGCAGCTCTTTCTTCCCATCACTACAAAAGAATAGACAATAGAAACCGGGATCCAGTTTTAGCTCCAGTAATGCAGTGCCCTCCTTCTGGTGGTCATGTCACATGCTGCCTGAGTAATTCCCATCCTTGTTTTGCCTGGAAAACCAGCCTTGAAGGGAGGGAGGGACGGAAGGAGGGAGGAAGCAATGGCTTGGGCTGGATAATGCTGGGATCAGGCGCCCGGCTGCAGGGGGGCCTTGTCTGTGGCCACCTTTGGGGAAGGTGGTGGCTTTCAACATCTGTAGGGACAGCAGTGGAGCTGGTAGGCTGTTGTTTTGGGGGTCACCAGCCCTAGAAATGGGGGGCAGTTTGGCTGGAGCCTGGGGTGTGCTTGGAAGGTTGAGCCTGAGGCGTTGGAATAGGAACTTGAAAAAGCAGCTGCGTGGTTGCTACTTGCTCATGCCATGAGCTTCTCATCCATGTACGAGGGGGTCTAAGGCATGAAAAACATGGATTTTAGTATTTTTTCCCCTCAAGAATAACTAACTTGACGTTTCTAAGGTGGTTTGGAAGCAGGATGGGCGTTGTTTCCAGCTTGTTTTGTGTTGCTTGGCTTCCCCAGGCTGGGTGATGTGTATGGGATTTAAGAGGCAATCGGAGAGCAGGTGATTGCTAAGGAAAAAGGGGACCCCTCTGAGGTTGTGTTGTCATCTCCATCATTGCACAAGGTGTGGAGAAAATTCCAGTGGAGGTAATTTTTTAAAAGTAGCTGCAGGTCACAGCTGGCTTGCTTTGTGCTCGGTATTCCCACAGAAGCCGGATGGGAAACCAGTGCGGAGAGAAATCCACAGCAGAAACCTCACAGCTCTTTGTGCCTGAGACAAAGGGTTGGTTTGGAGTTACACGGAAGAAAAGGAGCTGTGTTTGTGGAGGAAAAGGTGTTGTAAGATGGCTGTTGGGACTTGGACATAGGAGGGGAGCCAAATGAGGCCAGAATGAGAAAATACATTGTTGAAGATGATTCAGGATGCTGGCCCTGGGGAAATCTTTCACCAGCCTCATGGTGCTATGGATGCTGATTTTCCCACTTCTCTGCAGCTTTAAACATGCAGAAGACAAACTGTCCCTGGACACTTGTGCAGCAGGGGGTGGGTGCCCACTATCAGCACCCTCCCCTCAGGAGTGTGTGCAGGGGATGCCACCGAGTCCCAGAGCTGCTGCCACCCCCCAGCCTTTGGCCTCTGTGGGTTTTTAACCCCTGCTCACTCAGTCTGCTGTTAACCTTTTATTATACCTTTTATATGCCCAAGACTAATGGTTCAGCCTGAATATGTTATCAGAGCAGTGTCTGATAAGTTTTCTGCCTCGAAGCCCTGGGGAAGCGCTTGTTCAGCGCCACTGCAATAGATTTTCTTCCTCTTTCCCAGCTGCCTAAAAATCATGTGATTTTTTACTTACTCCTTAACTGAGCATTATTACTTTAATCAGTGGGAAGAAAAATGCAGGGCCCAGCCAGTGTTGTCCATAAAGACTTGCAATACCTCTTCCCGCTTTCATAAATCCAGAAATAGTTGGCAGGACGTGCTGCTAGGAAAGAATGAATCCCTGATTACTTGGATGAGCTTGGACCATATGAGGAAGGTGATAAGGTGAAGGGTTTGACTTGGGTGGGTGGTGGAGCTGGTGGCTTAATCTTGGATGTGGAGGTGATTGAGGCTGGTGGTGGTGAAGAGGGTTTTATGTGGATGTGGAGCGGTGGAGGCACCAGGACGTGTTTTGCAAGAGGAGGGGGATGCAGGGGCCCCAGGTGAAGTTTGGAAGACAAGAGGAGGTCCTGCATGGAGTGGAATGCTGAGTATCCATGGAAGTAGCCTCGTGTACATTAAACCAAGAGCTGCCTGCAGCTCCCCTTTCAAGCTGTAATAGCCAGAGCCGGGAGAATCAATCCATATCTATTTAAAGCACTTCAATAAATAAAGATACTAAATAAAATCACAGTGGCCCTGCACTCTCTCCATGCTTCTAGGATTTCCCTTTACCCTCCCCACATTTGCTTCTGGATGCATCCAGAGGTGAAGAAAGAGAAGGGATGGGAAGGGTCAGGAGTCCTGGCTTGTGTGGGTGACCTACACCTCTCAACAGTGGTCTGGAGCCAGACACCAACCTGGGCATCTCAGGGTGACGGCAGTGAGGATGTGCCGAGCCACTTCATCACCCCAAATGAGGATAGGAAAGGAGGGACACATTTCCTTAGGGATATTTTATTAAAGGCAGTTTTTCATGCACAGCGGAGAAGTTCCAGTGGTTGCTGTTTTCTGTGGCAGGGAGATGACAAGTGGGAAGCTGTCTTTGCAAGTCCTCTGTAATGCTAATGGAAGTGCAGCTTGGGTTTTTGTTGTTGTTTGGGTTTTTTTCTTCCCACCGCCCCCTTGCCAAAGACTAACCAGGGAACACTTGTTGGAGGATAAAATTAAAAAGCCCGTGGTGGTTTATTTTGAGGGCAGTGTGTTTGCTTTCACTTCATGCTGGAGGGAATTGCTCTGCTGCTGTCAGCAAATAAATAAAATAAGAGCTTTGTTTTAAATTAGACTTTCTTCTGGTAGCTAATTAGGCGAGCTGATACCTGCAGTTGCATTACCTAGGCATCGACTGTACCCAGCATATTTGAGGCATATGGCTGCTGTCGGCAGCTTCTGAACTTCATTAGCCCCTTATTATGATTTTTTAAAGTATCCCCTTAATTGGCTGTGAATTCCCTGGGGCTCTGATGGCATCAACAAGAGTCCTCCTTGAGTGGCTGCCCGTGACACCCCTGGCAGGGATGAAGCTGGGGGTTGCTGTCCGTGTCCCTGACGGAACTGATTCACCGTGGGTGCTGCTGTGACGCTTTCCAGCCACTGAGGGCAAAGTTCTGGGTTCCTAATTCCGAAAAGAAGCACTTGAAGCTCTTTTTGGGTGTTAAGAGCAGCCAGCCCTCATGGCGGGAGGGAGCTGAGGGAGCGCCAGGCTGGAGCCACGGCTCCTGTCCCACCTGGCAGCAGGCGGGAGGAGAGCCAGGAGCTTGGCTCTCGCCTCCTCTCCTTCTCCCCGCTGGTGCTGGGTGGCTGGAAGTTCCTGTCGGTCCTGTTGGTGATGGAGATCAGCCCCGGGCAGCTCCTGAACCGGGGGCTGAGCAGAGCCCGCCACCCTCCTCGCCAGGGAGGAAGGCTCTGGGGTCCCGTCCTCCTCCCCCTCCCACGGGAAAGGCTGCGAGGGTCCCCACGCTGAGACCTAAAGGGCTTGGGCTGTTTTGAGCATGGCTCGCAGCTCTCTCCCTGCATCCTTTCGGAGGGGGGGAGGGCTGCCTGCCAGCCAGGGTGGCACGGTGACTCCCGGCTGGTGCCTCGCGTCCCCCCGGCTCAAGCCTCGGGCACTCCCAGCCGGGCTCCCCGAACGCAGGCCTTGGCTTTATGGGGAAATGAAGCAGAATAATTATCCCCGGGGATAATTACCGGCCCTTGCGCAAGGCGGGGGGTGCTTCCGACCCCTCGGGCCGTCCCAGGAGCCGGGGCTGGGCACCGAGCCCCGCGCTGCTCTCGGAGGTCCCCAGCTCCCCCCGGCCCTCCCCAGCTCCTGCTCGCTGTCTGCAGGGGCCGCAGGAGGGGGTTCTTCCTCCCCCTCCTCCTGGTCCTGGAGCTGCTGCAGGGGCAGCCCCCATCCCGCATTCCTGCTCGGGAGGAGATAAGGATCCAGTCTGGCGCCGTGGTTTCAATGCGCTCCCTGATTATCGGCAGGCGCCGGGCAGAGCCCCGGGCAGCGATAAGTGGGGAGGGGGAGCGGGGAGGGGGCTGCCCTGCTCTGAGCAGCACCACGGCGCTTAGGCTCAATCCCACTTTAAAGGTTTTTTCTTGATTTTGCTTTCTTTTTTTTTTTTTGTTTTTTTTTTTTTTTTTTTGGTTTTGTTTTTGTTTTGCCTGTGCACCCAGGGCTTCTGGGGCCTCACTGCTGCCCAGCTGGGCTTGTGTGGGGATGGAGGGGAATGAGGGAAAGATGTCCCAAGCTCAGCAGCTGAGTTCACAGAATCACTGAATGGTTTGGGTTGGAAGAGATCTTAAAGCTTAAAGGCCATGGGCAGGGACATTTTCCACTAGACCAGGGTGCTTCAGCCCCCTCCAGCCTGGCCTTGGACACTTCCAGGGATGGGGCAGCCACAGCTTCTCTGGGCAACCTGTGCCAGGGCCTCCCCACCCTCACAGGGAAGCATTTCTGCCTAGTATCCAATCTAACCCTGCCCTCTGTCAGTGGGAAGCCATTCCCCCTTTATCCTGGCCCTCCAGGCCCCTTGTCCCCAGTCCCTCTCCAGCTCTGTTGGAGCCCCTTTAGGCACTGGAAGGGGCTCTGAGCTCTCCCCGGAGCCTTCTCTTCTCCAGGCTGAACCCCCGCAGCTCTCCCAGCCTGGCTCCATACAGGGGGTTTCCAGCCCTCGGAGCAGCTCCGTGGCCTCCTCTGGACTCGCTCCAGCAGCTCCATGTCCTTCTTATGCTGGAGGCCGCAGAGCTGGACACGGCGCTGCAGGTTGGGAAAGCCATCAGATTATCAAGTCCCAGCATCAGGGCACAAAGGTGCCACCACCAAGCACACAGGGGAGCTTTCTTCCCCTGGAAGAGGGGACGTGTGTGTCCCACGTCACCTGCAGCACTGCAGCAGCAGGCACTGCGCTGTATAGGACACTGCCATGGCACACAGCTCACTTTTCCTACCAGGTGTTGCACTGCACATCTGGGCCTTCCACATTCCCCGCCAGTCCCTTGCAACTCTTCAGCAAAGGTCCCTTCTGGGTTTTAGGAGCTCCGGGCAGGGTCTTTATCAGCTGGGTGAGCCCTCCATGGGACAAAAGTTCTTATCATGTTTGTGTCAGGGCTGTGGCATCTCTGTGTGCAATTAAACCCCATGTGTCTCCTCTCTGCCAAGGAATCTGGAGGCAAAGGAAGAGCCTTGTCTTCCTGCTGGTGGCTGGAATGCTCTTGCAGCCCAAAGGCATTTCTCTGCTGTGCTAATCTGGGGATAAAAAAAAAAACCAACAAAACCAGGGACTTTTGCCCTCTCTTTTCACTATTTAGCTTATAAATAACAGTGCAGCGTCCTGGGGAAGGGTGGTGGGGTTTGGATTTTTTTTCTTAAGTTTTTTTTCCTCCTCTAAGTGTAACTCTGGGCTGATATCCCAGGAATGTGATCCCTCGCGCTCATAAAAGCCCAGCTTCTGGCCTCCTCCTTCCTTCCCAGGCATTAAAGAGCCAGGCCTTGGGGATGAACTGGTGGGATCTTGCATCCATGGGGATACTCCATAACATATGGGGCCTCTGGTTTCCAGTGTGGTCTCTCTGAAGCTTCCTGCATTAATATTTGATGCTTTTCCTTGGGGTGAGCATTAACAAGAAATGAGTACCACCAAAAAAAGGTGCTTTTTGTTTTTAGTGGAGGGGAGAGAGAAAGGAGGGGGGGAAAAAGCTGAAATGCAATCGTTTTTTATGGCTTTCCGGAATGGCTTGGATGTGGGCTGGACGGCAGTGGGTCAGGAGCAGAAGGAGCAGATAGCCCCTGATCGTCCCTGCCTGCTTGCATCTTTCCCTTTCAGGTCGTAAATATAAAACCACTGCTTGAAAAACAAAAAGCTCGTTAAGCTGTCAGAGGGCTCCCTCTTGGTGGGTCATAAATGTGTATCTTAACAGTGGCTTTTGTTCCTGTCATGACTGGGCTTAGGTACTGGGGTGGAGGGGGGTCACAGGAGGGAGGTCACTGCCCATAGGGGTGCTGGTGGTGGGGCTCTGACCCCACTAGCGAGGGGAGTAACATCCCGCTGCGCAGATTTGAGACTCCCCATCCATTCTTGGTCTTCCATGTGGACCTCGAGGTATGAAGGTGCTCCAGTAGAGCACGACTGGAAAGATGGGTGCTGATGTCTTTACAAACAACTCGATGGGTGAGGGTCTTTAGGAGAAATGGGTGTTAATGTCTTCAAAATGGGTCTTAATGCCTGTACCGACCTCAAGGCACGTGGCTTTGGTTAGAGAACCCAGGCAGTTTGAGCTCCTGAACTTTAGGGTAATAGGAGAAACGGGTCCGCGCAAAGTCTATCGCAGAGCCCAGGCGGTCTGAACGTCTGGTGGATCCACAGAACTTCCAAACTTTGGGGGAAAATGACATGTTCAAGGGAGGGAATATGTGGTAGGCTGTTCGGGAAGGCTGTACCTTCCTAGTACCTCAGCCAGCGGGGAAAGGAAGAGGGCAGCATGCAGCCAGGAGAAAACTCCAGCAGGTGATCTCCGAGCACCGTTGGGTGGTGGAGCCCGCATCCCTGGAGGTGTCCAAGGAACGCCTGGATGTGGCACTCAGTGCTCTGCTCTGGGTGACAAGGTGAGGATGCCCTCGATAGTCCTGGAGGTCTTTTCCAACTGAAGTGATTCTGCGAGCCTGTTTAGGATTGTGCTGGCAGTGACAACCTTGGTGACTGTCCCCCAGCGGGGCCGGGCACCAGGGGCAGGGGCTCAGACTCCTGCCTCTGCAGCACCTCATTGATTTCATCACAAACAGCTCGGCTCAGCTCCTTGCAGCTCACTGAGACGGGTGTTAGGGATGATCCAAACAGCCCAGCACACAGCAGGGAGGAGCAGGAGGTGGTGGGGAGAGCATCCTGTTGCCTTCTCCTGGGAGATGCTCTACAAAGGGGCAGCCAGGAAAGTTGGTTGCTATTATGACTGAACTAAACTCAGGTTGTTTTGGGGTGTGTTGTTGTGCTGGTGGGGTTTTTCTGGTGTCTCTGGATAGGCAAAAAAACTTTGGAGATCCTTCTCATGCACTGGTGAAGAGGCTGGATGTGGGGATGGAGAGGGAGGAGATCCAAAGCTGGCACCGTTGTGACCCATGAGTGTCAGGCAGCTGCTGGTGGGTGCAGGAGCAATCTGTCCTGGTGTGGAAAGGATATCAACGTTTTATGGCCTGTTTTGCTTCCAGAGGGAGATTTTCCATGCTGGGAATGAGGACTCCCGTGCCTGTGATCTGGTTGTCATTTAGGGCCCCGATGTTTTTCCTCTTGCTTACACCATGTGCTGCAAACGCAGCCGCTCCCTCATTAACATCTAATTAGCAGCAGCTAAAAAACCCGTGCCTGAAACGGGAGGAGAAGGAAAAGGGTGAGGAATTAAAGATGCAAAAGACCTGTTAGATCATCTGGTCCTTCCTTTGGGATTGTCCCGGTGGTGTTTTGTCCAGTCTTGCTCAAAAGTCTCCAGGGCCATTACTGCTTCCCTCAGAGGGCTGTTTCATTGTGTACTGAGAGAAACCTTCATAAATGTAAAAGCTTTATACAATTGAGGTAAAAGAAACGGATTGAGTCATTGTATTGTTCTTTGTAATCAGCTTTGCTTTTCATTAATTTCCTCCCCAAAGCCTTATTTAGGCTAGGAATTTGAAAGAAACAGCACGTGCGAGGGATGGTGGGAACAGGCTGCCTGGCTCCGGTGGGTTCCTGTGCATCACCGTCCTTGCCCTGAGAGCCTGGATGTGTTCAGACACCTCCAGGAGCCAGTGTGCCCATGAGCTGGGCCAAATTTAACTGTGGGGATGGGGACAGGGTCGGTGCTCTCAGCACCTCCTGTAACGGGTCTGACTCTTCTGGGCAGCTGCTGCTGGAGCTTTCTAATGTAGCTGCTTTTAAAGGAAAGCACAAAAAAAGGCTACGGGTGGGCATCAGCTGGTACAGAAATGACTAGAAAGGAGAAAGCAAAATGCTCACCCTTGTGCTGCAGTGGCTCGGGGTTTGGGTGCTGTGCCCTTTGCTGCAGGGTGTGCAGTGACATGGGGTGGGACACGCAGCATCCTACATCTCTGTCCCTGACACATCAGATGCTTTTTGCTGGTGGCATGTTCTGGGTGAGGCTTTTTTAATTAGGTCTCCCTGTCCTCCGCTGTCCCAGTGTTTTTGCTTTTTTAACCTTGCCAGCCTGTTGGATAATTTTTTCCTTTAATGTGCCTTGCTTGTTTCCCTTTCCAAACAGTGTCCTTCCTCCTCTGGTATTTTAGTGGAAGGTGTCCCTGCCCTTGGCAGGGGACTGGAATGAGATGATCTTTAAGGCCCCTTCCAAGCCAAACCATTCTGTGATTATTTTCTTTCCTTCCTGTTTTTCTCCTTGACATCCCCATCCTCATCCCAAATGTTTCCCTTCTCTCCCCAAGCCCCCTGCATTGTGTCTGGGTTCTCCCCAGGGGAGATGGTCCACATTCAGGCCAGCTGCCAGCATGCCTGCGACACACCCCAAGAGACATGTCCTTGTCTTTCTCGCCCTTGTGGGACACCTGAGCCGCGAGCAGTGCTGTTGGTGGCCCTCACCAGTCCCTCGTGCTGCTGCCCGTGGGTACACAATGGGGAATAAATGAGCAGCAGTGCCAGATGCTGTGCAGCCAGCTGCTGCTCCCTCTCCAGCGTGGTCCAGCCTTGGACCGGCTTTAATCCTCCCCACTGGAATACCCAAAGTGCTAATCCTGGGCTCTGCCAGAGCAAGTGGCAGAGGAAATCCTGAGGAGAGGTTTTGGGGAGAACTGAGGGTGCTTTGGGGTTATCTGGTGAACCGGGGGGATCCCAGCCTGTCCAAGGAGCTGAGGGAAGCTGGTTTGCCAGGAGTTTGGTGCAGCCAGTGTAGCACTGAAGGATCAGTGGAGCTGCTCCGTGTGTTTGGATGTGGCTGTTGCATTTCCTGGCTGGAAATGCAGCTGGAGTTGCAAGGGGGAGACAGAAGTGATTCCTGCTGTGATCCAGACCACTCCTGAGCATCGTTACTCTTTTCATTACACCTTCCCCTGCTATGTAAGAGCTCTGTGGGGTCTCTTGTGGGGTCTCTCGCATCCCCCTTTTCTTGCCCCCGGAGCACCCTGTTGGCTGTGGGCGGGTGGAGAGGGAAGATGTGGGCTGGCAGCACGGGCTGGCAGCCATGGGGGAATTCCCCAGTGAGGAGAGCCGGGCGGTGATCCTGCCAAGCCAGCTCTCCTCCCTCTCAGCCAGGCTGGAGCCTTCCCAAGCATCAGGCCCTGCAACCTCCCCAGGCTTCCCAGGTCTGTGCATGGGGCAGTGCTCAGAGGCTCTTTCACAGGGCTTTTGGAGGAGTAAGAGCAGGAGATGAGAACCAGAAGGAAGAAAATACCTCCTGCTTCTCAAGGCCTCCTCTCTCCTGTGGAGGATGTGGGGCATCTCTTAGGGCTGGGAAAGAGTGCCCTGGTGCCAGCCTGCCTTCATCCTGTGATGCTCAGAGCCCTGGACCAGAGTGTCCTGAAATTCTCAGGGCATCCTTTATCGCTCAGAAGATTTCTCAGGGGTGGCCTGTGGTGCTCAGAGTCCCGGACCAGGGTATCCTGCACTGCTCAGGGCATCCTTAATGCTCAGAGCCCTTCTGGGGGTGTCCTGCAATGCTCAGGGATCATCCCTATTCAAGAGATGTTCTGCAATGCTCAGCGTGTGTCCTGAGATGCTCAGAGCCCCATGCCAGGGTCTCTTGTAATGCTCAGGGCATCCTGCAATGCTCAGAGGGTGTTCTGAGATGCTCAGAGCTCTGTACCAGGGTGTTTTGCATTGCTTGGGACATCCTTTAATGCTCAGAGCCCTTTTTGGGAGTGTCCTGTGATGCTCAGAGGGTGTCCTGCAATATTCAGAGCCCTGGATCAGGGTGTCTTGCACTGTTTAGGGAATCCTGAATGCTCAGAGCCCTTTTCAGGGGTTCCTGTGATGCTCAGGGGATGCTCAGAGCTCTGTGCCAGGGTGTCCTGCCCTGCTCGGGGCATCCTTTCCCCCAGCACAGCTTTCCCCAAGGAGTGCCCTTTTGGAACAGAGGTTTTGGGGACCTCCCCTGGCTGGGAACTGCGGGAGCAGGTACCCAGAGCTGTGCCGGCGGCCGGGCTTGCGGCACAGCCGGGGCCAGATGTTTCCCAGATGTTACTCACTTCCTGTCTGGCTTCTCCGCATTTAGCTTTTTATGTACTTGTTTGTTTTGGACTACAAACAAAATAAAAAGGGTTTTTATAACCCTGTTCCCATGGGGCTGCGAGTTCAGGATATAATCTGGAGTCTATTCACTATTGTCTCGATCCCCCCCTTGCCCTCGGTGTCGTCCCCGAGCACGCACGGACTCGCACAGACTCACACGCTGCTTTTGTTAAAATCCTGTTTTTCCCACATGACGTCTTCTCTCGACGGACCATTTTTCCTCGTGACCTCTTCCAGCTCCCAGGGCAGTGCTGGGAATATCCCTTGGCAGTTTGGGATGGAGACTGGAGGAGGAAACACTCTGCTTCTCAGCCCCGAACCCTTCCTTGCTGTCGCTGTATTGTTAGGAGGGTTCTCCAGAATATCTGACGATGGGAAGCTCGTTGCACTGATGATATCCAGCATCCTGCTGGATTGCCTTTGTGAGGAATTGTAACCACTTTGCCTTGCTGAGGGTTTTGGAGAGGAAGGGGGGCGGGATGCAGAGAGTGAAACGGTCACATAGACCACCTGAAAAAGAAAAAAAGAAAGTGAAAACACTTGAAATAAATGTGTTTGTACTTGAATCGGGTTAAAAAAGGAGTCAGGAGTGGTGTTACAAAAAGGGAATGCTGTCAGCTTAGCGGTAGGGAGGATGAAAAAAATTATCTAAAAGTATTGTTTTGGCATGCCAGGGAGTTCTGGTAATCGCTGTAACCAAGAGCTGTTACAAACACAGCCATGGAGTTTTCCTCTCCTGGAAAAGCTGTGGATCAGAATCTGTCCTGCTCGATGGGGTTGTTTGGTGGATGCTTCTCTCCCCGCTCTCTGGATCTGGGGGCATCCACTGTAACACCAGCCTGGCTCAAACAAAATGAACCTGGCAGCTTCACTTTAAAATGTGTATGTTCAGCTCTTTCTGCTCTCCTCACACTTCATTTGTATTTTTTTTCTGCCTGTTGGGGTTAAGGCCCCTTTTCCTCTTTTCTTTCTCATTCTCTCTTAATTGCCTGTTAAATAATTTAAATATTTAGGACTAAAGGGCTTCAATTATCCATTAATTTACATTAGTAATTTATATATCAGGCTGAATGGACACACTGTTAGTGTAATGGGTCCCTGTGGACAGGCAGGAAGGGGGCTGCAGTGCATTTTCCTGGAAGCATGGATGTTTCCTCACACCTCCCAGCCTGGATGTCAAGCGTGTGAGAGGGACTCCTGCTGTGGGGTCTGGGGTCCCATCTCCTTGGGACGGAGGTGTTTGGGTTTCAAAGCAGCTTTTTGGTTTGTTTTTTTGTTTGTTTGTTTTTTTTCAGTTTGAGCAGTTTTTGCAGGGGGTTGAATGTGTTGCATGTTGGTAGACATCATGGAATCATGGAATGGTTTGGACTGAAAGGGACCTTCAAGGGATATTCCAACCCCCTGCCAAGGGCAGGGACACCTTCCACTATCCCAGGCTGCTCCAAGCCCCTTGGACACTTCCAGGTATCCAGGGGCAGCCACAGCTTCTCTGGGCACCCTGCGAATTCCTTCCCAATATCCCATCTATCCCTGCCCTCTGGCAGTGTCCTGGCACTCCATGCCCTTTTCCCAAGTCCCTCTCCAGCTCTCTTGGAACCCCTTCCAGGCACTAGAAGGGGCTCTGAGGTCTCCCTGGAGCCTTTCCTTCTCCAGGCTGAACCCCCCCAGCTCTCCCAGCCTGCCTGAATACAAGACATGTCCCTTAGCAGGGACAGGGTTAATTTGGGATGTGCAGCACAGGGCTTTGGGGGCTTTCTGAGGCCAAGCCCCTCGGCAGAGCTATCCATGGGTGCTTTGGGAATGCCGGGAAGCAGATCCAGGCATGGGCCTTAGCCTTAAAGCCCAGTGTCCCCCAGTCAGTGACAGCTGGCTCTTCTCTCCTGTCCCCCTGCCCCAGGACTGGGATGGGGCAACACCTTTTTTCTGCGTTCAGAAAATGTTTGGGGAGGATTTTGGGGCTTTTCAAGTGGTCGTACATGTTTGGTTTGAACCCAACGCAATCCCCACCAGCCCTGGGCTAGCTGGCAGTCCTGGTGACAAGTCCCGGCGCCGTGGCGTTGCCAGCAGCCAGTCAAAGCAGGAATCCTCAGCATCCATCCGTGCTGGGGCTCAGGAATCTGGCAGCATCCGGACTTCCCCTGCAGGGCAGCACGGAGGCCGTTCACTGATGGGGCTCCGGGGAGGAGGGGATCGGAGCCGGGCTCCGTCCGCGCCGCACGCCGGGGATGCGGGAGCTGTGTCCGCTCCGCTCGCGCTCCCGGAGCAGAGGTCGCTTAATGACTCTGATTACCCGCAGCATGGCCCTAGTTAAAGCAATTAGTGCAAATCGCTTATGGATGTGCAGCCGCTGGGGGACGGGGAGGAGAAAAGGACGAGGCTAGGGAGCACCGGGATTTTTTCCTGCTTTTTCCGTGATGTTCACTATGCGTGATCTTTCGCCCCTGTTTCCCTGAGACCTTTCTGTATCACGTCTGGTCCCTCTCTCTTGCTGCACATCCCTCAGAGGTGCCTCTGAGCTCTGCAGGAGCCGTTTCACTGCTGTGCCCGGGATGTCCTGCATCTGTCAGAGCCATGCTCCGCTTTTGGAAATGCTCGGTGTGTTTGTCACTGAAACATCTCTGGATTCAGCATCCCAAACTTCATTTTACTTGTCAGCGTTGTGTATTTTTAAGGGCAATTTTTTATCAATACCTTGGGAGAGGAAGGTGTGGGAGGAAGTGTTGGCTTGTTGGTGTATTGCACACAGGTTTCAGCATCAGTAGGGATGCTTCCAGGTGGAGTCCCACCTACACAGGGTGGCACAGACCTCCAAAATTGGGACGTTTCCAGCCCAGGCACCCCCAGCCCCAAGTGGTACCCACGCTGAGACAGGAAGGATGCTCGTGGGAGTTTGGGCCCCCTGGGTGTTTAGTTTGGTGCACAGGGGAGGAATGTGTGTGCCAGAGGACAAAGGGAGGAAAGAGAAGCTCGGTGGTGTGGGAACACAGGCTCCGTCCCGAGAAGAAAAGGTGGAAATTCCCAGCGGTGAGAAAGGAAAAAACCTGTGGCAACATGGGCCCCGTGGTATTGAAATGCCAGAGAGGGGAGGAGGGTACCAAACAACGCTAGGAAGCTCCTGAAGGCTCCCCACCTCCGTGGAAATGGGAGACTGAGGGGAAAAGGCTTTGTGTTTTGTGGGGTTTTCCTTCCGTGGGAGCGCGGGGAGTTTCTGCTCGGGATGGCGAGGCAGCAATGCCAGGCGAGGGCAGGCACTGAAAACAGGCACCTCCCAGAAAAACCCCAGAACCTCATGGCTTTTATCAAATCTCAGCTTTTTTTCCTGTGTAAAAGGAGGTGTGAGGTGCTGGGAGCCCAGCTGGCTGCAGGGTTTAGAGGGAAAGGAATAAAACCAATCAAGGTAATTGCTAAAATCCTTTTGCCACTGGCTGGACACCTCTCTCTGTGCCACAATGGGGAAGCCGTGATGGGCTTGAGGTGCCTGTCCTCCATCCCACCTGCTCTTGGCTTCAGGGATCAAATCCTGACACAGAAAAGGGGGTGGGGAAGCCTTGTCATCTAAGCTAGTCTCACTGATGGGTTTGGGGGCTTATGCTTTAATAAGGATATTGCTGAAAGAGGGGGGAGAGAGAGAAAAATCTTAATATTTGACATTCAGCATCAGCAGGGATTTTTTTTTTTTCCTTACATCTTTTTCTATCCCTGTTTCTCTCCCTCCTCCCATTTTTCCTTCTGTTTGTCCCTGCAGTAAAATGAGAAGGGAAGAAAAGGGGAGAGAAAGGAAAATAAAAAGCAAAATATTTCCAGCCTCCATTTGTGGTGGTTATTTTTTTGTTGTTGTTGTTGTTGATGTTGGGAGTTTTTTTTTATCGTAGCAACAAATCTGAAAGATTAAGGGAAACTTTAAAGACTGGTTAATAAAGGGACATTAAGCAGCCTCTCTGGTGATGTTCCTCCCCCAGCTGAATTAATGGGTAATTTGAGGCACGGAGTGGACCTTCTCTCTTGTTGCTTTTTTAATGATTAAATAATAATAATGTCATGATTGAAATGATTTCAAATCAGAGCAGCGTTGCTCCCAGCGCCTCCCTGCGCTGAGCTGGCCTGTCTGGGGGGGTGGGAGGTGGTCCTGGCGGCCGGGAGCGGGGGCACAGGGAGCGGGGGCCCGCGGATGCTGCGGGTGATGCTCTCAGCCCACGCCTGCCACCGAGCGAGCTGCGGGAGAAGAGTGGGAAAAGCGTCGGGAAAAGTAGGGCAGCAGCTGGCGAGGGGCCTGCGGAGAGGCTGGCTGGAGGCGGTGGGGAGCATCCTTCCAGCCAGCTTTGGCTTCCCGGGGCTTGTGGGAGGAGAGAGTGGGTGACAGAAAGACAAAAAGGATTAGGGAAAAAACCCCGAAACCAAACACAAACCCCCCAGATTTCTGTTCCTTTTGCACTGCTGTTGCCTTCTTTGCAGCCAGCTGCCTAAACTTTGTGCTTTACCCTGTTGGGCTTGTGCCAGTGCCTCGGCTTCCTTGGGGTGGGACGCGCACAGCCACCTCCTCTAGGTTTTGGGACAGAAGTGCCACCACCCAGGACTACCAAACCCTGTCAGCCACTTTTAGAGGGCCTGGCTGGGTTGTCCCCACCTCGATGTTTGGCGTTGGGGTGCTCAGAGGGTGAAACCTGCTCCCCTCCAGCCTGTGGTCCTGCGGGACGTGCGTGCCCAGGGAGGGATGCTCCGAGCTGGGATGCCTGGTGGGCAGCAGAGCATCCCTCTCTTCCCAAGGAGCACCGGGTGGTTCACAGCCCCGCTTGCTGCTGCTGCTGCTGCTGCTTTAAAGTCACTTCTCATGCCCGAAGCCAAGGCAGTCGCCTCCAGATTTGCACGTTCAGGGAAAAAAAGAAAACCCGCCCGCTGCAAAACAGCCGCCTGAAAGTTGCACTCTCAAGGGGAACGCTGGGGAATTTACATTTTGAAATATGTATGTAATTTGGGTGAAGGGGAAATCACTCTCTGTCTGCAAAACCATCAACTTTCTTTCTCCCAGAGTTAGCATTTTCCAAATTGCAGTGCTCAGTTGAACAGGAGACCCTTTTCTTTCCTTCTCTGTGTTTTCCAAGGAGAGCTTGCAGCTTGCACTTGGTTTGTTGCAGTTCGAAGGATAATTAATGATTCCTTGGACTTTCTGGCATTAACCAGGGCAACAAGTCCCTGCTTGTTCCTTGCTTTCTTTTCCCTTCTCTCTTTTCTTGTTGAAATGATTATTCTTTTCACAACAGGAACCCAGCACACGCCGTACGTGTGAATAAACAGCGTGTTACAGCCTTCTCCGCTGCTGGCGCTTTCCTTTCATGGGCCAAAGCAAATAAACAAAAAGTTCATATAATTATTATATCCATTAAAAATAATGTTGTAGCTCAGTAAACAGAACAAACTTGACAAGAGGACCGTGACAATGGAATTAAAATAGCACAAAGGGAAGTGTCTGTGCCCGTAACAAGACCCAGCACTAGATGAAATTTGGAGATAGTTTTCCAACAAAACTGCTTCCCTGAAGGGAATGTATAAAACAGCACAAAAGAAGCCAGCACAATAGGGTGTAACAGGGATTTGCAACATAATTCCTCCTCCTTTTTTTTCTTTCTCTCTTTTTTTTTTTGATTTTAATTCACTCTCTTTTCCATGGGTATTTACAGGGATCTGCGCAGCTCACAGCTCCACTAAAGCCAGAAATAAGGAACAATTTACTCCAATCTGCCTGTGTCGTGTTGTAAATCCATATAATGAAAAATGAAGAGATTTTTACCATAAGGGATCTCAGCTGTTTACACTTCTCAGGAGGCTTCGCCTTTGATTATCGTGATCATAAAGAAAAACAAAAGAGTAGTGGCTCCATAAATACTCTGATGTAATGCATAATCAACAAGATAAATCTCTCTCTTTCCAGCTCCCAGGATGGGAGGTGCTGCCAGAGCCTTGGTGTTTCTCCTCTGGGGGTTGGGGATGGTTGGGATTTGGGTTGGACCCTCTTAGCTGTGGCTGGCAGGGGCGCAGAGATGCTGTGGTGGGGTGTGCAGGGATGCTGTGCTGGATGGCCAGGGATGCTGCAGGTGGGATGCTCAGGATGCTGTGGTGGGAAGCCCAGTGCTGTGGTGGGCTGTGTAGGGATGCTGTGGCTGGATGCCCTATGTGAGGGCACCCTGCCTTAGTTTACTTCTCAGGCTGCCTTGCAAAAACCTGACCTGAGGATTTAGCTAAAATGTTGATGTATTTTTATATTTATTTGTATAAGTGAGGTGAGTTTTGATCAATAAGGCCATTGCATACAGAAACATCCATGGGGCTGCCCAGCTCCTCCTTTCCCACCCTTTTCTCAGCTTTCTTTAATCCTTTCCCTGTCCCCATGCAGTCCTGGTTTAATAAAGGTACGCAGTGAGGGAGGCCAGCTGCAGGCTCTTCCTTTAGCTGGGAGAGGAGGAATCTGCTTTTTTTTTTTTTTTTCCAAGGGTGTAATTAGGGCTGGCTGGGTGCACCCCCTCATTACCCACGCTGGGGAGGAATGCTCTCTAATTACGAAGTTTGCCTGTCACCAGGCGGGAGGGACAGGAGGGACTTCTAACCCGCTGGGAAATGCCTGTCTGTCCATCCCTCTTGGGCTGGGTGGGTGCTGGGAGGAGCTGGAGGCCATGGGATGGAGGGATGGTGCTGTCTCGGAGCTGGATGAAGCCAGGTTTGGCAGGAAGGGACTGTGAAGCTGCTGGAAGAGGGCAGCCAGTGGAAGAAGAGGAGCCCGGTCGTCAGGCAGAGATGCTTGGGGGAAAGGTTAAGTGGTTCTTTCCAGGGTTAGTTATTAATAAAAGAGTGGTGAGAATGGAGAGGCCAAATGTGGATTCCAGGTGCTTTCCTGGCTGGTGGGAGCAGGAGGGGATGGGCTCCGGTTTTTTGGGGGTCCAGAGAGGTAGAAAAACATCTTCTGCACATCCCAGCACACCCCTGGACACTCTGCGTGCTGTGTTTCCGTGACCCAGCCCCTGCTGAGTTACCAAGATTGGGGGCACAAGGGCGGTCACCCTACAAGGGGGTCACATCATCCCCGTGGCTTTTGGAGCTCAAAATCCAACCTTGCATCCAGACTGGAGGTGAGGTAGAATCATAGAATGGTTTGGCTTGGAAGGGACCTTTACAGATTGTGGACTTGCAGCCCCCACCGTGGGCAGGGACACCTTCTGCCAGACCAGGGTGCTCCGAGCCCCATCCAGCCTGGCCTGACACTTTCAGGGATGGGGCAGCCACAGCTTCTCCAAGCAACCTATTCCAGGGTCTCACCACCCTCACAAGGAAGGACTTCTTCCATAAATTTCCCCTTTCACTTCGAACCCAAATGAACCCAGGCACTGGGTACCACTGCTTATCCTCGCTACCCCTGAAGGTTCCACGCTCAGTTTTGTGGTTTGTGCTGGCAGCTTGGGGCTCTCCCGTGCCGGGAGGGAGAGGTTAATGAGCCACGCTGAGTTAATGAGGCCGGGGGTTACATCAGCCAGCTGCAGCCCTGGGGACCTGTTACATTCCCTGCATCTCACTTTCGTCAGCACTTCCCAGCTTGTGTCTGAACGATCCCAGGCTTTCGAAGGCACAGGATTTTGTGGGCTCTGTGCAAGCAGGCAGCAGGGAGAGAGTTGGACGTGAGTGGCTTCAAGTCTCCCAAACCCCTCCTCAGTTATACCCTGTGTTTTGGGTTGTCCTCCTTTCTCCCTGCTGTGTCTCCAATGGGGTGTAACCCCGGAGAAGGGGCAGTGGGCTGTGTCTTGGGATGGCACTGCTCCACCTCATGGAGACTTTGCCTTTGAAGATGCCACGCGCTGCTGTCACCTCCTCAGAGATGGGGCTTCATGTTGGGGGACCACACGGGTGTGTGGGAGGCTGAATTTGGCTTAGCAGGGATGAGAAGGGGAAGCTTGGGGAAGAGAGGGTGATGTTTGGGGGAGGAAGGATGCTCAGGGTGCCTTTAGGATGGAAGGTTTGGGTATGTGTTACCACTGGACACAAAATTGTCCCGATGGCAGTCTACGATGGGGAGCCCATGGGAACAGGACAGGCCTGGACTGGTGATGCCAGTTCCCCCTGAGTTTGGGGATGGACTGGAATGAGGTGGGATGCCTTTGTGTCCCTCCAGGGCTGGCAGTAGGGATGCCCTGAGTCAGGCAGGGATTCTGGAATGGCAGTGAGCCATGCAATGGCTCCAGCAACAAAATTTGCTGGAGTTTAAATGGCAACAGCCCTAGTCTCTGAATGAGCTTGTTTGTACCTTCTCCCTGGAGGCAATAGGAGGGGGATTTTGGGGCAGGGGGAGAGCCCCACTCCAGCCTTTCAGACACCTCCTGGAGCCAAGCTGGTGGCTGGAGCATCCCCTCCATCTCTGTCTCTAGAGCCAGAGCCATTCCCATCCCTGCTGAGGGATTGGGAAGGGGGATTGGGAAGGCAAATGACTCCTCCTGTGGTGCTGGAGATAAGCTGTTACATATTTTTTCCTTTCTACAGGAGGATTTTAACCCACCTGACAGGTTTAACTATTCCCTGTCAGGCCTTCCCGGGAGCCAGCACCTGCCCTGAGGCAGGTGGGAATGTGGGGAGGCAGAGACAGAAGGGGTTAAGCGTCCACCGCCACAGAGATTTAGCTGGAGAAACCCAGGCATCCCAGCCTAATCCTTACATCCTTACATCGCATCCCTGCCGGCCCGGTACCGGGAGGAGGGATGGTGGTGGCCGTGGGTGATGGGCAGCCACTAATGCTCCTGTAATCTTCCAAATATTTGGAGGGATAACAATTGCAGGAGAGAGGATTTTAACGCTTTCTTGGGGAGGTTTGCTCGGCCGTGGCTGCATGGGGAGTTCCTTCCCGGGCTCGCCATCCCTGGTGCTGTGTGTTTGGGGTGATAGAGGGGGTTTTAAGGCTGGATCCCAGCTCCGATGCTGCTCCCTTTTGGGGGTTGGGGTGAGTTTGGGGTCACGGATCTTGACAAGTTGCAAACGCTGGCGGGAAACATCTGCAGATCACCCCCCCAGGGAGCAGATGCTGTGGATAATCCAGCTCAACCCCCGCAGATTAAAATGTGTGATGAAGGATGGGGAGAGGAAAAGAAGTGCCTGTTCCTCTCCTCCCTTTTCCTCTCATTGCTCTCACTACACTCATCCTCGAGGCTTCAGGATCTGGTCCCGTGGGTCAGGCTGGGAGCTTCCCCCTCTTTGCCTCTCCCCCCAAAGAGCTCCAGACACTGCATAACACCGTGCCCCAAGTAGTGTGAGATTGTGGGATGGTGACAGCCTGGGACTTCCCAAAAAAAAACCCAGAAGAGAGCTGGGAAGCAGGCACCCACCTCCAGCGGGAAGGAGGGAAGCCAGCAGATGGGAACCCCCTGCAGACGTCTGCCAGGGAGATGATTACAGGCAGCGGAGTGCGCTCTCAAATATTTATTAGTTTGTCACTGCTGGGAGTTTTATTGCTGGTGTGATTGTGGGACTGGAAATCCCGGCTGTGCAGGGCTCCTTTCCTGCTTTCCCGTGCAAAAGCATCTCCCATGCCTGCTGCTCCTGTGGTCACTGGGCCGCAGCGTCACCTCGGGTGGGACCGGAGCCGCAGTGGAAGTGGCCTGGAGGTGATGGGGTTGCACCACTGGGGAAGTGCCTTTTCCTGGGGGGGTATTTTGCAGTTGTTGCTGGGTAGGCAGGGCAGACGGGAGCAGCAGTTGTTCCTGCACAAGCAGACGTGTTTCCCCCCCCACCGACTGCTTGTGGATTTTTTGGGGGGCCCCCAGAGAGTGTCAGCGGAGGGAGAGGTTTCCCATGCGGCGGGTGGCCAGGCGTCGGGAACGGGGATGAAAGGCTGGCTTGATGGCTTATGATAAATGTGCCCAGCATGGTTCTCCTCCCTTTTCTCATCCAAAGTCCCCGTTGTTCCTATGCCTTAATTCTTCCCCAGCGCGTTTAAATACCAGTGACTGTTTCATGCTGGAGGAAAACGCCCTGCCCAGCTGCAAATGCTTTTTTGCAGCTAATTTCTGAATGGAAAAATCACCCTCCCCCTTGATTTGCTCCCATCTATGAGTCTGGGCGATCTGTGGGGTTGGGGCTCCATGGCATAGCCCCAGTTGTGAGTCTGCCATGAAAAACCCATCATCCTTTTCCCCTGTCTCCTGTTAGAGCTGCTTTTTTGGCCCCAGATCTCTCCTGGCCAGAAACAAAAAGATCTCTCAGCTGTTGTGAGTTTGCAGGATTTTAACTTTCCCAGCATGCTCCTTGCTTTAAAGGTTCAGGTGTTTTGGGTTCAAACCTGAAACCCAGCAGGCTTTTATAGCCACCAAAAGGAGATGTTGGATCTGGCTGGCAACACCATCCTATTCCCCCACCCTCGTCCCCAAAGTCACTGTGCCCACATGGAGAAGAACCTTGAAGAGCTGGTATTTATTTGGGCAGACCCCCTCTTGGAGCAGGGTCTGGATGGGATTTTTGGTACCACCAGCAGTGTCTCAGCCGCAGACTTTGTGCTGGGGGCCAAAGGTGGCTCCCACTGCAGCCTGGAGCATCACCCCTCCCGCTGCCGATGATCCCGGTGAGTCACAAATCCGGCATTTTCATTCCCATCCGGCCGTGACTCATCCCCTCATGGCTCCCAGATCCTCTTGGATGACCTAAAGTCTTGTTCAGCATCACCAAAGCGGTGGTGAGGTGGGGGAAAACATATCCTTGGTGTTGGCTGTTGGAGAAGGATCTCTCCTCCTGGCCTGTGGTTTTGGATCAGGGCCATGTGCACTTGGGGGTGTCACCTCCATAGGGAAGGTTCTCCCAAAAACTGGCTCTTTAGGCTACCTGTGCCCATTCCCAGCTGCCAGTCTCAGGTCTGACTTTGCCACAGGGATGGCAGGGAGCATCATATCAGGGAGGTTTTCACACAAGCCCATGAGCAAAGTTTTGCTGGCTGCCTCTGTTGCCAGTTTGATGATCTCCTGCCAGCCCCCTTTGCCAGGGAATTTAGATCTGTAGCATCAGAGCGGTTTTTGAAATTGAAAAAAACCCAACATACAGACAACAAAACAACAACTCGGTGGATGAAAAATTAAGTAGTACATTTAAAAAAAAAAGGGGGGAGGGGAAGAGATATTTGCTGCTTTGATAGGTAAAAGGCCACTCAGCAGGAGAGGGGAGCAGGACCAGTGGCCTGAGGTGGTCACAGGGAGCAGTGTGGGATTGTTCAGGGTGGGGGTCACAGACCTTGGCATTCTCTGTCCCCCTGCCTGCTATGGGCCTGGGAAAATTACAGATCTGCAAATGAGATGGGGGAAGAAATAACCACCAGCAGAGAGGTGGGGAAGAGCCAGCCAGAGAGAAAGAGAGAGAAATTAGCCCAGAGTTTAATTCATTGTTTCCAAAAGAGCAGTTAATGGATTATGACAAATGTCCTACCGCTCTCCCTTAGTGCTGTGTTAAATGGAAATGGAAAGTCAATTTTCCTAAATGGATTTTAAATGACTGACCTCCTGCATTTTTTTTTTTCTCCTCACTGATTTTTGCTCAGGAGGCAGCTTGGTCATCTTGTTTTCTTGATGCATCTGATTATATTTTTTTCTCCTCCTCTTCCTCCTCCTCCTCCCAGCCTGGGATTCTGATTCTGCACTGCTCCTTGCCAAGGGTGATGAAGAGAGTGGGCTCCTTTCTTCTCCCTGCCAGCTCTGGAGATGTTATCGCAGGGCTGGGGATATTTACTGTTTTCCTGCATGCTGCAGTGCCTGGAGTTGAGAATCACAGCTCTGGCTGGGGGGAGAGAGGAGGAGGAAAAGCTCGTAACTCCTCTGAGTGTAAAGAAAAGCCTCATGATGTGATCTGACTGCTAGTGAGATTCCCAGAAACAACAGGTTAAGCAGCAGCATCCCTGTGCACCTGTGTGTGGGTTTTTATTACTCCTGTGATATTTGGGGTTGATCTTAATGGGCTGGAAACGGGTCTCCTACAGATGATGCTCAGCATCAGTCAGAGCATCTTCCCAAGCTGCTGCTGGGCAGGAGCCTCCCACTCCTAAGGGATAATGTTCCTGTGTGAGCACTGAGCTGCTCACCCCTTTCCAAGATCTTTCCTGGCCTGGCCTGAGCAGACGTGACCTCCAGTTGTTTTGGCATTTAGATGGCTTTTGAAAGCAAACAAGCAGGACGATGGAGCTCCCCAGGGCACAAACCCCTGGTTTCTGGGATAGTGTGAATCCTGATGGCACCTTTGAGTGATGTTCTCTGGAGGTGGCTGGGCTGGAAGCAATTGCTCACCTGTTGGGTGATGCTGAAGTCCAAGTGTTGGCAGGGGGTGAGATCCCAAACGCAGCTCCAGGGAAGGTGTGGATGTCTGAGATTAGTGCTGGGGATATGGTCAGCATTCCCAGCACAAGCCCGGGCAGCATTTTGCTGGGAGCATGCCCATGCATTCCTCAGGGCTGTGAGGAGGAGGCTTGGAGTGGGGGACATCAGCCCCTTTGGAGCCTCTCTGTGTCCCTGTCACCATCCCTGGACCTGGGTTTGTTTTCCTTTTCCACTTGTGGCGTCCTCTAGTGAGATCACCCAGGCTTTGGGCTGGGGGTGTGGATGGGGGGCCGGTACGCAGGCGAAAACAGGATTGATCCCACAGCTCTGTACCTCCCAGGGGTTTGCTTTGCTGGTTTTTGGGGAGCCTCCAGCCCTCTTCTTGGTTTTCCACACATCCCCAGCAAGGGCTGTTGTTACC
>VWZW01006604.1:935813-971448 GCA_013397115.1 Edolisoma coerulescens
ATGGGGACATGGGGCATCTCCCGACTCTCTGGGTCTCCTGGCAGGGCTGGAGTACGGCGATGTGCTGCCCGACTCCTTCCCGTCGGCGCCGGCGGAGACGCTCCCGCACTTCCTGCTGGAGCCGCAGGATGCCTACATCGTGAAGAACAAGCCCGTGGAGCTCGTGTGCCGCGCCAACCCCGCCACGCAGATCTACTTCAAGTGCAACGGGGAGTGGGTCAACCAGAACGACCACGTCACCAAGGAGAGCCTGGACGAGGTCACCGGTGAGCAAAGCCACCCCAGCATCCCTCTGCCTCCCCCATCCCTCGCTTCTTTCCAGGCCCTTTTCCCTCTTTGCCTCATCTACACTGTTGATGGTTCGCGTCCAGGCAGACTTCCCAGACCACTGGCGAAAGCACCGTGGTGGTGCTGTGGTCACCACACCCCCCAGAAGCTTGGGGAAGTCACTCTGCCTGATTTCACGCTTGCCCCTGTGGAGGACTTGGGGTTCTTAAAAGGGATTTCAAAGGCAGCATGTTTAAATCCGATAAAAAAAGGGCCCGCTTTCCTACAAAATGCCTAATCAACATGTAGCAGTCATTGCCAGGAGGGGTGGCAAAGGCTGGCAGCTTATGCAGGTTCGCAGAGGGAGTAAGTGTTTAATGGGTGATGAGAGCAATTGCAGGTAGGATTTGAAATGCCTGTTGATGGCAAATGAGCTCTTTCTTCCCTGCCTCAGAGGATAAGTCATCCTCTGGCTGCCTGGAACGGGGTGAGAAAGTGGCTTAGGCATTTTAGGTGGGGGGTCTTACTCCATGGGATTGGGCTCTGCAGAGCTGCTTGGTCCATGTCTTGAAACATCCTGGTGTAAGAACAAGATGTGGGGTTGGATATATCATGTAATCAGTAGATTTGCTAAAATGGGGATGCTTGAGCTCGGCACCCATCTTTTCTGCACCAGTTTTGGTGCCTGTGGCTGATCAGCAGTGGAGGAAAACAGTCATGTTTC
The DNA here is from genome assembly GCA_013397115.1 of Edolisoma coerulescens. NCBI lineage: Eukaryota > Metazoa > Chordata > Aves > Passeriformes > Campephagidae > Edolisoma > Edolisoma coerulescens. The sequence continues at coordinate 936,805 of VWZW01006604.1, forward strand.
CCCTGTGAGGTCTGCTCCCTGCAAATCCCTGCCCATGTGGCATCCGGAGGCGTTTAAACCAAGGCAGCCTTTTGAACTGCAGTGGTGTTGGCCTTGGAAGGCAGGCTGGGCTTAGAGGAGAGCCTTCATCAGCCTGGAGGAGCCACAAGTGTTTTGGCAGAATCTCCTCTTGTCCCTGGATTTTTCCCACAGCCGTGCCCTTCCCTGCTGTCTCTTGCTCTCCACCCTGTCCTAGCCATGAGCCGGCCTGTGCTCGGGTGCATCCCTGAACCTGCTCTGTAAAGGGAAGATCCTTTCTTTCCTCTGTAGCTTTTTGAGCCTTTCCTGCTAAAGCTGCTTTAGCCATTCCTGGGGTGTTTTTCCTCTAGAGGAAAGCTGGTCAGAGATGCCCAGGCAGGCTGTCCTTTTGCTTCTCTGGAGGCTGACAGGAGCAGGGGACACTGTTTCTCTCTTTCAGGGTGCATCTCCACCTCCCAGCTCTTGCAGAGGCCAGATTTGAAACCCTCACCACTGTCGGGCAGTGTCAGTGCTGGTCAGTGACGGAGCAGCCTTTGCCAAGGGGTTTTCAATTTATTTATAACATCTGGCCACACTGGGTTGAGTCAAAGCTCTGTGTGCCCTCCACATGGTAGTGGAGGATGCTTAGGGGAAGATCATGGAATCAGGACAAGGAGGGAGCGATGGAGCTGCCCTGTCACCCTCCCAGCTTTCCACCATCCATGACCAGGGACTCCCAGCTCTTGTGGCAACATCTGAGCAGTGTGGTCCAGCCCTGGATGGATTCCCCCCTTGTTAATTTGCCTAATGCTGTTAGGACTCATTTCTCTGGAGCATCCTGTAGGAGGGGGTTTCATGCCTTAGTGATGTGCAGTGTGGAGAGAACCACTATATTTCATAGACTCATGGAATGGGTTGAGTTGGAAGGGACCTTAAAGGTGATCTAGTCCAACCCCCTGCCATGGGCAAGGACACTTTCCACTAGGCCAGGTTGCTCCAAGCCCCATCCAGCCTGGCCTGGAACACTCCCAGGGATGTGGCATCCGTCTGGGCAACCTGTTGCTGTGGGAACTCGTTTGCTTTGGTCCAGCATCTCCCCCTCAGATTCCAGTCTGCTGATGCAGAACGTGTGCTGGCAATTTGGGAAGGAAACAGCACCTTCATCCAGGCTTCAAAGATGGCATTGCTGCTATCAGGGAATGAACCGACAGTGCCTACAGGTGATGCCACGCATGTAAAAGCTGCCGGTGTGGGCATCTCTGCCTGGCAGCCTCCCTAAGGAAAAAGGAGCTGGAACCAAAGTGGTTTAATCTGCTAAAAAATCTGCATTTGCAGCGCCCAGCGTTGGTCAGGAAAGCTGCTGGAAAGGGCACGGGGGAGAGCCGGGCACAAAGGCATGGGTTAACATGGTTAGTTTTTAAGTGTCCTTGGTTAAAAGCTTGGAAAAAGGGACCTTTAAGAAGAAGGAAAAAAACAAAAAAGGGAACTTTTAAGATGACGTGTCTTGAATGAGCCTGGCTCACTAATGCTCTGACTGCACTTGATCCAAAACATTTCACGCGGAAGAAAGCAAAAATAGGCCAAGTCAGAGAGGATAATTCAGCTGAGTGAGGGGGGCCGGGCAGGAAAAGCAGCTCTGTTTGGGTGCCTGGAAGCCCTTAGGAAGTCACTTCTGTGTGCCACGAGTTTGGTCTACAGTTTTAGGTAGTCACTGCTTTCAGGGGGGACAGAGGCAGGGCATTTGCAGGATGCTCTCTGCCTTTCCAGGGTGGTCATCCCACCAGAGCTTCCCAGATAGGGCTCCAACTCATCTTGTCTATCTCCATCCTGGGTCCTTCTAAAAACTCTGTGCTTGGCCCAAATACCTTTGCTTTTGGGGTTTTTTTGTTGTGGTTTTTTTTTTTTTTCTCCCTGAATAGTGACAAAATAAATTGTATTTCCTTGTCAGCTCTTCTGCAGGAAGGTGGCAGGGAGACAGTAATTGCTCCTCACAGCACTGGGAGTGAGCTGTAACAAAATTACAGCTGGGGAGCATGCGGCTCTCGATCACCATGAAATTGAGGCCTTTTTAAAATAGAAACTGAAAAAAAAAACCGAGGCAGATATTGCTTAAAATAAGGAAAAGTAAGCCCTGAGTCCCTCCCACCCCTGGTGATGGTCATTGATGCTTCAGCATCCTGCAGTCTGGGAGACCGTGTCCTGGTCGTGGCGGTGTCACCTTTGTCATTGCCATGGCTAGGCTGATTTCTTTAAGATTTTATTTGTCTTGTTATATTTGTATTCAAGTGGCACAGACAGGGGAAGTTTCTCCTCACAACAAAGCCTGGGGGAGGCATCCTTCAAACCCTGGTGGATGGGAAGGGGTCCAGACAGGGATGCTGGCGATGGGGGAGAGCTGGTGGAGGAGGGTGATGCCTTTAGAAACAGTGAAGAGATTCTGGTCTTGTTCAGCTGGACTTGGCGGGGGGAAAAGAGACACTTCCATGTGATCCATTGCCCTGGTTTCATTCCCAAACCACCCTCTCCCTGATTTGTGATGTGCCAACCCCAGATGAGGAGCCTCCACCCCTCTCTCCTCCAGCTTTGCACATCTACCACCCCTCTTGGGTGCTGCCTCGGTTTCCCTGCTGCTGGGTGCTCCTGCCCATCTGATGCTGTGCCTCTGTTCCCTTGCAGGGCTGCTGGTGCGGGAGGTGCAGATCGAGGTGTCCCGGCAGCAGGTGGAGGAGCTGTTTGGCCTGGAGGATTACTGGTGCCAGTGCGTGGCCTGGAGCTCGGCGGGCACCACCAAGAGCCGCCGGGCCTACGTCCGCATTGCCTGTAAGTGCCCCGTGCTGCTCCCACTTCCAAAGGCTCGCTCCTTCTCTGCTTTCTGATCAATTTGGGATGACCCACCCTCGCTGGATCACCCTGGTTTTCTCACCCCACCCCAGCTCTAGCTTTGCTTCTGAGCGTCACCGTCCCCACCTGCTGGGGCGGTGGCACTACCAGGGTTAACGCCACATCGCCCAGCAGCGTGCTCAGCACTTCCCAGGGTTTTATTATCCTTAATAACCCGACGGATGGCACCTTGCACGCTCTGCCTGAATCAGCGACTCTGCGTCTTCCAGGTCCCTGCTGTCACGTGTCACTACCCCGAGCTGCTCTTTGGGGGTGTCAGCCTGATTAAGGGCGAGTTGGTCAGGCTGCTCCTGCCTGAATTTGCTCGACTGGCAAATGAGATGGCAGAGCTACAGGAGGACAGCCGGGCTTCCCTGGTCCCAAATGGATTTTGCTATTAGAGGGCTAATAATCCAACATGTTATCCAAAGCAGAGAGGGCTGATGGATCGGCTGCACTGCTGAAGGGTTTTGTCTGACCAGGGAAAATCACAGAATCAGAGAATCATAGAATCACAGAATGTTTTGGGTTGGAAGGGACCTTAACATTCCAACCTCATGCCATGGGGAATGACACCTTCCTCTAGACCAGCTTGCTCCAAACCCCATCGAGCCTGGCCTTGAACACTTCCATGGTGTTTTTTAGAGCAGAGAGTTCAGGAGCCACACGGAGAGGGCTGGGAGTTGTAGCAGAGGATTGCAGCACCATCTAGTGATGCTGCTGCTCCTTCCAAGGCTCTGGAGCAGGACACTGACATGTCCCCCACACCCCGAGGGGCTCTGCTGGGAGGGATGAAGAAACAGTGGATAAGCTGAGTTTTAGCCACAAAAGGAAAGGACAGGATGGGGTATAAGCTTGCAAGCACATGAAGGAGGAAATATATCATCCTTGAGCACCATGTGCTGCCCCAAATCCATGGAAGTCATGGTTCTTCAGCGACTTCTTCCCAGGACACATTTTGCCCTGGCTATCTATGCCAGAGGGACTTCTTGACTCGTGGGTGCCTGGTGCTGAGGCATCCACCAAGGTTTTGGAGGCTGCCCTGTTCCTGCTGCAGGCTGGTAACCCCTGGCTTTTCCTTCCCCTCCCAGACCTACGGAAGAACTTTGATCAGGAGCCGCTGGGCAAGGAGGTCCCGCTGGAGCACGAGGTGCTGCTGCAGTGCCGCCCGCCCGAGGGGGTCCCACAGGCCGAGGTGAGCAGCTCCTGAAGGAATGCATGCTGGGGTGTCCCATCCCATCCCATCCTGGGATGGGTGATCTCCTGTCAGCTCATTCAGCAGAATGGTTTATCTTGGGCAGCACCTGCACTTCTCCCACACTTCCTGAGGTGCCATTAACCCCTCAGAGGGAAGATCTAACAAGGAGGCACCCAGTGAGTTGTCTGGATGGGAGCTCTCACCAGTGGGAGCTGAGGGCTGGGAAAATCAGTACGAATGGGTTTCCCTGCCAAGGTAGTGGAGCTTTCCTTGCCCACGGCTCTGTCAGTCCCTGGGAGCTGTGTGTTAGAGGTAGCCACAGTGTCTCATCCTTGGCCAAAACACCAGTAACGTGCCCCAGTCAGGCCTGGTTTGGCCCAGTTTTTGAGGAGAAATAAATCCAGTCAGAGGCAAGGTTGTCCAGTCAGTGGTCGAGGTGCTGAGGACATCATTGGTCTTGGTGATGGCATAATCCCCATCATTCCCCATTCCTTCCTTTCCTGCCAGGTGGAGTGGCTGAGGAACGAGGATGTCATCGATCCCACCCAGGACACCAACTTCCTGATCACCATCGATCACAACCTCATCATCAAGCAGGCCCGGCTGCTGGACACTGCTAATTACACCTGCATGGCCAAGAACATCGTGGCCAAGCGCCGGAGCACCACGGCCGCTGTCATTGTCTACGGTACCAGCCCATGCTCTGGGAAGGGACCTTTGGTGCTGGCTGTGTCTCCAAGCCAAGGGGGAATATGGGCACTTCCTGGGAGTGGTAGGAGTGAATTAAATTAGTGTATTAAATTAGGTGATAACCAGTATCTGCAGAATGGGAGCCTCTAATAGCTTGCACAGGCAGTAAGGAGAGGTTCGAGGTTGGAGGGGTCGAGGTATTTCCGAGCATTCTCGGTTTGGTAGGAGGGTGGATGGAGGCTGGATCCAGACGGATTGCTCTGACTCTCAAAGCAGCTGGAAAGCTGCATTTGGCTGAACTTTGCTATGAAATCAAAGATCTTCTCAGGGCCAAACACAAAAATATTTGCCAAGTAGAAAAAGGACCAAAGCATTGTCGAGCATTTCGGGCATGGGGTGGGTGACACAAGAGGGAGTCTTGTGATTTGCTTTTCACGAGGCTGAGCTATAACAGGGGGTCACAGAAGATGTAAGAACTCAAGGCTTAGCTCCAGCCGGAGGCTTAGCTGATGGATTGGGCTCCAGTGTTAACTCTGCCCATCTCCTCTGCAGTGAACGGTGGCTGGTCCACCTGGTCCGAGTGGTCTCCGTGCAACAACCGCTGTGGCCGGGGCTGGCAGAAGCGCACCCGGACCTGCACCAACCCCGCGCCGCTGAATGGCGGCTCCTTCTGCAACGGGCAGCCCTTCCAGAAAATCACCTGCACCACCCTTTGTCCAGGTAAGGAGGGTTCAGAAACCACCATGCCCACGCTGCCTGTACCCCAGGCTGGGGTTGGGATTGTTCAGCCTGGACAAGAGAAGGCTCTGAGGTGACCGAATTGCAGCCTTCCAGTACCTCAAGGGAGCCTACAAGAAACAGGGAGAGAGTTTATTTTCAAGGGCCTGGAGTGACAGCACAACAGGGAATGGCTTCGCATGGACAGAGGGCAGGATTAGATGGGATATTGGGAAGAAATTCTTCCTTGTGAGGGAGATAAGGCCCTGGCACAGGTTGCCCAGAGAAGCTGTGGCTGCCCCATCCCTGGAAGTGTCCAAGGCCAGGTTGGAACAGGGCTTGGAGCACCCTGGTCTGGTGGAAGGTGTCCCTGCCCGTGGCAGGAAGTTGGAACAAGATGGTCTTTAAGGTATGCTGGGATAATACTCCCCAAAGTGGGAAGGTTTTACTGACGCTCCCGTGTCCGGTGCCCGCAGTGGACGGCGCATGGACAGAGTGGAGCAAGTGGTCAGCGTGCAGCACCGAGTGCACCCACTGGCGCAGCCGTGAGTGCACGGCCCCGGCGCCCCGCAACGGTGGCAAGGACTGCGGCGGGGTGCTGCTGGACTCCAAAAACTGCACCGACGGGCTCTGCCTGCACAGTGAGTACCTGGGAGGGAGGCCACGGGCACAGGGACGTGACACAGGAGATGCCACTGGCCATGGCGCTCTGGCATTTGGCCGTGCTTTGTTGGCTGTGCCTCCAAGGTGATGGAGCAGCCACTACCACCTGTGTTTGAAGTTGTGCCTTTAAAAAGGTGGTTTTATCCCTTCCAAAGTTAGTTCTTACCTGGAGGAAAGAGATATTGGGGATTTTTGGTGGAATCTAAATGTGCTGCTTGCATTGAGGCCCCTGCCCTCCCTGCAGTTTTGGGGTCTCTGCTAAAATAAAGCTGGTTGTGGGTAGAGGGGACAACTAGGAGGGGTTTCTCAGCCACACCATGAAAACACTTTCCCGGGGTCATCGCTGGGAGCTCTGGAGGTGGTTTTTTGAGGAAATAAACCCATAATGAAGGTGATGGTGCTGCAACTTGTGAGTGGGCATGCTGAAGGCAGCCAATGCTGCCACCTGCTGCTGTGTGACACCACTGTCCCCTTTACTGGCTAGGCATGGGGATGTCCTTGTCATGTGCTTCTACCTGGCTTTTGGAAAGCCCCAGGGAATGATGCTGATCTCCCACACTCCTGGGGTGGCTTACCTCCCACTTTGTTTCATCTCATCCCCATCATCACCTTCACCTTTTGCTTTTCTAACTTTTTTTTTCCTAACAGATAAAAGAATTCTAAACGAGCCCAAAAGCCACTGTAAGTGCTCATTTCATGGCCATTTTTTTGTTTGTTTCTGTGGTTTTCTTGTGTTGAATTCATGGCAGGGGTTCCCTGGCAGCTGGGCAAGGACAGGGTGGGAAGAGAGAGCAACTGAAGCCCACCCTAAAACTCCTGTGTGCTCCTCAGAGTTGTCTCTGTTGGGATGTGAGGGTTGCTCACAGCTTCATGAACCCGAGCTGCACAAACCTAATGTTTCTGGGACCCTTGGTGCTCAGGTGAAGTTTGCACGAGCTGTGGCCAGGTGTCCTCTAAAGGTTTGAGGGCTTTGTCTCCATCTCAGTGTCTGGCATTGCTCTTGACTTCCTGCTCTTAGAAAACACCCTCCATCTTCCTGCCAGCCTTTCCAGCAGGCCCAGGGCACGTCTTTCTGTCCATGCCTGAGTCAGTGGTGGGATTGGGGAGCGCTGGTGAGTCTTGACATGCATTTCTGCTGCTCCTTTTTTCACCTCTCTGTCTTTAATCCCTCCCAGTGCTGGAGGCCACCAGTGACGTGGCCCTCTACGCCGGGCTGGTGGTGGCCATTTTCGTCTTCATCGTGATCCTCATGGCCGTGGGGGTGGTGGTGTACCGGAGGAGATGCCGGGATTTCGACACGGACATCACGGACTCCTCAGCCGCTCTGACTGGAGGGTTCCACCCTGTCAACTTCAAGACGTCCCGGCACGGTAAGAGCCACAGTCCATGGAGGTCCTCACCAGCCTTGGCTCAGGCAGAAAGGAAGTCACAGTAGAGGGTGGATCCTCACTGGGCTCCCAGTCCTGTTTTCCCGAGGAAATATACTGAGTTTTGAAGGCTGAAGGCTCCATGGAAGTGGTCAGGTGTTGATGGTGGGAATCGGGGCAGCCTGGTCTAGTGGAAGGTGCCCCATGGCAGGGGGTTGAAACGAGATGGTTTTGAAGGTCCCATCCAAGCCAAACCATTCTGGGATGTCTTCCACTCAAGCAGTACTTTTCCATGCCATTGTTTCCACTGCTCCCTTCATCCCATCTGTGTTTCCTGGTCCCACAGACAACCCTCAGCTGCTGCACCCGTCGATGCAGCCGGACCTGACGGCCAGCGCGGGCGTGTACCGCGGCCCCATGTACGCCCTGCAGGACTCCTCTGACAAGAGCCCCATGACCAACTCCCCCCTGCTGGACCCCCTGCCCAGCCTCAAGATCAAGGTGTACAACTCCTCCACCGTCTCCTCCTCGCCGGGGCTGCACGATGGCACGGACCTGCTGGGGGGGATCCCTGCCACTGGCACCTACCCAGGGGACACCGCCAGGGACAGCCACTTTGCCAATGTGCGGAGCAAAGGCCTGGGCTCCCAGCACCTCCTCAGCCTGCCCCGGGAGCACGGCTACAGCGCCAGCGGCACATTTGGCTATCTGGGGGGAAGGCTCACTGTGCCAGGCACAGGTAAGGCCCAGGCTGGGATTGTCTGGCTGCTGAACCATCAAGGAGTTGCTTTTGTCCCTGCATGAGCAGTTCTTTGCTATCCCAAAGCTGGCTCAGGGAAGGAGGGCAGAAAGCCATTCCCAAGCCGGGCATCTCAGGCTGGAGGTCACAGCCTCCTTGGGCTTGCCTTGGGCTTTCCCTGCCGTTGATCCAGGGCCAGCACCTTGTAAAAAGATCCAAAGATTAGGATTTTCTTCCTAGTGAAGAAAGAGCATTGGCCTGGCTCATCCTTGCAAGCAGTACAGCCATGGGACATCCCGGAGAAGCTGTGGCTGCCCCATCCCTGGAAGTGTTAAAGGCCAGGTTGGACAGGGCTTGGAGCGACCTAGAATAAGAGGAAGGGGTCTCCACCTAAGGCAGGGGGGCTGGAATTGGGTGATCTTTAAGGTCCCTTCCAACCCAAACCATTCTGTGTTTCTGTGATCTGGAGGTGTTCCTCTCTGTGCTGCCCTGGCTCCCTGCTCTCCTTGTGCTCGCTGGCTGGGGTGATGTCGCTGTTGTGCTGGGGACGGCGAGAGAAGAAACACACGAAGTCCAAGGCTCAGGGATAAAAGGAAGGAAGTTTAATAATTTTCCAAAGGCTTGAATGTGTTAGTTCGCAAAAGTGTGTTAAATGGCATAAGGTAATTGGCCCTTTGCCCATCCACCCCTTGAGGGGATTGGTCAGATTCTAAGACACCCATTTCTAAATATTTTCTAGTTAGAACCATAACAATATCTGCAAAACAACCCGCAGGTGCAAGAAGTTTACAAAACTGTAACATAGTTTGAGATAGTTTGCATGGGAAAGACAGAACTCTCACAAAATGCTGCAGAGGGCTGAAGGAATCCCCTGCTGAAGCCTTTTCAGTATCCATGGGGTGGAGGGTGGTTTCTCCCTCATTCCTCCCTCTGTCTGTGACTGAAACCTGTGTGTGCCGTTCCAGGGGTGAGCCTGCTGGTGCCCCACGGGGCCATCCCCCAGGGGAAGTTCTACGAGATGTACCTGGTACTCAACAAGGCTGAGAGCGCCCTGTAAGTCGCCCCGCTGGCCACCCATTCCTTGTTGGCCACCGTGGAGTTCCCTGTCCAACCTCTGTCCCCTGTCCCTCCCCAGGCTGCCCTCTGAGGGCACACAGACAGTGCTGAGCCCGGCGGTGACCTGTGGGCCCACGGGCCTGCTCCTGTGCCGCCCTGTCGTCCTGACCATTCCCCACTGTGCTGACATCAGCTCCTCAGATTGGATCTACCAGCTGAAAACACAGTCCCACCAGGGAAATTGGGAGGTAAGGTGGAAACCCAGGCCTGCAGTCAGCAGAGACCCTGAGGGGCACAACCCCTTGGACAGTGGGCTGACCCCCAATCTTGGTGTCCCTGTAGGAGGTTGTGACCTTGGATGAGGAGACCCTCAACACTCCCTGCTACTGCCAGCTGGAAGCCAAGTCCTGCCACATTTTGCTGGACCAGCTTGGCACCTATGTCTTTGTGGGAGAGTCCTACTCCAGGTCAGCCATCAAGAGGCTCCAGCTGGCCATCTTTGCCCCCACCATCTGCACCTCCCTGGAGTACAGCCTCAAGGTCTACTGCTTGGAGGACACACCAGATGCTCTGAAGGTAAATATCCCCTCCCCAAAGCTGTTTGTGCTGGCAGCAGGATGCTGCCTGCTGCCTCTCAGGATGGCCTGGCCCTGGGGAGCAGACAACCTGATGCAACTGCCTGCAAAGTGACCACAGTGAAATAATAAGGTGTTTACTGCTTTCCCTGTCCTTCCTTGCCCCCTCCAAAGGAAACAGGGAGGGTGTTGTGTAGTTCCTCTGCTGGGACCCCTCCAGCAGGCATTACAGGAGATGTTTGGCTGCTAATGGGTGGTTATTTTAAAGATCCTGTTATTCCTGCATGGATCCATGTCTCTCCCTGCCTTGGAAGGGTTTTGTGGCATAGATGGGAAGTGCATCATGGGAAGCTAGAGTTTGGATGCTTTGGCTACCTGGACCCACCGGTGCGGTGGCTGTTTGATTCCCTGTGACTTGTCCTGTGGGTCCTGTTGGGATTGCTGTGGTGCCTCTAGGTGGGGATGTAGGCAGGGCTCTGGCTCCTGGAAATGTCTTTTTCTCCTAAAAGCTGCTGGTGTGATGAATGGATGGTGTTAAAAGCAGAGGGAGTGGCACCCTTCAAAGGAATGCCTGACCCTTGTGTTGGAGCTTTGCATTCTCTGAGGAGTACGGAGGCAATTCAAGGAAATTCAAGTTTTCAGTGGGGCTGGTATATGAGATGAGTTGGCAAGTTCTGTTGAAGTGGCAAAAGCTGTTCTCCATGGGCTTGAGGCTGCTGCTGGCTCTTCTTGGCACCCTGTAGGCCCGCTCCATCCTGGTTTTGGGTGTGGAGGTGGGCAGAGGAGCAGCCCCTGCCATTTTCCTGGGTCTCACCCTACCCGTCCCGCTGCCCACAGGAGGTGCTGGAGCTGGAGAGGACACTGGGAGGGTACCTGCTGGAGGAGCCCAAGCCCCTGCCCTTCAAGGACAGCTACCACAACCTGCGCCTCTCCATCCACGACATCCCCCACGCGCTGTGGAGGAGCAAACTGCTGGCCAAGTACCAGGTGAGGGGCTGATGTGGGGGAAGCTGGGCTTCCAGACTGGGAGCACCATCTCCAGCCGGGCACCACAGGGCTGTGGGTGCCCTGGTCTTGTCTCCTGAGTTGTCTCCCAAAGGGACAGAGGAGGAAGGGCACTGGTTTTCTGGTCTTTTTGGTGGGATGCTCTCTGTGAGGCCCTGCTGTCCCTCATGGGGTGGCTGGAGGAGGTGGGATCTCCCACAGCCGCTGCTGGAGCCTTCGCTGAGCCCGTGCTTTGGTGGTCCACAGGAAATCCCCTTCTACCACATCTGGAGTGGCAGCCAGCGAGCCCTGCACTGCACCTTCACGCTGGAGAGGTACAGCCAGGCCTCCACTGAGCTCACCTGCAAGATCTGCGTCCGGCAGGTGGAAGGGGAAGGGCAGATCTTCCAGCTCCACATCACGCTGGGAGAGGTGAGCGGAGGGGAGGTGGGGGGACAGCAAGGGCACGCTCAGACATCTCAGCGTCTCACCCCGTCCTTCCTCTTCCAGCACGGCAGCTCCTCCGACACCCTCTGCTCCCACCACAGCAGTGCCACCACCACCCAGGTGGGACCCTACGCCTTCAAAATCCCCCTCTCCATCCGGCAGAAGATCTGCAACAGCCTGGATGCTCCCAACTCCAGGGGGAATGACTGGAGACTTCTCGCCCAGAAGCTGTCCATGGACCGGTGGGTCTCCCCAGGCTTTGCTTTCCCTTCCTGTGCCCCCAGCAGGGAGGCTTCAATCTGTGCTCCCTCTCAGCTGCAGGCATCCAGAGGGGTTGTGTCCAGCTGTATAGGGCCATCCATAAATGGGGTATAGCTCTGCATAGTTATATCCATCTCTATCCTTGGATATGATTTTAAGCTAAAAGAGGAGAGGTTTAGATGAGAGATTGGGAAGAAATTCTTCCCTGTAGGGGTGGTGAGGCCCTGGCATAGGTTGCCCAGAGAAGCTGTGGCTGCACCATCCCTGGAAATGTTCCAAGCCAGATTAGACAGAGCTTGGAGCACCCTGGGATAGTGGAAGGTGTCTCTGTCCATGGCAGGGGGGGTGGAACAAGATGATCTCTTGTCACTTTGAATGGCCCTTATTTATCTGGGACCATGTCTGTGCCATTCCCACCTGGTTTTACCCTCAGGACCAAAGGGAGAAAGGGTAATTTCATCAAAGCAAAGCTTACGTTGCTTTTGCATGAATACCAGCTCTGTCTAAAAATTGTAGGTGGTCTCTCGAGGGCTTTGGCATTTGTGTTACGGCATTCCCATCAAAGTTCATGTCCCAAACAGGTTTGCTGCTCCAGCATCCTCCCTCCTGCCATCTCCACAGGGCACCACAGCAGCCCAACCCTCCTCTGCTTCTCCCTTTCAGGTATCTGAACTACTTTGCCACCAAAGCCAGCCCCACCGGGGTGCTCCTGGACTTGTGGGAAGCTGAGCACCAGGACGACGGCGATCTCAACACCCTAGCCAGTGCCTTAGAGGAGATGGGCAAGAGCGAGATGCTGGTGGTCATGGCCACGGAGGGTGACTGCTGATGGTGCTCCCCATGGCTGGGGGGCCAGGAGGACAAACAGGGGGTGAGGAAGGGTCCTCCCCCAATGGCAGGGGGAGGCACATCCGTCCTGAGTGGGGAGGGGCTGAGGCCAGCGCTTCTCCTGCATCACTGTCAGCCTTAGAGACCCATCCTCAGCGTTTACAAGCAATTCAAGTGTTACACAGCATTCCTCCTCCTCCTCCTCCTCGTGGCACAGGGAGGAATTAGGGCTTCTTGAGTCAGGATGGGGGCTTTCCTTTTCCTTCTTCTTTTTGGGTTCCCTTCCTCCTCCTTTAATAGCATTTCTGTGTTGAAGAGATGAGTACAATCCAGGCTTAACTTCTGTCAAAGGCTTCAGGCAGCTTAATGAGGCAAATAAGAAAGAAAAAAAGGAAAAAAAAAAGTTTCTTAGGAAACGCAAATAATTTATTATCCAGATCTTTGGATGTGTCCTTTTTAAAAAAAAAAAGAAAAAAAAAAAGGTAAAAAAAGACAGATTTATAAATCTTTTTTTCGGTGTGTGAGAGCAAGAGCGTCGCTGTGGTCAGGGTGGCAGAGAGAGAGATTTCAATGGGCACGCTTTAGTAGGGAAAAGCGCGTGATCCAAGTTGAGCAAAATGTTGTTTACATGTCCTGGGACCCCAGAGGGTGAAGTGCCTCTCTGCCCCTCTGCTTCAGGGCCAGCTCAGACCCTTCCCAAGGCTTTTGTCCTTGCAAACTCCCCTTTCCCTGGCAGCAGGAATGAGGGGTCCCACTCCACGTGCAAGGAGGGATGAGGGATGCTGCCTGGTATTTAGGGTTCAGGGTGGGGAGACTGCATCCAGATAAGGGTATTTTTAATGAATTCTTCCCTGGCATGGTTTGGGGGAGCTTTTTAGGATGACTACGCCTTCATTTACATAACTTGAGTACAAACCAAAGATTTCAGTCCTGCGCCAACCTCCAGACTCAAGGCCAAAGGGGAGGGGGGGTATGTTGTAAACTCAGCAGGATTTTGCAGTGAGCACCCCAAACCTGGACTCGAGGGTCAGAGGGAGGTGGTAAGTGGATGTGGTCAGGGGAGAGCACGGGCTGGCAGGCTGGGATGTGGCCACTTCAAACCACCTCCACTTCAGGTCTGTGCACTCCTGCCTGGATTTTGATGCAGTATTTCAGCAGGGATTCAGGGAGGGATGATACCTGGGTGTCCCCAGGCTGCGAGCCAGGCTGAGCATTTTCACGTGAGGGACAGCATTGCAGCGGTGATGAGGTTTCCATCCCCCACTGCAGCTCCTGTTTTTCCCTGTAATAGGCTTTTTAGAATGATGGAGAAGTCGTGGGGTGAATGGAAAGTAATCAAGGGGTAGGCAGGAACGAGGTTCCTCACACAGATATGGTGTCTTGATGAAGGTAAAAAATTTAGGTTGCCTGCAGGTAGAAATAGTTACTCAGCAAGTGCTGTATCTTAGAAATTTGTCTGTTGAAAAAAAAAAAATAAGAAGGGGGTGGTAAGCTCAGGATTAGACTAGGTCACACGGCAAGGCTGTGTGTTCTCCATCAGTGGAAGTATTAGGAGCATGTCCTGCTCTGGGCTGCAAAGCCCTGGATCAGTGTTGTGGAATGTCTGTGTCGTCCCACAAAGTGCTGGGCACCGGAGCACACTCAGGGAGCCTGGAGGCTCACGTGCACAGGGCAGCTCGGGAGGAGCTTTCAGTATTGCTGGGACATGATAGGATTCCTCTGGGCAGTCCCTGAGGCACTGATGGGAAGCACAGAGCTGCTCCCTGCTGTGTCTCAGGGTCTTTAGGGTTCACTTCTCGCTGGGTTTTCAAGGCTGTGGGATAGAAGGGATCTTTTCCCCTTGTGCTGGATGGGAAAACTGCTGCTGGGTGAGCTCTTGTGTCACATGGGAAGGGGCTTATCCGTCCTTTAGGTTGCATTTGAGCATTTCTGAGACCCTGTCTCTGAGCTAAGGAGGAATAAGCAAACTGGGAGAGCCTTTAAGACTTGATGGATCAATCCAGCTGCCAGTGGTTCAGAGGGCCCCTTTCTCAGTTCCACGGTGTTCTCTGAGGGATGAGATGCTCTTTCAGGTTGCCTCAGAATCTCTCTTGCTCCCATTTTCTGTTTTATGGATCACTGCACTGGGATGTGCATCCGTCCATCCATCTGTCTGTCCGTCCTGCCCACGGGTGGCTCTCTCCATCCCCATCCATCTGTGGTCATCTTCCCCTTCCTTTGGGCAGGCAGCAGCCACCTGGCTTTGCTGAAGTGCATGTTTGGGGAGATTCTCCCTGTTTTTTCTGACCAGGGAACCTGCAGCAGGAGCAGGGCAGGGGCGATGCAGGGTTTGTTTCCATCTCCTGTGGGTGCCAGCTCCCAGGAGCCCTCCACGCCCAGGGGTTTCTCCAGCCAGGCATTTTGGCAAAGGCAGCCCCGTGGTCTGTGTTGTGCTGGCAGTGTCCATCTCTCGCTCCAAAATATGTTTCCATATTTATATGTCCAGGGGATGGTCCTGGTGGCGTCCTCTAAACCCACGTCTGTTTATTCTGTAAACTAAAGAACTGTAAATAAAGTTTAGCATTCCTATTGTAACAAATTAATTTTTATGCAATAAATTATATTTCCTAGTCTAATAAAAAAAAAAAAGAAGGAAACAATCTGCTCGCTCCTTTCCATCGCTCACCGGTTCCTGCTGCATTAGGCATCTGCAAGGATTGGGGTCTGGCAGCAGCAGCAGCAGCCTGGGGATCCCTGTGAGTATCCCTCGAATCTGCTTTTGGCTCTGATGCCATAGGCGTGCCAGCAGGAGCACGTTGGTCTCGACGTCCCTGATGGAAGTAAGCTGGAGATGGATTGATGGTTTGTTTTGGACATGCATGGGTGATTACAAGGTGGGAGATGAGGGCTCTACAGCTCTGTCTCTTGGGTTAAGCCACCCTCTCAAGCAGTTCATTCCCTTCCCCAAGGGATATCCTACAGAAAGCAATGCCCCTTCCAGCAAAGACCAGGATCGGCGGGGGATAATTTAGGAGGGGGGAGTGGAGCACGGAGCTGCAGCTGGAAGTGAGGCATCCCTGTTCTCCAGCATCCCACTTGGCTTCCTCCCCTGCTTGGGGATTACTGCTGCCACGCCTGCTTCAGTCCCAGCAAGGAAACAAAGCCCGGCGTTCCAGGGAGGTTCGAGGACCCCACTGTCCCTGCCTGGGCCGCTCACCTCGTCCAGCTCATGGGGACCAGTTGCCACCAGGAGATGGCAACATTGTCCGTGCTCTGGGCAGGTGTGGGCATTCTGCAGCCAGTGAGAAAAAATGGGGAGGAAATTGCTGCCCTGCCACCGCAGCGATTATAATGTAGCCACACAAATATGCCCAACCCTCCCAGCTGGGCTTTCCAGCTCTGGACAGGATGCTGAGGCAGATGCCTTCTCAGAATGGATAACCTTTTCAAAAGAGTCCTAGAATGGTTTGGTTTGGAAGGGGTGTTATAGACAGTCTTTTTCCACTCCCCTGCCATGGACAGGGACACCTTCCATTAGACCAGGTTGCTCCAGCCTGGCCTTGAACACTTCCAGGAATGGGGCAGCCACAGCTTCTCTGGGCAACCTGTACCCTTGCCTCACCACCCTCACAGGGCAGAATTTCTTCCTAATATCCAGTATAAACCTGCCCTCTTATCAGTTTAAAGCCATTCCCACTTGTCCCTTTCTTTGCATCTCAATTCCTTTAACCTCCGCCTCCCACATTGCTTTCCCTGGGCACTTTTTGCACTAAACAATCTTTTCAAGGGCACAAATCTATGGATAACTTTGACCACCTGCTGCCCAATTTCACCTGTTGCTCTGTTGAAACACTCAGTTTACTAATTCCCCTTAGAATTCAGCTGCCCCAAATCCCTGCAGTGACATTGAATTCGGCCCCCATGACAGGCTCAAAAACAGCAGCTGTCCCATGAAGTGCTGACAGATTTGTTCTGCAGGACAGAGGACACCCAGGAGCAGCACAGGGGTGTCCCTAAACCTGCCCCCAGCCCCTGTGGGGCTGTGTTGTTGCAGAGGGTCTCTGGAGTGTGGGTAATGTTGTCTGGAGGGGCTGTCGTGGCTTCGGCCCAGCGTGGCCTGGCTTTGTCCCCCCCGCCGGGCCATCACGGTCCCCTGTGCTGATGTGATCCGAGGCTCCTCTCCAGCAGTGGGTTTTTTGACATGATAGATGGCAGCAGGTCAGAAATATCAGGCGAATCCCTCAGAGCTGACGAGTTACTGACTCGGATAGGCCATGCCATCTCCTCAGGTGCTTTCCCAGCCTGGCACGTCAATGTGGATGAAAATCCCAAGGAGAAATCTCTGGAGAGAAACCCACGTGCTGCTCTCCAGCCTTTCCATTTCAGCATACCGCCGGTGGGTTGGTTGTGTGCTGCTGCTTGTTTTGCTCACAAAAGAGGAAAAAACACTGGAGCGTGTCTTGGGTTGTTGTGACATCTGGGTGGCCGAGGCCATCTGACCTGCTCTGCTCCAAGGCTCAGAGGCTGGAGATGGGTGGTGGCCAGCTGTGTGTGCACTGGGGCTACCAGGAGATGTCTGGGTCCCTCTGTGTTTCTCCCATAGGGGAAAAAAAATCCAGACAAGACCATTTTGGGGCCTTCTGCAAAAAAATAAAGGAGAGTGTTTTGCTTTGATGAAGGGTTGGATACATGTGCATGACCCTGTGTGGCTGTTGAGGAGCCAGACACAGCTTTGGGGAAGGAAACAGGGAAAAAAGAGGTAATGATGTTTTCCTTTACAGTCACACCGTGCCCTCAAGGTGAGTGTCAAAGTGTAGTTTGAAGGGAATTGAGGACTTTACAGTGGACTTCATCCTGATGGGGCATTGCAGGAAGCACAGGAAGTAAAGGAGGAGCTTGTATCCCATCCTGCAGAAGATGCTCCCCATTCCCCACCCTCCCATCTTCAGGAGGTGGTGTTTTGGTGACTTCTGACAAAAATCAAGCCCTGGCAAAAGTTTTTATTACTGCTGTGCTGTAAGCCAGGCTGCGATTAACACTGATTTTCATAGAATCATGGAATGCTTTGCGTTAGAAGGGGCCTTTAGGATCATCTTGTTGCATCCCTGTGCCACGGGCAGGGACACCTTCCACCAGACCAGGGTGCTCAGAGGCCCATCCAGCTTGGCCTTGGACACTTCCAGGGATGGGGCGGCCACAGCTTCTCTGGGCAACCTGTGCCAGGGCCTCCCCACCCTCACAGGGAAGAATTTCTTCTTAACATCCCATCTAACCCTGCCCTCTGTCAGTGGGAAGCCATTCTCCGTTGTCCTGTCACTCCAGGCTCTTGTCCCCAGTCCCTCTCCAGCTCTCCTGGAGCCCCTTTAGGCACTGGAAAGGGCTCTGAGCTCTCCCTGGAGCCTTCTCTTCTCCAGGTGAGCACCCCCAGCTCTCCCAGCCTGGCTCCATACAGGGGGTTTCCAGCCCTCGGAGCAGCTCCGTGGCTTCCTCTGGACTCGCTCCAGCAGCTCCACGCCCTTCCCCTGCTGGGGATGCCGGCGCTGGACGCAGGTGGGGTCCCACCGGAGCGGGGCAGGATTTGGGACGGAGGGGGCTCGGCTGAGGGGGCGCGCTCAGGGCTGAGGGGGCGCGGCCAGGGCTGAGGGGGCGCGCTCAGGGCTGAGGGGGCNCGTAAGTGCTGCGCTGTCGGGGCGAGCGGGGCCGCGCCGCGCCGGGCGGAGGGGGGGGGAACGCATGGATAGAGTGGGAGTCTGCAGGGAGGGAGGCGGCGCTCTCCGCTGCCGAAGTTCCCCGGTTTGTTTGCAAAAATCCCTGGTTTCCGGCATTTCCGTCTCCTCCGCTCTCCGCCCGGCCCCTCTGGGCGGGGGTTTCGCCGGCGCTGCTCGGGGTCGGCTCCGAGGCTCCCGGCGCGACTGCGGAGGCTCCCGGTGCTCCTGGCCAGCCTCCTGCGGCGTTCCCAAGCAGTTTTCCTGCGCCACGCGTTGCTGTGTGTGTCTTTGTGAGTCATTTTACACAGCCGGGTGACGTCGCGTTTGGTTTAGGGGCCGCTCCGCCAAGCCCGGCTGGTGTTACAGTAGTTTACAAGTCGTTTCGGAAAGCCCGGCGGTGTTACTACGGGTTTATACCTTGCTCTGCAGAGCCCGACGGCGCTGTTGGTTTGGCAGCTGTTGGGTTTTTTTAGAGCCTCACACGAGCTAAGTGAGGTTTCTTACTCCTGTAAGTCCAAGGGGACAGGTTAAGTATTAATTATGGGTGGAAATATGGGTGGAATCTGCTGAGTCTCAGTCCTTTTTCCCATGCCCTTCCATCCCTGGTTCGGCTCACTCCTCCAGTATTTGGCTGCTGAGGCCCTGGCACAGGGTGCCCAGAGAAGCTGTGGCTACCCCTGGATCCCTGGCAGTGTCCAAGGCCAGGCTGGACAGGACTTGAAGCCACCTGATCTAGTGAAAGGTGTCCCTGCCCATGGTAGGGGGGTTGGAGTGAGATGGGCTTCAAGGTCCCTTCCAACCCAAACCGTTCCGTGATTCCATGATTTGCTGGGGCCAAAGGGGGATGGAGCCACAGCTTGTGAGCAGCACTTTGGAACCCTGGTGGGACAATATCCTTGTGAGCCGTTGTTTTTCCCAGTGTGCCAGCACGATGCACCCGGCAGCCGGCAGCTTTACCCAGGACCAGGAGCCCCTGCTGGAGGATCCCTTGGGGAGCAGGTACAGCCAGCAGAAGCCAAGTGACCGCTGGCACGGGGCCTACATTATATTTTTCCTCCTGGGCATTGGGTCCCTCCTGCCCTGGAATTTCTTCATCACGGCCAAACACTACTGGAGGTACAAGCTGCAGAACTGCTCAGATGAGCCGGGCCCGGTGGGGGATGTGGCATCAGACCTGCGGGTGAGTGCTGCTTTCGAGGCAGAAAAAATAACCTGTTTTCCTTCCTAACTTGCTCTTTTCCCCCCTCCACTTCCCCAGAAGGTAAGTGAACATTCTCTAGAGTCTCACCTGCTGCAAACCAGAGGGAAAGGTTTATTTGGTATTTATTTACAAATAGCTGCAGGGAAGATGCTTCAAATCATTTTGTAGTCTCCCTTTAACCTGTATTTGGGCTGCTGAGTTTTAAAGCAAATCTAAAAAAATAGGGCTTAACCTTTCATAGGGCAGTTTCTACAGTGCAAGGTGTCTTTGTGGTGGTCTTTTTTTTTGTCCTTCATGATCTGGCAGGTGTGACATGAGTATCTCCTTGCAGTGATCAACATCTGGCTTGTGGCATATGGGGCGAGGAGCTTGTCACAGGGTGATGGATGAGCCAGCCTTGGGGTGGCAGGTTTATGGCCTCTTTCTCTCCCCAGAAAGGCTGCTTTCTCTTGCTCCTCCTGCCACAGCAGGATTATTTCCCTGTGCCTCCCTGACAAAGCTGTGGGTTTGTTTCTTTGTGGCTGGAAAAAGTGTTGGAGCCATGAGGCTGCATCAAATCCTCCTCCCGTGGCAGAGCTTGTTCAGGTGGTTTGGGCACTTTTTGTTTTTATATAAACACAGAGCCAGGTGTGACGCCCACGTTTCCCCTCGGATTTCTCACTCCAGTACACCCACAACTCTTTTAATTTTCATTAAGTTAAGTCAGCTGTGTTTTTGATGGGAAGGAAGGGAAGTGCTTATACCAGGATGCTACAGGAGTGCTGCTGTAAAGCAAGACAGTGAATTAAACTGATGGTGCCCAAGCTCCTGCACTGCCTGAAGACCAAAATTATCCGTTTCTGTGCTAGGGAAGGTGCTCAGGGAGGGGTGAAAGGTGCTCTGTCACCACATGGCGTGGTGTTCTCTCATATTCCCTGCATCCCACATGTTCCTCACTGCCTCTACATCATGCTGATCCTCTTGAAAAAAGCTGGCTTTAAGTAAAATATCACTAGGTGTTTCCTTGCACAGCTGTATTCCTGGCTGGATCAGTCATTCCTGGGCTGAAAAGGCGTTTCTCCTCTTCCTGTGTGGCTGTGGAGGGATGCTTTTCCCGTTCTCCAAGGAAAAGCTACGTGGCGTTTCTGTGGCAGTCGAGAATGATCAACATTAAACCAGTCAGCCTGGTTTCTGCCCTGCTGCTGCAGCAGGAGGGTTTACCTGCACACGGAGCTCAACTCTGGAAGGATGCAGCTCTGACTGACAGCCTGCTCCTGGCTCCAGCCTGCTCCTGGCTCCAGCCTTTTCGCTGCTACTAATTTCATGCCCCATGCTCCAGGTCACAGTCCAGTGCCTTCAGCCACTGTCATGGATCTGGATTCCTTTTCCAGCCTGGCAGGAGCCCAGCTGCCAAGTCGAGGCTGGAGCAGAATAGAAACTACTTTGCAAAAGCATCTTGTGTTGGATTTGCCACCACGATGCTTTGTTCTGGGTTGGGGCTTTTTAAGGCATCGTGGCAGCATGTTTGAAGTTAATATGGGGTTAAACACTTCCATTATGTGCCTCAGCTCTGTGGCTGAGGGGTGACACCTTTCCGCATCAGACCTGGATGTCAGGTTTGCTTTGGGGTTTATTTTAAGGGCTCAGCAGAAGGGGAGGAGAGCTAGGTATATCCTGCAGTGCCAAAAATGAGAGCATATCTGTGAAGGGTGGGATTACGCATGGAGGGAGAAGAGTTGCCTTTGGAGATGGATTAAAACCTAACAAGCGGGAGAGAGGAGTGTGGAACCTGGTATTTTCCACTGGTCCAGGCATGGATTCAATTTGCCACCCACCATTCTGCTGCTGCATTAAAAATGTGGTGCAAGGGCTCTTAAATACTTGCCCAATTCCCTTCTCACTGCTGGCGTGATCCCATTTGCTGGGAATGAATGAATATTTCCCTGGGATGCTCAAAATGCAGCATCTCTGCTGGATCACTTTGAGTACACTTGTGCTTGCTGCAAAGCATTAGAAAGTAATTTTTCCTCCCCAAAAGCAGAAGAAAATTAACTTGGAAGTTTGTTGAGTATCCCCAGGATGGTTTGGAGGTTTGTTTTAAATAGGTGGGTAAATAAGTCAGAGTTTTAGCTGCCAGGTTTGCATTTTGCTTTGTCTTTTCTGCTATAATTCATCGTGTGGCCACAGAGCTTTGAGCCTCCTGCTTGGCTGAGCCGATGTCATCAGCACAGGCATTTAAGTCTCTGCCTATCTGGACCCTCTAGGAGTGATTATCAGATTTCCTATTGCTTCCAGTGAAGCTCCTCTTAGGGAAGAAGAGATGAACGTGCTTGTAAACTGATTAAAAACGATGCAAAGCGGTAAAAAAGAATGTAATGTGCAGAGAAAACCTGCCAGGTGCCTTCTCCTGCTTGGACACGATGTGACCCCATCTCTGTAGCTGGATAAGTGCAGAAAATTAAAACCTGTCATGATAGGGGTGGACATGTAGGTCATCTCTGCTTTGTGAGTGTTATCCTACCTGCTGACTGAGATTCCTGCAGCAAAAGAATGGGATTAAGCCCCTCGAGGGGAGGAGAGGGAGCAGACACGCTTTGATGGTGCGCAGCAGTATGGCAGCTATTTCCTTCACTGTTTATTTTTTTCCCTTCTGAATTTATGTCCCTGATTTCCTGAAATAGCCTAGGGCTATGGGACGGCGAATCCCAGAATTCCCCTTGCCCTGAGCAGTTTGCAACGTGTGCTACAACACAACAAGGTGGACACCTACACCATTACTCCCTGTTGTGTCATATTCAGGACCTGAAATTCACGTGTTGTTCCCCTCTACAACCTTTTTTACTTTGTTTTGTTTTGGTTTTTTTTTTTTTTTTCCTGGCAGGACTATTTTGAGAGTTACATCTCAATTGCTTCCACCGTGCCATCAGTGCTGTGCCTGATTGGAAACTTCTTGCTTGTCAACAAGTAAGTGTTGCTCTGATCCACACATGCCTGCAGTTGGCTTGAGTAAATAAATTCCTAATGAATTCCTTGGTTAATTGCTTGGAAACAGTCTTCCCTCTTAAAAATGCTTTTATTGTCACCAGGGGACTGGTTGACAAAAGCCAAGCTCATCCAGGTAGGAGCAACACCTTACCCTGGTCTTACCAGCCCTTGAACTGGGTTAAGAAATGGACTAGCTGCACCTTGTTGCAAGCTTGGCTTGAATCTCAAACAGCCTCATCCCTTCATTTGAACCCTTCCTAATCCTCCATCAAACTGCTGCATGTTTGCAGGCATGGGTTTGTGTGCTTAATCTCCAGATTCCAGCTCCCTGCCTCTCTCCCTTGCCTTGCTGTTTCCTTGTGTCCCCTCATCTTTATTTTCTTTGTCCCCTCTGCCAGCACAGGAGTTGTTGTCCTCCTGTGTCTGACCTTCATGTTGTGGTTTGAAACACAGGACTCCTTCCCCTTGTTCCCAGGGTTCCTGCCAGCGTCCGGATCCTGTCCTCCCTCTTTGTCATGCTGGCTGTTTTCCTGGTGATCACGCTGCTGGTGAAGGTGGACACCTCTGCCTGGACCACGTGTTTCTTCGCCCTCACCATTGGCTGCGTGGCTGTGGTCAGCAGTGCCTCCACTGTCTTCTCCAGCAGCATCTTCGGCCTGAGCAGCTGCTTCCCCATGAGGAACCTGCAGGCTCTGATCTCAGGTTGGGTGATCCCACTGGGATCGTGCTCTTGGACTTTCCCTGCTCAGCTCCGTGGTTTTCTCTCTCCTGCGTCTGGGGTTTCGTCACGTGGGGTTTGTTTTAGAAGCTTAACTTTGCCTTAATGATAAAGGGAAGTTGCTGAAGGAGAAACTTGCTCAGTCACATGAGCTTTGTTTCTGTAAATACCCATCAACTGACCCTGGAGAGTTGCTGGGTGCAGGGAGAAGGGGGGGAAGGAGATGACATCCCCCTGCCCTGCCATTTCCAGCTGAGGGATCTGCAGCTTTGCCTTGTCTCCTTTCTGTTCAGCATTTCCATGAGTGATGGAGGGGCAGGTTGGGAGCCATGAGTGATGAGCTCCCTGGAGCTTTGATAACGTTATAAATGTGCTGTGGAACGGTTGACAAACCAAGAGGAGAAGGGGGAAAAAATCAGGATGGTGGAGTTTTTCCTGGGGCCAAGCAAGGAGTGTTTTAATGAGTTTATCTCAGAGAGGGAAAGCCCCACATCCCTGAGATGGCATTCCTGCTGCTGGTGGCTTGAATTCCCATCTGGGGGAGTGCAGAAGAGAGGTTGATTACATGTGTGCTGGTGGAAAGCCAGATTTAGGCTTTGGAAAAGGTTTGTACTTTCTCTGCAGGACTTGGGACCTGCAAGCCCAGCAGGTCAGGTCCCATCCTGACCCTTGTGTGTGCTGTGCTGTGTTGGAAGGGGATGCGGGATGGCACCTGGGCTGTGGTGCAACCCCACAAATACCTGATGTGTGGAAATGGGGAGGAGGTGGTTTGTGCAGCTGCACCCCGAGCCAGGTTTGGGGCTGAGCGTGTGGGGCAGGGCCTGAGCTGTGTCCCCTGGGGAGCTGTGCATGTCAGAAGAGGAGCTTCTGGGCTCCTCTTCTCGTTCTCTGTCCCTCCCTGTGCCCATCTCTGTTCCCACATGCAGGCCAGGCCATGGGTGGCACCATCAGTGCTGTGGCCTCTGTGATAGACCTGGCAGCGGCAGCCGATGTCACCGACAGTGCCCTGGCCTATTTCCTCACTGCCGACATCTTCATCGTCATCTGCATCATGGTGTACCTGCTCCTGCCCAGGCTGGAGTACTCCAGGTGTGTGCCAGCCTGCCAGGGGCGTCCCGTGGAGGGTTTGCGGCGGGATTGCTGGGGGCATCCACGGGATGCTTGCTGTGCCCATCCCTGCCCCATCACCGCCGCCGGCTTCCCCTTTCACCGAAACCACAGGCTGAAACTGGGCGCGTGCTGAGCTTACGCCAAGCCTTCCCGGGGCCGCTGCTGCCGGCGCTCCCAAAATGTGTGGAGTCAGCAGAGAGCCATTATCCCGAGGCAGCCAGCCAGGAGTGTCCCCATATCCTGTCTGCTACTCAGATGTGTGTGACCCATTGGTCTGTTTGGTGGCTGTAGTCCCCAGAGCCCCCTGCCTCCAAGTGCCTGCAGGCAGGAGGTCCCCTCTGTGAACACCGAGGGTGCAGAGAGATGGGGAGAGAGGGGATGGTGGGTCTCCAAGGGTCACTTCTCTGTACAAGGCAGGAGCTGGAGGTGTGGTGGAGTTGCTGGGTCCAGTGGGCATCCCTTTGTTGCCAGCTTCTCTCCTGCCCTCTCTCCAAATCTCAGTTGTATTCCCCCCGTGCTTCTCTCTCTCTCCTTCTCCAGGTATTACCTGAGCAGCCAGAAGGAGAGCCCCTCTCTGGTCTCTGTGCCCCCTGACAGCTCCGTGGAGGACGAGGCAGAGCCAGGAGGCACCGCCAATTCCTCCTTCCTCACAAGAAGCGCTGGCATCCCCCCACTCCGCCCCATTCTGCAAAAGACCGCCCTCCTCGGCTTCTGCCTCTTCTACGTCTTCTTCATCTCCATCATCATCTTCCCTTCCCTCTCCTCCAACATCGAGTCTGTCAGCAAGTCCTCGGGAAGCCTGTGGAGCACCAAGTACTTTACACCGCTCACGTGTTTCCTCCTGTACAACTTTGCTGACTGGTGTGGGAGGCAGGTCACTGCCTGGATCCAGGTGCCTGGCCCCAAGAGCAAACTGCTGCCTGCCCTCGTCCTCCTCAGAACCATCTTCCTCCCTCTCTTCATCCTCAGCAACTACCAGCCCCGGGCTCACATCCGGACCGTGGTGTTCAACCAGGACATCTACCCCGTGGTCTTCACGGCGCTGCTGGGGCTCAGCAACGGCTACCTGGGCACGCTGGTCATGGTCTATGGCCCCAAAATTGTGCCAAAAGAGCTGGCTGAGGCAGCAGGAGTGGTGATGACGTTTTACCTGGTGCTGGGGCTGGCTCTGGGCTCTGCCTGTGCTGTTTTCATGGTGCACCTCATGTAGAGGGGCAGCCAGAGGAGGAGGATGCCCTTAGTTTGTGGTGCTGCTATTGGGTATTCAGAGTTTGGGGTTTTTTCCCAAAAAAGTCAGATATGCTGTGGTTTTGAGGCAGGCTGCCTGTCTTGGGAGGGGGGTAGTTGCATCCAGGGGGGATACAGAGGGAAAGTCTCCCTTCTGGGAAGGGGCATCCCCTGTGCTTGGGAAGGTTCTGTCAGCCATTGTCACTCCCCAGTTTAATGGAGCAGGGACCAAAACAGCCTCATACTCCCCAGGGAGCTCAGGGAGGCACCAGGGACACAGGGATACTGTCCCTTGCCCCTGTGCCAGTGGTTTTAAGCTGAACCCAGGGCTTTTGGGGGCACCTTGGGTTTTGCTGCTGCACTGTTTTGAGTTCAGCCCTTCGGGGTTTGAGTGGTCTTTGGGGGATCCCCCCTCACTGAGCTGTGATGGTGGTGTTGAAGTAAAAGGGATTTGAGCCCTGGAGCACCTTCAAACAACTTAGGGAGTGAGTAGCAGCTGCCCCAGGAATCAGGGCACTGTTTTGCACAGATTCAAACAATCATTCCACAAAAAAAAAAATAAAAGGGAAACTGTTCCACTTGGACTTTTGCTTGCTTTAATTTTTCCATGCACAATTGAATTGAGGAATCATCTACCTCCTAGCATGGTGCCACTAGTATTGGGGGACTATTTCCTGGCCAAGCTGAGAGGAGCATTTTTCCTGCTGTGACTGTGGTGTGAGCCCCAAGGAAAGTGAAACGCTGAGTGGTCCTAACCTGATGTTTTTGAGGTGTCTTCAGTCTATGTTCAGAGAGCTCTGTGAAAGCCAGGGAGAGGTATGAGAGAGGCCCTGGTGTGAGGTTCACAGCAGAAATCTGGTTAATTCATGTAGACAGGCAGCATATGGCCTCCAGATGTTTTCAGAGGGGTGAGCTACTGTGACACCCAAAAATACGGCCCACCCAAAGGGAACTGGCTTTTAAAGTCATTTGAACTCCCATATGCCAGCACAGCTTGGACTAAATCCGATTATTGTATTTATTTCCTCAAATTGGCTGGATTTATGGTCTGAAGAGGTGAACTGATAAGCAGGGGTGTAATGGCAGAGCTTGGCAGTGCAGTGATACCTCAGAGATGCTGTCTGTGGAAATTAATTCCTTTAAGACTGGGTTAGGAGCAGCTGCTCCATTACTGGGATGCTCTCTCAGCACCTCCTGCTTGCCCAAGTCCTGGTGGAGCTGCTGGATGTGGGGCTTTGCTGAGAGAACAGCAGGATCCATGGTGGTTACTGCCCTAGAGTGCCATTTGGGTGTAGTGGATATTGGGTTTTTTACATAAATCTTTTCCAGTGTTTAGTTTGGGCCCCTTGGCAATACACACACAAGAGTTTTGCTTTACAGCTGATTTGTATTTCAACATAAAATCCAGACACAAGTGGAAAATTTGTCGGGTGTGCAGTAGTGAGGAGCAGCTTTATGGAACGTGTGAGCTCTTAATCCTGTCCCTTTGGTGGGTTTGGAGCCCTTTGCCCTCTAGCACTCAGCCAGGGACTGCCCTGACCCAGGTGAAGGCCCACCCAAGGGCTGAGGGCTGGGATGTTGGCTGCCCCTCATGGGCATCAGTGCTCCCATCACCTCCCTGGTGCTGGAATAATGCAGCAGTTGGTCAAAGAGCCCAACCCAACTTGGTGTTGGCAACCAAAAAGTCCCTTTGTGGGCTTCAGTGGGCCTGTCTTCAATCTCTGCATTTTCCCCCAGTCCAAGGAATGATGAGATTCAGCTTGGGTTTTTTATTGCTTTGTATCTCTGCTCCTCCTCTCCTTCGTGTTATAGACCAAATTCCTCTGGAGGGAGAACTTTAATTATCTGGTACTGCTGCTAATAAAGATAATTCTTGATCCTGTGCAACTGCTGGTGTCTGGAATAATTTCTCTCGGAGATGCACTGGTGCATGCAGTTTTAGCTTGCATTTTTCCTTCTGGTCATCCTTCTCTCCCAGCTTGGATTGTAGGCTCAGAGAAACCCCTGGCAAGGGCTGGGTGAAGGAGCCCTGAGAGCACTGCTTTGAGAGCACAGTTATTCCAATGGAATATCCCCAAATGACATGCAGGTAGGTGTGGAGAGCATTCCTGTGGTGGGGGGGAGTGAGCAAAAAGGGGATTTATCCTTTGGGTTTGGTGGCATTCAGCTAAGGAAGGTTAATAAATGAGGGGAAAAATCAATACAGATGCAAATTGGGCAAGAACCAGGTCTGGGTATAAAGCAGGGGGAATGCTGGTGGGAATGCCATGGTATAGGGGTGGATGCTGCCAGGCTTCTGAGCCATGAGCTGTGGGTGATCCCCCTGCAAAAGGGGATGGATAATTTATAGGGAATTGCATATAACAGCAGGGAAGTAATTACAGTGCCTGGGAGAAATCACATCTGCTGCTCGGCATGGGCCATGCCGAGGAGTTCAAGGTAAGGAAAAGAGGGATGAGGAGGGAAATGGTGGTGGCAAGGTGGCGTGAAGGATGCTGGATCTGGGATGCACCAAAGTGCAGCTACATCTTGTGCCCGGGTGGGTTGAGTTGGTGTCCCTGCCCGTGGCAGGGGCTTGGAACAAGATGATCATCAAGTCCCTTCCAATCCAAACTATTTCATGATCCTGTGATTAATGCATCTTTGACAACAAAAGCAGCCATGGACCCCAGTTCCCAGGTCTGGAAGGATGCTCAGCCATGAGGAACACTGCAGGGATCAAACCTACTTCACATTTAGCTGGGAGATGACACTGCCTTTCTGCTAGTTCTCCAGGAGCTTACAAGAGGGAGTTGCTCCCCAGAACTGGGATACCTGAGGTCCAGAGGGAAGACCATGGGTGTGGGCAGGGCTGG
This sequence comes from Edolisoma coerulescens, assembly GCA_013397115.1. NCBI lineage: Eukaryota > Metazoa > Chordata > Aves > Passeriformes > Campephagidae > Edolisoma > Edolisoma coerulescens. The sequence continues at coordinate 964,969 of VWZW01006604.1, forward strand.
AGCTCAGCTGTGTCCATGTGTCTTCCTCACCTGCCTAAAACTGCATTCCCAGATTTTGTCTTTGTAGTTACCACCCTCCCCTCAGCCAGCAGGGCTGTACATGTTCTCCCATCTCCCAGCCGAGGAAGGTGGGCGTTGATCCGACTGCCACGGGAAGGACCACGTGCTCTGCTCAGGGCTTGGCCCCTCTCATCCCTGGGTGGAAAACAAGCCATGCAGGCACTGCGAAATTCTTGAGGGTGAGCCCACGATGTGAAATGGAGTCAAAGACACAAATCGCAGTGCGCTGCCGAGCGCTCGAGGTGCTGCCCAGCACTGCTGGCACCATGACCCAGGGTACAGAGAGTCCCAGTCCTGCCGGGCCTGGCAGCCCAGCACAGAGGGGATGCTGTGCCTGCCCCCCGCTGCCTTTTCCAGCAGCCTTTGGAGTTAAATCCAACTGGCCAAGGGGGAAAGAAAGCTGGGATCTGGCAAAGCAGCAGCAGCAGCAAGGCAGCAGGAACCAGGGATGAAAGGGCACAAAATGGAGGGGACGCATCTGCTGCAGCTTCTGCTCAAAGGAGACCAATTGAGCCTATGCCTGACCTGGTTTTGTCCTCTCTCAGCTCTGTGGTGCCAGCTCCCACTCCCTGCTTCAGAGCTGGACCAGGTTCAGTGTTGGTACTGGGGGCTTGAAAGCAAAACAATGTGCTGGAGGAGGAAAGGGAATTTTTGTTATGAAGAAAGACTCACTTCACATCAGCTGCAAGTGACTTTTCCTCTTTCTCTCTGATCTCCAAAGCCTTGTCCAGGCTGTCCCTGTCCTCCCTCAGTGGAGTGCCCCCCAGGGAAGGAATGCTGCCACCTCTCCCTCTGTGGCACCAGCCTTTGCGTTGCAGAGGCTTTGGTGCAGGGCTGTTACCCCCCGGGAGGTGGGAAGCACCTCTGAAACCACCTCGATATCGTTCAGCATCACCTTGGTGGTGGCCAAAGAGCAGCAGGAACAAGATGGTCTTTAAAGCCCCTTCCAACCCAGACCATTCTGTGATTCTATGAAACACAAGTGGTCACCGAGGGCTTAGGAAGGGCCACCATCCACAGCAGCTGAGCTGAGCTGCTCCTGCCCCTCCACGGGCGCCCCGGAGGAAAAAAAACAAACCTTGTCTTTGAAACCTTGCCAGCCAGCTGCAGGCTTGCCCGGCTGCTGTTCTCCTTTTACATGTTTTATGGAGTAATTTGTACTATATTTACACAGCAGTGATAAACAGTTTTTAAAATGGAAGCAAAGAAAACGCTGCTGGATGAATTGTTACAAAAAAGCCCTGTTTGCCATTCCAGCAGGGGGAAAAAAAAGGGATAAAAATCACCGTCCTAGGGACATGCTGTTCGTCAGATCTGGGTATTTTTTCCCTTGATTTGTGTGCCTAATGTGAGCAGAAGAAGTCGCAGATGCATGCTGAATTCTGCAGGGAACATATGCATGCATTTAAATCATTTACAGCATTTACTGGTGCAATTGTAAAGCACATTATTTTCCTGCATTTGTAATTAGGCTCCAAACAGATGGTGAAGGACTGTAGCTCCTGATTAGACAGGCTTGTGCTCTGTTGGACGGCGCTGCGAGAACAAACTGAGATGAGAAACTTTTCCTCCTAATTTATCACACCGGGGCGGGGGAGTGCAGGAGCTGGGGCTGCCTGAGCGTGAATTCCAGCGTGCCCGGAGCAGGCTGGGCAGGGCTGAGCGAGCCATCCCTCTGCCATCCCTCTGCCATCCCTGCCTGCTGCTGGATGGGCTTCCTGGACCCCTCCTCCTAGCTGCTCTCGTGTCCCAGGTTTTGTGACCCTGCCTTGCTGCACAGCTTGGGACACCCGCCAGCACAGGATGGGGCGTCTGCTCTGACAAATGCCTTCAATATGAAGCAGGAGCTGGGAGGTGAGAAGGGTTTTTAAAGCAGGAGCAAGCTCCAGGCTCATGGCTGTGTAGGAGGAGCGATCCCACCTGCCTGGCCTCAGCTCCACTCTTTTTGCCACCCTTGGCTTGGCGAGAAGGGGAGAGCTTTCCTCCTCTCCTGGGGGCAACCTTGAACCTTAAACAGCACCACAAGCTCTTCACTGGTCCCCTGCACTCACCCTCCTTCCAACTGTCCTGGAGTCCCCTTCGCTGTGGACACCCCGCTGTCCCTTACTCACACCGGGGACAATTTCTCTATCTGCTGTTATTTGCACTTCTTCCTACAGTTTCTTATTTCCCTGGCTTACCTTCTTAAATCCCAAATGTGTGAACCCGATCAAAATGGGTTAAATGAGAGGCAACCAGAAGAGCAGAGCAAGGCAGAAGAGGAGCACGACGGCACTCTGAGACCTCACGGGGCGGGAAGTTGTGACCCTGAGTGAGCAGCACAGGAGCCCCCCAGGATTCCCTTGAGGCAACAGCGTGACCAAAGTTCCTTTGTGTCCCCTTTGCTGGTCCCCCCAGGCTGTGGAGACGGGTGGTCACCTTCCCTTGGGTTTTTATCTTGCTGCTCTACTGAGTTACCAGCGAGGTAACACAGGTGTGCCCCAGGGCTGGCCAGGAGGGAGGTCATCTTCTACCTGGCACAGCCCTCTGGTGTTCCCTGACCCCAAACAGGGAACAAGCAGCTCGGAGACCACACTACAGGGTGATGGCCCAGCCGAGGGTATGGATGGCAGGGGACAGGGGAGATGGGAAGGGCTGTGGTGTGGATTCTCTCTGCCTGTTCATGGATTCTCTGTGCCTGTAGATGGCACCTTTTCCTCTGCTGAGGAAGAAAGAATAAACCGAGGGGAAGGAAAAAAAACCAAACTGGTGAGGTAGGGCTCAAAGCTAAGAGAAAGGTGCTTCAGGTGTGTGGCATGAAGTGACTCAGGGTAGTCCCAAAGTTGTCCCCCGTCACTGCCGCTGCTCTTCATCCAGGTCACCTGGATCATCACTGAACCCTCTCCAGTTTACTAACGTTCCCCACCAGTAGGAAATCACAAGGGCTGAGTGAAAAGTGCTTCCAGCTGCACAGAGAGTTGCTCCAAAGGGTTTTTTTTACCCTCATTAACCCATTGTGGATCTAACAAGCCCAGCCTGGGGCCGCAGGGTGCTCTCAGTGCCCCTAGCAGGAGACCGGTCCTGCTGGCTCCAACTTGAGACAATTCTGCAAACAGGCTGCTTTGGGGTCTGCAGAGTGCAGAGGGCTTCAGCCAGGTCCTGCAAGGCTTTTTGGGGCTCACCAAAATCCCCTTGACCCTTCTTGCCACGTGTTATCACCACAGGAATGCTTGGTACAGGGGTAGCTTGCATGGACCCACCTGTAAACACAAGCTGGAAGATCCCTGAGAAATTGCCACAGGGAATTAGATTTATGCTACAGAGGTGAGCCCAGTTTCTGCCCTTCCTGCTGTCTTCATATGGAGTATCACCTTCCAAAGATGCAATTTGAAACCCAGTGTATCTGTATTTCTAAAGGAAAAAAAACCAAACAACAAAACCAGCTGCTCTCTCAGTGCTTTTATTCTCCAGAGAGAGAATTCCAGCAATCCCTTAACTTTGCTCAGCTTTCTCACCAGCCTCCTTCACTCATAAATTCCTAAACAAACAGCGTGATCCTAATATTGGCCTTAAAATTCTGTGTGAAATGGACCTGGAAATTAATTTCACACCGGAAAAGCCGGCTCACTGTCAGCCACAGCACAGGTGGTCAAAAAGAAAACTCCAAGATGGCTCTACAAATTAATTCTGACTCGGGTGAGAAGGTAGCAGGTGGGGAGCTGCCTCCCTCACACAACTCACACCGCACCATGGGGTGCTGGAAAGCTGTGGGAGATGGAGGATACCACCATTCCCTTGCGGCTTGTGGTCTGGGGGGACAAAATCACCGTGTTTCCCCCAAAAAAGGGGAAGCAGGGGGCATGGGCTGCTTTTCCCCAAGCATAAAAGCCGCCCTGCATTTTTACATAGGTTTTATTTACTGAGGAAAAAAAAAAAAAAGGATGGTACTTTGGGGAAGCACTTCCAAGGACCCTCGTGGGAGACTCCTGGGGAAAAGGAGGCGTGAAGAAATGACGGATGGCACAATATTGCACGGGCTGGTTGTCAGGCAGTGATGTCCGTGCAGACCCTGGAGTCCGCGGCAGAACGTGGTCCGTGCCAAGCAGAGATAATTCAGTACCTCAGTGGGGCAGGATTTTTGCACGTGTCCATGTTTTACTTGCTTTCCATGTGATATTTCATCTATTTAGAGACAAACGGCAATCCCAGCTCTTGTGGCAGAAGGCAGGCAGAGGAGTGAGACACCGTGGGGAGGGCTGGATGCAGGAATGTTCCGTGGCTGGATGGAAAATAAGAGGGGGAGAAGCCCTGCAGTACAATTTCAAGGTTGAGTGAGTGGTGCCAGGAGGCTGTGAAACGCTCTGCCGAGCTGCTCTGTGTTCACAGGCAGGATGGAGAGGGGAGGTCGTGGGATCTGCCTCCAAAAAAATCAGGTTTCCCTGTAATGAGCCTGTGAGGAAAGGCTGGGATAGCAGGGAGGTTATCCCAGCCCTCCAGCTCCCTGCTTTGGCTCGGGGTTAATTATGATCCCAGCAGAAACTGAGAGCATCTCTCTGCTCACAATGTATCACTTTCTTCTATTTCTTTCTTTTCCCCGCCCTGGGCCTGTTAAAAGGCAGGTCTCCCACGGGCTGGGTCTTGGAGTACCATGGATTTTTCCAAACAGGAGCTTGGGAACATCAGCTCAGTGAGCTGGTTTGAGGTCTAGCCTGCTCGCAGCTATTGCTGTCCCTGCCTGATTTAAACCGAGCTTGACAGGGAGGTACAGATCACAAGATACTGAATTCCTGTGTGTTTTGTGAACCTAGGCACTGAAATCCCCCCCGTCCTCCCTCTCCTCCTCGATGGGAAAGGCTGCAGCCCATACTCTATCAGGAATGGGACTGGGAGTCCAAGCCAGACCCCCAGGCCAGGAGGAACTCGGCCTTGTTAGACCTGACTTATGTAAAACAGGTGACATCTTCGAACCAGTCAGGATGTGAGCAGAAATCCATGGTGTGAAGCCAAGGCACAGGAACCTGGCAGAGGAGAGGTGTGCTCCTGTGTAAATAGAAACCCTGACCTGAATTTATCAGGCGAGTCATTAAGTGAGACATCACTCGTGCAAAGTCAGAGCAGGTACAGGCACCCGGGCCTGAGACACGTCTTCACCTATGGTTTTGCTTTGGTTCCTCCCCTTTTTGGTCATTTCTTCCCCTCATTAGCTCCCTGACTTTGTGGATGTGGCTGGGACGAACACGGTGCAAGGATCCTGGCTGTGTACACGCTGCTGTGTGATGGTGAAGATGGCAAGGAAGAGATGAAGGCCCCAGGAGAGAGAAACCCCCCAGAGCAGGTGGCTCAGCTCAGCGGGGTGCTCAGAGCCCCAAACAGGTAACACCTGCACCCTTTGCACTCCTGGTGACCCCTAAGGTCAGTGCCAGCTACCAAAGCCAATCCCTCAAGGAACCTAACGCAGCCCAGCTGTGATGTGAGGAAATTATCTGCCAGTGCCTTAATTAGCTGCAGAGAGCTCATTGCATTCACCTCTTTGCCAGGGAATTCGGGTTTAGCCCCAAAGCAGCTGCAGGTGTGCCAGGGCTGGCTCTGGGGTGCGAAGTGCCTGAAGCTTGGCCAGGTTTGGTGGGGGAAATCCCTCCATCCCCAGGGAGCACCAGCAGCAGACCTGTGCCCAATTCCAACCAATCAGCCCGGGAGCTGTGCTAATGGCATAATTAGAAGAAGCTGCACAAGAGAGGCAAAGGCTTAATTACCCCAGCCTCTGCCTGTAGGAGCATTTGCCTACTGGTGCTCCAGGACGAGGGGTGTGGAGGTGAGTGGAGGGGTTCTCACATCCCTGGAAGTGTTTGAGGCCAAGCTGGATGAGGCTTGGAGCACCCTGGTCCAGTAGAAGGTGTCCCTGGCCACCACAGGGGGACAGAACGAGATGATTTTTGATGTTCTCTCCAACCCAAACCCTCCTGGGATTCTGTGATTCCCAGGCAAGGCTCCAGGGTGGGCTTCAGCAGCACAAACCGTGCTTGTTTAGCGTTTTAATCAAAACTGGTCGTGATGGGGTCGGGTGCAATGGTAAAGCTCCACAGGCCCCACATGGTGGTTGGTGGTGGGAAGCCAGTGTGTGCAGCAGGGCAGGACCCACAGCCCTGCCCTTTCCTGGGATCTAGGGACAGGGAGTCACCCCTCGGTGTGAGCGCTGGTGTCACTGCAAGTGGCTTTTTATGGCTTTGCTGCTTTCAAGAAGGCAAGAAACGGGGTGAAGCAGTGGCGTTTAGCCGTTTTCCCAAAAGCTGCTTGTAGGGAGGTCTTGGACTGGAGGCAGGAATGTCCTGCCAGGCTTAGGAATGCCGGGAGGACGCGGGGTTGGGGGTAAGAAGGGTTTGGTTGGAATTGTGGCTCGGCAGCAGGGCAGATACAAGCCCGTGCCTATGGAAAGCGAGGCGC
>VWZW01006604.1:972786-992007 GCA_013397115.1 Edolisoma coerulescens
GGGGGGGGTGGGGGCTGGGGATAAAGTATTCCCATGGGATAGTCGCATTTGTGAAAATCCAGGTGGTTGTTTTGGCAGAGTGAGTTTTACCTTTGTCTCTCCTTCTCCTCTGTCCTGGGAAAGGAGGGGAGGAGAAATCGCTGTGCAGTTCCATTTTCCTTCACCACCTCCCTCTCTTCTCGGCACAAAGCTTTCTTGTTTCGGAAGGAGTTGGGATGGTGTCATGAAAAATACAATGTTTCATTTTAAGATCAAGTTGTAAACCACTATCTTTGTGGGAAACTGTAAAAATTGATGTCCCTTCTTAATTTTTTTTTCTTTTTTTTTTTTGGTGATAAGTGGGAGCAACCGTGTTTGGAAAAGGTGGGAGTGGTGGAGCTTGGCTGGCTGCTGTGGCTGAGCCTGGGAAGGGCCCCCCAGCCCATGCACGAAGGGACTGTGTCCCTTTGCCAGGAGCATCACCTGGATGCAGCAGGGAGGGAGGCAGCACCAGAACCATTCCTGCTGCCCAGCTGTGATAATCTCCAGAGTGATGCCTGTGGCATGGCTGCTCCTCTGCTGACCTGGTGCAAGGAAAAAGGCCCTGCAATTCTCTTCTGAGCACACCCTGGAGCAGGTGGTGGGGACAGGACCTCTTAAAAAGGATTCGATTTATGAAGTTTCTTAGATGTTCTGTGCAGATGGTCTGCAGCACAGATTATTTTTGAATTTAAGAAGCTTTAGGATATGGGATTGGTTTGATGAGGGGGCTGGCCTGTGGCCTCTTGTTAGGGTGTAAAATATCCCAGCTGCTCGCAGCCAGGATATTGCAGCCAGGCTAATTGAGCTGGATCTTTGCTTTGGGAGCATGAACAGTTCCATGTGCAACCTAAAACTTCCATGGTTTTTTTCCCCACTACAGTATCCTGCTTCCTCTAGTAAGACTTCTAATAATGTTGCAGGAGAAATATGGTTATTTTGAGGCTTTTGTGGCCCAAGACCTACAAACGTGAAAATTCCTGCCTTTGTGCTGATGTTGTTGTCTGACTCTTATTTCAGTGTGTAGATTCTGCAGCTGAAATGGGGAGAAATTGGGAAATCCAATGATTAAGACCCAAATTTGCAGATGTCTTGGATCTTGCCAGTGGTTTGGTAAAGACCAGGATGCTACGGCAGGGGCTAGAGTAGCATTTACCCGTGGGCTGTGCTTAGCTTGAAGTTTCAATGTGGGCAGGAGATATTTGTTCAGGGACCTGGTGCCTTTCAGTCCATGAAGGTGAAGATTAGATGGGATATTAGGAAGGAATTCCTTACTGTGGGGGTGGGGAGGCCCTGGCACAGGGTGCCCAGAGAAGCTGTGGCTGCCCCTGGATCCCTGGCAGTGCCCAAGGCCAGGTTGGACAGGGCTTGGAGCAAACTGGGACAGTGGAAGGTGTCCCTGCCCATGGCAGGGGCTGGAACTGGGTGGTCTTTAAAGTCCCTTCTGACCAGAGGGGCAATCCTGGCACACAATGTCACTTTTGCAGCCTCCTGGAAGCATCCATTTGAGCCCCTGTCCTGGGGCCAGGGACCTGGCTTGCCGTGGAAATTGCTCTGGGTGTGGGAGGGCTGTGCTGTCCCTTCAGAGCCTCTGCCAGAGCCTGGATTGCTTTGCCCTGATCTGTGTGTTTGCTAGAACAGCTGCTCTCCTGGGAAGAAAGAGGTCCTGCTTGGAGTGAGCTGGGGAGAGTCACTGGGGGCAAATTCCTGATGGAAATAGAGCAATGTGCTGGAGCCTGGGCATGCTGCACCTTTGGAAAGGGCACGTAGGAGAGGGACTGGACAGCTTCAAGGGCCCTCAGCCACATCGTGGGTCTCAGGGGGGCTCTCATGAACAAGCCTATCACTGGTGATGAACTGCTGTCATTAACCCAAATAACTTCATCCCTGCTGCATGCCTTCATCTTTCTATTCAATCCCTGCTCTCCAGGGCTGCTGTTTGGGACTGAGGAATTTTGAGGGGGTTCCTCCTAAGTATCCCCATCTTCCTTTCCCTGTGCTGTCTCTACTTTTTTTTCCTGCTCCTACAATTCCAGCCAGCGAGTGATTAGCCCCAGCGTGCCCATGGTGCTGCCCCACCAGGTGAAGCTTCCCTTTTATTAGCTGGAACAGCCAGCAGGCCTTGGAAAGGTCTGGAGCAGCCAAGTGCCTCTCGCTGGAAGTTAAGTGAGCTTTGTGTGAAAGCAGCAAGGACACTTCCCTCTTGATTTGGAGGAGGCAAGAAATGGCCTGAGAACCTTTGCGGCTCCAGTTCGTCACTGGGAAGGTTTTTTTGTGGGTTTTCTTACAACTGTTATATTTTTTCCCCCTTCTTCTGAAGCATCCCTTTTTCCCCCTCTGTTTTTAAGATCAACCATTCCAGTCAGCAGAGGCCTGAGCAAAATAGCCTTGCTGCTTCTTTTTAGTGTGGCAAACAGCCAGCCTGGAGCTGAGGGGCAGCTGAAGGCGGGGAGAGGGGATGAAATCCCGGGTGCACACACACCCGGGGTCCTGGGCTTGGGGTGGTGTTTACTGAGGGAGAGTGGAGTTAAATAACTCACCCATCTCCTTTGGCAGGGCTTTAAAATGCAGCTTGGTGACTGATTCGGAGGGGCTGGTGCCTTGCTCCTGAGGCTGATGCTGAATCCTTTATTGCTGTTGTGGGGGGGCATCTTGGGGCAAAGCCCTGCTCCCTCCTGCTGCACAAAGGGGATCCTCACCTTGAAAACTGCACCTGGAAGTGGCAGGGAGGGAGGTGCCAAGGCAGTCCCTACCAGCACATGCTTTTTTTCCCCTTTAATCCCACTTCACATGCATCCTGTCCCCTTTTTTCCCCTCAACCCCCCCCCACACCAAGCACAGCTTGTGTGCCCGGATCTGGAGCGGCGCGGGCGGGAGCCCCCGGGATCTGTGGGCACAGGCTGGGTGCCAGCAGTACAGACACACTCGGGGATCGTCTGTGGGAGCCCCAGGATGCTGGACACTTCTCCTGCATCGTTTTGATGGCAGTGCTTGGAAGTCCAGCCAGGCTGCTGCCTGCCCTGGGTGGGAGGGAGGCCTTCCTCTTCCAGGCAGGGCACGAGAAGAAAGTGTCTGGCATCCCATTCCTGAGCAGGCTTGGAGTCAGGCCTTCAGCGTTCTTACATTTGCCACTTTGTCCATGCCTGTATATTTTCTAAGAGCCTGGAGAGAGGCTCCTGTCTTGTGAGACCAGACTGTGTGTGTCACTTCTCTGCATTCAGCTTTCCACTTTCTCCTAAAGCAAGAATTCCCACCCTTCTTCCCCCTCCTCCTTTTTTTTCCTCCCTCTTTTTTTCCTTTAAGCCAAGCTCTGTTGCTGTTGGCTGCTTTTCCACCTTTTCATCCCACGTTAGCATCATCTGCTCCACAGCTTTGCTGTGTTGCTTCCATGTGTTGGTGCAGCCCAGGAGCCTGTTGGCTTGGTCTCCGTGCCCCATCCCAGCCTTCCTCCTAGCTTAGGAGCTGCTGTTCCAGCTGAAGGGAGGTTTTGTGATGGAAAATGGTTGCTATGATGCCTATGGTGACTAGCAACCAGTGCTGGAGACTCCGTAGAGCCAGTGCTGCCCCACTTAAAAAGAAATAAATCGGGAATCTCCACTTCTGTCTCCCAAAAAAGAAGCTGCCCTCACCATGGAGGGATGGGTGGCAGTGACTGATGCAGCAGGGAGTGGGGACCCTCTTCCCAAAGCTCCCAGGGTGTTATTTTAACATTCCATGGATGCAGAAGTTGAGTTGGATGTGTTATTTGGCTTTTCCTTGGAGGTGCCACAGTTGTGGTGTAGGGTTTGCACGTTGCTTGTGCAGAATGGGGCAGTTATTGGGATTATCTTGTGGCAGGGACTTGGAAAACCGATGTCATTTCCAACCCAGGCACAGCCTTCCTGCATGGACTGACAAGTTTAAAGATGACATTTCCTTCTGGGCCTGGGTTTTTGGTTAAATGATGTATTTATGTCATTTTGCAGTTAATGTTTGTTTTCTGTGGGTAAGCAAATGTCTGGAAGCCCCAACCAAAATACTTCCATTCCTGTCCTTGTTTTAAAATGGAAGTAAACTGCTGGAAGTGTGGGAAACTTTTTGGTGTTTAGTAGTTGTCAGTAAGGAACAGCTCCAGCTTTTTCCCTGGAAGAAGAAAGGTTTGAGTACCCCAGCTGGGAAGTGCAGAGATTTGTGAGGAGAAAACACTCCTGTCTCCACCCTCAGCTTAGATTTGGGGATGAAGGAAGGGGAGAGAGGATTTTCTGTGCTCTTTTCTCCTGCATGCACCATCTCGGGTGGGTCGTGACAGGTGCCAGCAGCTGTGCCCCTTATTCCCTGTGGGCATCCCTATCCCCCCTCCCATGTGCATACCAATATCCTGGCCTGTATTTATTTAACAGGGAAATTTTATTTCCTTTCACTGCAGGGAATAGAAAGAAAAAAAAAAAAAAAGAAGGGGGCAAATTTTTTCACTGGGAACAAATCTCATTTTCAAGAGTCCTGACAAAATGAGCCATAAAATTACAATATTTCAAAGTGCTTTGTAATTCTGGCTCGGGTGGCTCTTCATCATGGAATCTGAAAGCTCAGAAAATATAAAACTCATTAGATTAAAATAAACCACCTACCGCACGGGAGAAAAGCTTATTTATCAATATCAATTTACTTCTGATTACCCTGTTCTGCAATTTGTTATTTTTGGGAATTATGATTTGGGTATGGCTCATGCCAATATGGGGGTGGGAATAAAAAAAAATCAGAATTAAGTAGTAATTTTTTCCTTTTGAATCCTACTTATTGTAAAGCCCTGGCCAAGAGGCAGTAATAAGGAGGAAAGGTGAGTTTCTAGCAGTGCTTTTTTTAAGGAGCAGAGGGACGGGGAAGCAGGAGAGGCTGTTTTTTTGGTGTGAGGGGTGATGTTAAACGATGTGCTTGGCCAAAGGGGATCCCAGGGGTGGTTTTTTGGATGCATGTTTGGTGGTGGTCTGTGCTGGACCATCTCCTGGCTACTCTTCCAAGGTGGCCACAGTGATGGGGGAAGCTTGGGAGAGAGGGGTCCTCCAGCAGCTGGATGGGTGCTGTGGATGTGGTGGCATCCCAGTGACACCTCAGGTACTTCCACCCCACCTCCCACATCAAATCCTGTGGCTGGGCAGTGCTGTCCCTCTTTGGGGGACACCACTGGTGTTTCGTTGCCGGAAAAGGAGCTTTTTTGGGAAGGCACACACAGTTCCCTCCCGTGGCAGCCCTTCGGGAGAAGGTCTGATTTACACTTTCATTTCTTCTCTACGCCCCTGGAGCGGCGTGGAGCAAACTGAGAGGTTGGAGCTGTAAATTTTGAGGCTCAAGCATCGCGGTGCTGTTTGGGGAAGGGAAGACCAGGTGGGGGGGAGAAGGGACAGGGGTTCTGGGGATGATTGAAGACGCCAGCGTGGGCTCCGGAATGGCAGCTCCGGCGGAGGCAGTGGCACGTTTTGTGTGTGTGCAGAGCCACTCCCGTAGGCAAGTGCCCCAGCAGTGCATTTAAAAATAAACCAACCCAGGTGCAGAGCCTGGAATTCGGTGTTTAAGCACCCCAAGAGCAGTCCACGGCCGGGGCTGGAGCAGTGGGAGCATCCCTGCTCTGGTGTTCCGTGGATGTGAGATGCCAGGAGGAGGCTCCTGGAGCATGGCTGGGCTGGGCGCATGCCAAGGGCTGGAGCAGGTGGGATTTGCCATGTTTAGGGATGCAGCAATGCTGTTGAAGCAGTGAAAAAGCTGCTTCCCAGGCTTGGGAAGGGGGAAGCCTTTGGAGAAAGCAGGCTGAGAAGCCTCCACTTGACCTGAGCTGATTCCTAAACTTTCAAGCCCCAGGTTTGTTTGCGCTGTGGTGTTTCCTCAGCTTCCTATCCCTTGAGGCTCTGTCTGCTGCTCCATGTGCCTTGGGAGCAGCTGCCAGTGGATGGGGAAACCTCTGGTTTAACATTAGTGCTTTGGCAGCGAGGAGGAGACAATAGTTGAGCTCCCAGGGACGCCTTGCCCAGAGACATTTTTATGCTGGAAACTGCACCGAATGCTTCCTGTAAAGAGCCTCATTCAGGCACAAGGTGCAATTTGATCTGCTCTTAGTCACAGTTTTTTAAGTTCTCCCCAGAGGCTTCTTGATGCCATTCCTTAAATTCGCAATATTCGAGTGAACCATCTCGAAGAACCAGTGAAGAGCTGCAATATTAATGAAGACAGAGAAAATCAAAATGACATTTCAGGCAATTACTTACATAATGAAGTGACTGACTTGGAATATCCAATATTTAGATTTATCATGACGCTCAAAAGGGGATGCTGTCAACCGCCTTTATTTCTACATCGCGTAAATTGTTTTTCCACTGCCCTGTTGCTTTTTAAACATGGGCTGTGAAGACGGAAAATAATGTTCACGCTCACTTGGGCTGATAGTGGTGCTGTTTGAGAAGAAAGTTAGCATTTTCCTCAGTGGCATTTTGGCACTGCAGAAGGCGGAGGAACTCGTTTCCATCACATCCTCTCTGGCTGCAGCACCAGGAACTCGGGCTCTGCATTCCATGCTGGATGCAGGGGTCTGGAACAACAAGGCTGTCTGAGATTTCCTTCTCCCCAAAACCTATTGAAGCAGGGGGGAAATCGAGATGTTTGGTGTTTTTTCTTTATTACAAGAATCTGTTCTGCTTTTGCTGGCCAAACGTAAGGGTTTAAAGGGATTGTCAGGATCCCTGGCTCCTGGGAAAGTGGTCGTTTTTGTTTAGAAACTGGGCTTTTTGGATGCTGTGCTGACATCGAGCACTTCAGAAGTCAGGGGTGGAAGTTTAAACTCTCCTGCGCTGTGTTTTCTGGGGCGCTGGGCATGATTACACCTGTCTTCTCAGGCTTGCACTGAGGTACCTGAAGATGCACAAAATACACCACAGCACCATTTTTCTTTTCTAGGCACAGACCTCTTCATCCCAGAGACTCTCCGTAGCAAAATAGCGGGAGAAATTAGAATTTCAGGCCCTTGCTGCAGTGACAGAGTTGTTACGAGCTGTCTTTTCTGACACATCCATCAGTAAAAATAAAATAGGTGTAGCTATTGCTTTGGAGCTCCTTTAGGAGCATCCATGAGGATTCCCATGAATCTCTTAAGGGGGGCAGAGCCCTTCACCCTTAGCTGGGTTGGGATGATAACTACCCACTGATGTGGGTAGAGCGGGATGCTGTGAAGGCAAGGTTCAGCTGGGTGGCAGCTGCTCTCCCTGGAGTGTCACCTTCTTTCCCTGTCCTTGGGGCTGCTGCTGTCCCAGCCTGAACTGGTGGGGAAAACATTCCACAGCTTGCAGAGCGCCCAGGGAAACACGGAGAGCTTCAGAGATGTGTCGCTGGGGTGTCCTGTCGGCCTCAGGCTCTGCCTGAGGAAACTTGTGCCTTTATGCTCTGTGTAATATGTGTGATTTATATTTGCCTCCGGGGTGGAATGTTTTAAAATCCACGTGTGCAAATTTCCTTGCGAAGCAGGACTTGGCTGAGGTTTTGTGGGGTTGGTTTGGAAAAAGCTTTGGGTTTGATGGTCTGAACACCAAGTGAGGATGTGGCTGTGCTGGCAGCTCCCTGCTGCTGTTCTGTTCTGTTTCCTTAGCGCAAGGAGCCTTGTGCTGGGTTGAAAATTTGGGAGGCAGAGAGGGCTGAGGGCATGCTTGGCAGCCTCCCTGCTTCCCGTGCTCTGCAGCAGCCCGTGGTGTGAGAGGTTCGAGGGGCTCTGCTCCCAAATCTTGGTGCCTCTCTAGTGATTCTGGGTCAAGCTCCCCGCACAGCTCTGCCAAATCATCTCAGATGCGGGTGCTGACAGCTCGCTGCTGTGTCACTCGCGGGTCACAGCAGTTCTTCCTTTGCTCTCGTGCTGGAGCAGCTCATCCTAGCTGGGGCTGCTCCTTTCCTGGCCACAGGGGTCACCGTGGCTTGTCCCCTCACACGAGAGGAGCTTTGGGAAGAGAAAAGGGAAAAATGGAGCACCTCCACCACGTTAATCCTGGTTTCCATCACCAAGAGGATGTTTGGGGGCTGCGTGAACTGAGAAACAGAATGTTGATGTCCTGAGGGTTCCCCTGCGGCATCGGGAAACCGAGGCACCACCTGGGGCAGGGCTTGCACCCCAAGCCCGATTTAGGGAGACAAGATACTATCTGTCAAGTGTTGGACTTGACACTGCCTCTCTTCTTTGTCAGGAACCATGGAGCGTCACGCGGCTGCTGCCGGCACCTTCCTGCCTCTCCTCCTGCTCCTGGAGCTGGTCTCTCCAGGTAGGTCTGTCTCTGCTCTCTCCCTGCTTGGGGCTCGTGTTTGTAAGGTGCAAAGGCAGTAATTGTTGTGTTTGTGGTCTCCTGATGAATATGCACAGCAGCACTGCTGGGGTGAAGGGGTGATGTGGCTGCTACGGGTGAGCAAATCTCCTGTCTCCATCAGATCTTTCATGTCTCCATCCCATGAAGTCCTGGGGACCTGCACATCATGCTCCCACTCTTCATGCAGTCTTTACTGGCTGCACATGTGGCATCAGATCGCCCTTCTTGTGAGAGAGCAGGTGGGACTGGAAAAAGCCTTGGAGGAGGATGGATGTGCTGGTGGACCCAGCAGGGGTAGATGCTCCTGGTGTATCTCGGTGAAAAGCCCTTGGCAACTTCCAGATGTGGATTCACCAAGGCAAAGTTCGTGCTGGACCTGGCATGAGGTCAATTTATGTAAATAAAACTTAAAGAAAACTGGAGGGAGGGATCACAGGCAGGGATGTAGACCAGAAGCTTGTTAGCTGTTGAGCAGCGGAGTATTGCTGGCAGGGCTCTCCCTCTGCTTTCAGCAGCAAAATGATTACCTGAACTGTGCTTTAATATATGCTAGGGGGGGGAAATAACTCCTGTCCGAGCTGCAAAACCTCTTTTCTAATTCCACATGGGAGGAAAGGCAGGGCTGTGGGCCAGAAGAGCCTCCCCAGTAAGCCCTTCCCACTGATGCTGTGGGTCTTTCCTGGCACAGGGGCTTCTGGCAGGGAGATGGTGGGACAGTGGCCTTTTGGTGTAGAAATTGTGCCTTCTGGGACCCGTTCTGGCATATCACAAGGTGCACAGGAGCTGTAAATGTGCAGCAAAGCCCCGTGAAAATTGGGATTGTTACATGACTGGCCTAAACCCCCTGGGTGCTGGTGTGGGGAGAGGGTGCCTGTGTGGCTCTTGCTGATAAACAATAGCCAGTGTGTGTCCATTTGATAGCACTGTGCCCTTTGGAATAAAGGCTTTTTCCCCCCCTTTTTTTCCCCTCCTGAAGCCTCGAGATGGCTTGCCCAGATTGGCAGCCTGATTAAGCAGTCAGTGGATGACATTAGCTGTGAGTGACAGGCGCAGTCAATCTCCCTCTGGTGTCGTGTTGGATCAAGGAGAGCCTCACTGGGTAACTGCCCTGGCGCTCCTCTGGGAAGGGGAAAAATAAAGAAAAAAGACAATCTAGCAGTCCTTTACCTCCCCTGAGAGGTCTCTTGCCAGTGTGTCCCATTGGAAGTGGGGTGCTGGGGTTTTCCTGCCCAGCTGGGGACTTGCTCCTTCATTGCAGTAAGAAACTGCAAAGCCTTGGACAGGCAGCACATGGAAACAGGGATTTGGAGGCTTTGCAGCTCAGCAGCGTTCCAGCCCTTCTCTCCTAAACCCTGCCCAGGGCTTGGGTTGTCACCTCTGTGATAAGCGAGTGCTGGCACAGCTCCTGTGCCTGGGATAGGGATAAGTGCATGGATGGCCTGCCACACACCCTGGGCACTGCAGGTGACAGAGCAACTCTTCCCAGAAGGTTTGCAGAGCTCCTGGTGAAGAGATGAGCTGGGATATAATGGACAAGTGGAGCCTGAGCGGGCTTGGAGTGTTTGGAAGAGGAGGGTTTAGCTCTGGCATGGCAATGGAGTCTCCCTGCTCCTGCCTGGCTACTGCTGCAGGAGGTGAGCAGAGACCTCCATCACCTAAGGTCTCCCTGGAGCCTTCTCTTCTCCAGGCTGAACACCCCCAGCTTTCCCAGCCTGGCTCCAGAGCAGGGGGGCTCCAACTCTCTCAGAGTCTCCGTGGCCTCCTCTGGATTCTCTCCAGAAGGTCCATGTCCTTTCTGTGCTGGGGGCACCCCTTCTTGTGTTGAGGGTTGCAGGGATGGTGCATCCCAGGGTATAACTGGGTGGTTGTGGCAATCTCTCACAATGAAATGCCAGCCTTTTTCCTGGGATTTGCAGCCCGAAGCAGTGTCCTGCCTTTAGACCCTCCCTCAGCATTTCTCAGCTCTCAGGTGCTGGTCTCCCTCCTCCCTGAACACACAGATCCTGTGTGCTGGGTGGTTTGGAAGCCTCCCAGCACCTGCTGCAGCTGGATTTGGAAAGTGCAACTTATTTTTAGCATGCTGGTGATATTAAGAAATGTATTTTTGAAGCAGGTTTTGCAGAAGTGAGTCCTGTGTGCCAAGGGCTGCTTGGGGTGTTTTAGCCTCATTTGCCCCTCCTAGAGCCTGCTGGCCCCAGCGTGGCAGCCAGTGACAAGCGTGCTGCCAAGCCCCTGGAGATGCTCCTTGCTTTCAAATGACCCATTTTGTCAGGTTCCTTTTTATTTTCTTTCCAGGTACTTAACTCCAGAGGCTGGGATTTAAATGTGCCTTTGCAACAGCGCTGCTTCCAGTACTTCCCCATTTCTCAGGGTGTTTAACCAACCTGGTGCCTCAGGGAAGAGAGCAGCGCTGAAAAATCCCTGTCTTGTCATGGAGGTAGCCCTGGGGGAGCTTGGGCTGCTCCCCCATCCTGTGCCCATATCCCCAGGAGCAGGTTTGTTGGGATGCACACCTGGGACCTGCGTCTGAAAGGTCTCAGGAGCATCTCCCTCCTGTGGGCACTTGAGCAGGCAGAGAGGGTGCTGAAGCTTGGTCTGGTTCTTGTTTCTTGAGGCGGGATGCTGAACACGCTCTGCCAAACCTTCTTGGGAAATCATTGTGTGCCTCTCCCTCCACCTCTTTCCCTGTGGCCCTGAACACAGCAGATCTTTCCTGGTTGACTCTTTCCCTGGCTCAGGCTGCCTTTGTCACTCTCCTACGTGCTCTGCACTTGACTCTGTCCCCTAATGAGGCTGCAGGCCAGGGGCAGGCTCGTGAGCCTCCAGTGCTGTAAAAATGGGAGTGGAAAGGAGTGAGCCTGGTTATTAAAGGTGAAAGGAGGCAATTAGAGGGAAAGGCAGCCGGGTGATGGGAGAGGGAAGGAGCAGGGGGGTTTGCTGGGGTGGCTGACAAGGCGAAAGGCTCTTAGCTGTGGGAACAAAGCAAAGGTATTAATCATGGGCTAAACCAATAATTGATGCTCCTGGTCCCTGTGCTGTTGGCTTCCCCCTTCCCCTCAGCCTTTTGGAAAATACCAAATCATAAAAGGCTGGTGGAGGGAAGTGGCTCCCCTGCCAGCTTTTATGGGGGACCTCATGGTGCTTTCTGTCTTCCTGCTAGCTCTCATCTTGGGGGTCACCCCTTGCCAGCATGAATCCAGTGCTCTGTGAGCATTCCTGAGCCTTTCCCAGCTGTGCTGGCCCATGCCAGGGAAATAACTCCTTGTTTTTGTCCTCTTCCCAGGTCAGGGCAATCGCCTGCCGTATTTCATCAACTACTTCTTTGACACCTACCTGCTGATCAATGAGGACACACCTGTGGGTAAGTGGGATGAGCCCATGGGCAGGGGCTGCCACCACACCATGGAAAAGTATGGAAAAGGAATGCTTTTCTTTTGATTGACAGATGGAGCTTTTCTTTCTTTATTTAGCTGGGGATTGGTTTTTTGTAAATGCAGAAATCGACCCGGTCATTCTCAGCGCCTTCCCAGGCTCAGTCCATTAAACTTGTGGTCTTCAATCAGGGCTCGTGACTGGCTTTTAATGCGAGAGGAATCGATTGGGAGGCTGTGGAGGTCCCTTCTCCCACCTCCAGCCGTGCAGCCCCAGCAGCACCTTCCTTAAGAAAGGGCTCTTGCTGCACCCACCTCGTTAGCAGAGCTGCTGAGGGTTGGAAGAGTCTGGAGAGGTCTCCTCCAGAGCTCAGCCAGCGCTTCCAGCTGAGCTTTCTGTCGCTTCTTGGGTCCCCTTGGTCATGCATTTGCAGCCTCTATGGGATCTGGGGTGGTGTCTGAGCAAGCAGGCGGGATGTGGAGTGCTGGTTTGGATGGATGGTGGAGGCTCCTGTGTGGTAGCTGAGCTCTGCACAGAGGTGCACCCTCAGGAGAAGCCCTGGGAGGGGAGCAGGAGTGAGAGCTGCTTGGGAACAGCTTAATGGAAATGCTTCCTCACGGAGCACATTGCTCTCCAAGTACTTGAGCTTGAAATACCTTATGGGAATTGGACTGAACTTCTATTTTCTCAGAAAATAAGGAAAGGTTTCCTACAGCCTGCTTTCCAGTGAGACATTATGCGAGTCAAGTTGTTCTTGGAATTACTTTGGCAGTTGAATTTCTTTTTTTTTTAAACTTTGTATTACACCGTGTATATATATAATTGACTCTTAAGAATAAGAATATTGGCACGTTGGGATTTTGTTTCCAGATGCACCGGAGGGAAATGTCAGCCTGGGAAGTGTTGACACACACAGTTGTTTCTGTGTTTCCTGCTGTTGGCAAGTGTTTTCTGAGTTAAGGTTTATTAACTTAAAAAAGCAGCATCTGGAAACACCTTTCTGAGATCCTGAGTGTGAGGAGCAGAACAGTGTGTGGTGCCTGTTCCCTGGAAAAAAAGGTGTCTCTTCTTGAGGTCTGAGTGCCCATTCCCATGACATCCCTCCCTCCAAACCCAGCCGTTCCTTGCCTGCTGCCTGCCATGCCTAAAGGGATCTTAAGCAACAATTAAGAGATCATTCCCCCTCTAATCACTTACAAGAGTAAATTAGTCTTGTCAGGAGCTATTAAGACAGAGAGCTCGGAATTCATTAGGCGAGATTGGGCCGAGGGAGCTGCTGGCGCTGCCGCCGGTCCAGGCTGATTAATTTCTCCCAAAACATCATCAATGCCCATCTGTTTCATTTAGGTCTGGGGAGAGCAATTTTCAGGTGGACTGACCCTGTAGTCAGTTATTTCACCCAGAAGTAATGGAAACACTCACACATGTGCAGAGGCAGTCGGAGGTGGGAGCTCCAGGAAGGTGCTGGGGAGAGAATTGTAGGAGAGGGGGGAGATAGCTGGAGAGCAGGATGAGGAGGAGGGATGGTGACTGGTTGGGCTGTGGTGGCATGGGCAAGACAGGCCCCCAGGAGAGCCCGTGCCAGCTGCCAGCAGCTGTATCACCCTGTGATTTACTTGGAAAATGGGAGTACTGGCTGGATAACACCCCTTGGGAGAAGAGTGTGCAGGAGAGGGACTATCCATCTTTATCCTGCTGCTGTTTGGCATAAGCAAAATCATTCCAAGGGCCATTTTGCTTAATCCCAGACCCTCTGGAGGGCTGTGGATAAGGGATGCTATGGATGGCAGGTGAGTTGCTGGAGGACCCTGGCAAGGTGTGACGTGAGCTGGGAAGGTGGCATTGCTGCCACTGGGGTTACTGCAGCCCTGGATTTGTCAGCAGGTGGGAATGGGCAGGCAGTGCTCCAGGCTCCTCTTGGTCGGGGTCCCTGCTGCTGCCAAAGGAACGTCTTCTTAGCATAATGTAATGGCTGTAGTCTAATTGCCCAGCAAATGGATTTGCTGTGAGCAGGACAGGAATGGGAAAATGAAGATGATCCATCATGTCAGGTCTGTAAGTAGCCTTATAACCACCCAGCTTGGATTCACCCAGGTTTCTCTGAAAGCTTTCATGCCTCAACGCCTTGCAAAATGCATGACAAAAGAGGCCATTCAGACGAGTGTAATTCCACTTCCCCTTCATCCTAGTGATAACATTTTAGCGTCACTGGAATAATGTTGTCTTAAAAGAGTGGGAAACACTTCAACCACTGCGCTTGAGGTGATAACATGCACTTGGCCTTGCCCTCAGGCCATGTCGTGTCAGGGGGCACGGTCACCCGGGTGGGGGACAATGTGTCCCCTCCTACCCATCAGACCTTGGGAATTCATGCCTTGCTTAAAACCGGGAGAGGGATTAAGTCTGGATCCTAGGCCGGGTTGGATGGGGCTGTGAGCACTTGGTCTGGTGGGAGGCGCCCCTGCCTGTGGCAGGGGGTTTTAACGAAATGATCTTTAAGGTCTCTTCTGACCCAAACCATTCCATGAAGGACTGGTGTCCCCTGTAAAGCCTGCTCAGGTGAGCAGTGCACGGCACAGGGAAAGCTGCTGGGATGGCCATTCCCTGGCCAATGTGAGTGTGAGGAGGGTGCTGCTGAAGCTGGTGACAGCACCTGGGACAACGGGCAGGTGGGGAGGCTGGGCTCCCCCAGGACATCTGCCAGGGCTGCCGGCTGTTTGACTCCCATACTTATTCCTGAGCAGAAATGTCTACGGCTGAGGCTCTCAGCTCTCCACCCCACCAGCTCACTGGGATGCCTTCTGTGACTGGTGAGACGCTCAGCCCTGGGTCCCCCAAATTTGGCTGCCTCAGCACCTCCTCCCGCGTATTGACCTGGGAGAGCGCAGGGCCAAGGAGAACCCCGAAGTCAGCGAGTCCCAGGGTCAGGACCACTGCAGGGACAGCCCCGGGCAGTGCTGGCTCAGCGCCGTGTCCAGTGACCCGGGCTGTGTTTGCTGCTCAGAGCCCCCTTTTCCTTCCCTCTGGCTCCGTGGCTCTCCCAGGAGGCGCGGGCCGTGCTCGGAGAGCAAGGTGGATGGATGGATGGCTGACAGGGAATTTCATGGGTTGCTCTGCCCTCTTTTTGCTCTTTGCAGCTTTTGCTGAGCTGGCAAACGCTGTGACCATGGATATTTCTTCACTAAATTTGAATAGGCAGAGCTGAACCTTGCTCTTTATAAGACCTACTTCAGAATGGGCTGTAGCAGGCACTGCCCATGGGGTTGGGGCTCTCACTGAGCCCCTGAGGCTGCTGCAGCCTAAGAGGAGCCAGGGATAGTCGAGTGCCCCTGAGGTGTGGGTGTACTTTGCTGGCTGGTGGCGATGAAAGGGTTTAGGTTGGCGTGTGGCACCTTGTGCCTGCTGGGACACAGAATTATTTCACAAGAAAACTAAAGAGGAACATGGTATTTCACAGGCAGGGTGCTCTGGGGTAACTCCTCACGTGGATCTGAGACAGCACATCCCTCTGATATTTGTGGATGATTTGACTTAATTCTCCATCCTAGACAAGGACCAGGCCAGAGGGCTTTTCTTCTCCAGGCAGGGAAGGCTTCCATCCTCCACACTCTGGATCTGTCCTTTCCAAGGCAATGATCTCTTCCAACACAGCCTTTTGCTGCCGTGCTCTGGTCCTGGACAGGCAGATGCTTTGGCACCCAGGAAAGGTCCCCGGGGGTGCTGGGCCACTCAAGCTGCTGCTGCAGATATGGTTATCAGTGTGGGATTGAATGCGGGCTAAACCCGTTTGATCCCACAGCTGTCGGCATCTGCTGGCCACTGCGGTGCCTGGGCTCCTCCAAATGCATCACTGGAAGGAAAAAGTAAAAAAAAAATACTGGCT
The DNA here is from genome assembly GCA_013397115.1 of Edolisoma coerulescens. NCBI lineage: Eukaryota > Metazoa > Chordata > Aves > Passeriformes > Campephagidae > Edolisoma > Edolisoma coerulescens. Next base: position 988,369 of record VWZW01006604.1, read on the forward strand.
CTCTGACCCCTGCATCCTTCTGGACTGATCAAATCGTTTCATAGCTCAGATGCCCGTGCACGAGGCTTGGGGGCTATGTGTTGGGGACAGCTTTGGATGGAGGACTGTGGTCGTCTGAGCACGGCACAGCCACCAGACCCTTTTCCCTTTGGTGTCTCCGGGTCTGCCCCCTCGCTTGCAGGAGCGTGCTGGTGTTGCTGGAGAGGGGGGGATGTGCCTGCTCTTGTGTCCCTCTTGCTCAAAATCAGGTGTTAAAGCTAAAGAGAAAATTATGAATTAATCTCGGTGCACCACGGGGTTAAAAGTCACAGTGGCAAGACCAGAAAGTACCCTGGAGGCACGCTGTTAATGAGGTGCTAATTGGTTAACAAGGAGGTGGGGCTCAGGATGGCTTTAAAGTTTGGGATTAACCACCTCCCGGGAGCAAGGCAGCAGGGGGAACACCGGGAGTGAATGATGCGAGGTGGGCTGGCTTTTAGCAAAGTTTGGTAAGTTGGGAAGTGCTTTTGGAAAAGGCGGTGGCAGTGGTAATAGAGTGGATGGAGAGCTTGGAAAAGCCTCCATGAAATGTGTGTTAAAGCAGTGGCTGTGCCCTCTTCCCGCCTGGCTGAATCTGTGGAATGGGGCCTCTGTGCCTGTGTTGGGTCTAATTAAAGACACCCCCCCTTCTCTTTAGAGATGCTCCATCCAAATTTGCCGTTTGGAGGGATATGCCTCCATCCAGCTCCAGCCAGGAGTCACTGCCCTCTTCACAGCCAGGGCTGAGCTCTTGGTGGGAAAATTATCCGGAACAGCACAGGAAGGACATGGACCTGCTGGAGTGAATCCAGAGGATGCCGTGGAGATGCTGAGAGGGCTGGAGCCNNGTAGCAGGGGGTTGGAATGAGATGATTTCAAGCGTCCCTTCCCACCCAAACCATTCTGTGAGAGGACAAGGGAGGCTGCCCATCCCTCTGCTGTGCTGTTGCCTCTGATAAACTTCAGCTGCTGGTGAAACCAGGCTGCTGAATGTAAATAATCCCCAGCTGGGAGGGCAAACACAGAGTAAAACAAGTGGGTAAGTGCATGGTGGCACTCCCGTTACAGAACTTGGGGACCACGTGTGTTACCACTGACACGGGAGCTTGAGGTTCCTAATGGTAAAAAACCCCACAAAGCTGCTTTTGTTGTTTATCTGACAGAAATAAGGTGAGTTGGCAGCACTGGGAGACCCTAAACTCCTTGGTTTGCTTGCTGGGTGGGCTGCCCAGCAAGCAAACACCCGTGAGGTGCGTACGTGAAGCAGGCAGAGTTGATTTGGCCTTTTAGGAAGGGTGATTCCAAAGGGGTGTGCCAGACTTCGGCTGTGACAGAGACTGCACGTGTTTGAACCTGCCTCACAAGCTTCGTTTGGCCACTGCTGAGATCCTCCTTCACATAGGGAGGCTGTGGCCACCTCACTTTCCTCTTCAGTGTTTATCACCCAATGGCTGTTTACTGCCTAAAATGGAATTTTCAGGGTTCTTGAGTGCTCTTCAGAGGAGCAGCCTCATTTCTAAGTGCGCTGACAACCCTAAAGAACAGCAATATTTGAGGAGAGCTTAGAAAGGAGATATCAGCTCTCCCACCTCAAGCCCTTTTTCTGTCATTTGAAGGCCCATTGATGAAATTACTTGTTGAGCTGCAGAAAGTACAGCATCTTTAATGAAAACTTAAGGCTAGAAAATTAGCTATTCCCAACATCAGGAAACTTAAGGTTAAAAAAAAAAAAGCCCCACTCCCACCCAAACCCTTAACTCTGCGTCATTAAATTAATCACTTCATCAATCACTTAAATTTTCATATCTGCTTTGCTAATAGGCAGTAACATTAATGCTTATGTGTAAGAAGGGGAAGAGGGAGAAGGAAGGAAGTATATTTTCAATATGGACTCATTAACATGCCAGGGTAACCTTGCTCCTGGCAAGCGCCTCATCAAACCCTCTGAAGGTTTGATCTCGCCACCTTTTGAGCCTTGGCACGGAGGCCAAGCCCTTTCCAGTGAGAGGGAGAAAGATGTGTGAGTTTGGTAATGAGGTCTAGGGTGATGTTTTTATGTCTGGGAGGGCTTTAGCAGCATTAATTATCTGTACAGGGCTGTCTGTAGGAGCTTCATTTGCGGGCTAGCTTCTTGCTGGCTGTGCCCTGTTCCTTGTTACTCTGGAATGCCCAGGCTTGGATGTCAACACTGTCTCAGCTCGGTCAAATTGGGCCTGCCAGGCTGATTTGGATGCATTAACATGGGTGACAAAACTGATATAGAGCAGAGATAATAATGTGAGTCAGGCTTAAAAAGAAAAAAACCCAGGAGGGGGGAAAGTACATACGCATGGATGTGTGTGTATATATTCAAGTTAGGAGACATATATACATAAATAAATATATGTATCCTTGTGGAGGTGTTCGTGTTCTAAGGGAATATTATGAGCCAAGGGTATTTCCCTGTACTGGAGGGAAATATTTGCACTTGCATACCCTCATAATTTTATTTTTGGTGGGGAAGGTGACCTGTGATTTCAGTATCAGACAAAAAAGCTCTGGTTGCAAACAGTGATGTACATGCTTGTGTATTTTGCCAGATCAGAAACTTGATGTATTTGGGGCTGTGTGAGCTTAAAAAAGAAGGAAAAAACCCTAACCCAAACTCCTTTAACCCCTGCTTCTAATGTTGGCACATTTGAGATCTCTGCAGTCTGGATCTGCCCCATCCCTGGAAGTGTTCCAGACCAGGTGGGACGGGGCTTGGAGCTACCTGGTCTAGTGGAGGATGTGCCTGCCCATGGCAGGGGGTGAACAAGATGGTCTTCAAGCTCCCTTTCAACCCAAACCATTCCATGATACCCTCAATGACTCTTTCTGTAGAATTTTCAGACTAGTAAAAAAATTACCCTTTCAGTTAAAACTTTCTGTAATTGGGCACTGTGGAAGTCCTTTTCTTTAAGAAAAAAAATTCAAACTATTTGCTTCCACCACCACCACTTGGTGGTTGTTTCTTATTGGTGTAAAACCAGCCAAAAAAATGCCAAGGGGAAAAAAAAAAAACAACAACAAACTTTTAAGGAAGGTCCAGCTTCTTTTCATGCCCATCAAAGTCATCTGAGCAATCCAAATGTGAAGAATTTACTTAGTTGAGTCCTCATTATGGAAAGCTGCCGCATTCCAGTGTGGAAATAGGCAGGTGGAAGAGAGCCCTTGTGGAAATGCATGTACATGCCGTGGTGCTGAGGCTGTGGAACGCAACTCCTGCTGTTGGGAAGCGCCTGGGCAGGAACCTGCCGCTGTCCCGGGGAGCATCCTCTGTGTGGGGTCAGGATGCTGGTGTGTGGGGCGCTGGATTGATTGCCTGGGTGGCAGGGCCACCTCTTGGGAAGCTTGTTTTATCACATGTTCCCTTGTTTTGGGGAGCGTGGGTTGCCTCGGTGTTGTCACACCAGTCCGTCCCCTCCCTGCCTCCCGGCTTTTAAACTGATTTATTGCTGGCGTGTGCTGATGCACCCTCCTGCCTTTGAATGGCTTAATGTGCTTGATTGGCAGGGGGAAGTTAATAAATTGGTTCCTCCAGTCCAACTGCTCAGGTACATTGATGGCTTTTGAATTAACTGTAACCACTTGGCGGGGGGG
>VWZW01006604.1:992019-1090656 GCA_013397115.1 Edolisoma coerulescens
GGGGTGGAGGAAAGAAAGCGTTGTTGGACAACTCCGTGAAAACATCTGTTCTGTTTGCAGCGCTGGTCAGAGCAGTGAAAAAGCTCCGTGTGCTCCCTCTCTTAAAGATTTATTAATATTGCTGGGTACACGAGGGGGAAAGATTTCAAACACTTGGCATTTTATGGTTAGTAACTCAATTTGATTCCATTCATCTGCATGGCTTTGTCAGGTGCCTGCTCTGTCGAGGCTCTGGTATTGTATCATGGAGGTTGTCTTGCTGCCTGTGAGTAATTAGGAGGTTGATTTGGTACCTGGGTATGGAGAAACCTCTTTATTTTTCCTTTCTAATTGATTATTAGCTTTGAGGTGAGAGCTGGTGTCATGGTATGTAATATCCCTTCATAAACAGTGATGTGGTGGCTTTACTTGCTCTGCTGTTTTGGTTTCAAGCAGTTAATTTGAAAATAAGAGGGGGAAAAAGATTTTGAAATATAGAAAGTCCAAGGGAGATGAACAATTTGGGGTATGGAGAGAAGTGAGGAGCATCCTCCCAGGCAGAGATTAATGGTTGTTACTAATGATTTTGGGAAATAGAGGGGAAGGAACAAGATGTGGCAGAAGACTGTAAAATAAGTAACAGCACTGCGGAAAACCCTGACTCTGGAAATGCACCTTTTCCCATATGACAGCAGCATCAAATTAAACACATCCTGCCAGATAAAACAGCATTTCCCTGCAAAGGAGCGCAGTGGGATGGTGAGGCAAGAAGTGAGGGGACCACCCAGAAAGCACCATCCTGCCTCCACATCTCTCCCAGCAGCTTTCCTAGGGGCGTAAAGGGAGGGGAGAAAACATCTCCCTGGATTTGCAAGTTGCTCTTTGTCTTGGAAAAATTGTCTGCACTCCCATCAGGTGCAGAGTGGGGAGTGAGGGCTTGCAGAGAGGATCAGCCAGAAGTCATTGCCCACCTGCTTTGGTGGGGTGGGGGAAAGAGTCAGAAATTAAGGCTCTGTATTGGGGGAAAAAAATTCCAAGCTGGTTTGATCACGCTGCAACAGGATGATCTCATAGAGCCATAAAAATTGGCAGCATCCTCAAAGTTCACACAACACTGGCAGGAGAATGGGTGCTGGGATGATCCACAGCCAGTGCCTGGCAGATATAGGTGGAAAAGGTCTCTCCTAGGAGAGAGGGGAGGCTGCTGCCTCCATGGATTTTAAACCAGGAGCTTGATTTTTGCATTCTAGGTTGTAAGTTGGAGGTGTATTTTTTATTTTATTTTGCTGGTTAGTTCATCCAAAAGCCAAAATTGCTGTACTTGATGGGCATCCTGCTGTAAAACCAGCTGGAATCTGTTGGAGAAGCTGTTTTCCAGTGGTGGTATTCCCCCCTCCAGCCCCCAGAAGCAGAAGTTCACCCCAGGATCAGCAAATACTGTAGGTGGCCTGGGTTTGCTCTTTGTAGATCCTACATCCTGTATCCAGTGGTATTATCCAGGTGGGCAGAGGGACAGTTCTCACTGGGGTGCTGCTCCCAGGAGTGGAGGAATGCTCTTTAAAAGCAGTTTTCCTGTCATGGATCTGCACGCAGCCTCTTTTGAACGCGATGCATCGTCAGTGTTTGGGCTGCTCTGGCTGGAAGGGGGTGACAAGGCAGGGCTCCACCAGGCGTGGGCTCATCCCTGTTTTCCATGAAACCCACTGCCTTGTGCAAGTGGCCCCAGGTGGCTGGATAATGGCATCCTTAATTGTGCTCTGAATGAGATTAACTTCTAATCTGACAGTCTGACATCTTTATTGTTATTAATGTGTGGATAATGCACTGTGGTGGGGTTCTTAGGCATAGCTTTGGTAGCAAATGTTTTCCTTCTGTTTTTTACTGGCGTCTGTTACTTTGCCACCGTGGGATTCCAAGGGCGGGGATCCCGGAGGCTGAGGAATGCTGCTCCTACTTCTTTCCTTATTAAATGATCACTGCCATTGCATTGCAGCTATTCCCCTTTATTTTTTCCTTTGAACTGTGAGTAGAGGTGGTGGCAAGCAATTCCTCTGGTGAGTCTCTTGGGACAGTGGGTGTTGGAATGGGACAGGGGGCCATCAGTCAGATGGGGCTTGGGATTCCGGGGTGCATCCAGGGATGGGGAGGCTTGGGATGCTGCCAGGGGTGGGTGTAGGTGCCCATGGGGCTGAAGGTGCTCTGGCAGGGGCTGGATCTGTCCCTTGGAGTGGATAGGGAAGGGAAAGGCAGCTGTGGAGGGTGGGAGGTGGCTGCAGTCTGTCGACTCCACGAAAAGTAGTTTCTGTGATGTAACTTGCTATTAAACAGGCTAACAAGGTCAATAATGCCTTTGCCTGGGAGAGCTTCAGCCAACACTTCTATCAAAACCAATATTAATTTTCACTAATTAGGAGCTGCAGCTAATGAGTGTCACAGCTAATTTACCTCATCCGTAACGAGGGAGAGGAGGGGGTCAAGTGCCTGGGATCAGAGCCTGCAAATCCACCTCCTCTCTGCTCCCCCTTTCTTCCTGGCCCAACATGTGTTTGTCACCTGGGTGGCTTCTGTCTGCAGGGATGTGGGAACGTGTGTGTGGTCCTCTGCTGCCTTCCTTGGAGCACGGGAATGCTTTGGGAAGGCAGGGAAGGAGCTGGATGGGGAGACGCACTGTGCAGCAGGTGTTGGCTGCACCTGTGAGGGGAGGGAAAAAGAGCTTGGAAGGATGTGCAAGGGAAATCTTTGGGAAAGAAAAGGATGCCTGTTGTCCTGAAGGGGAAGGTGTAGTGGAATGTTTGCTCTTGAAACTCTTTAATTTCAAAAGCCTTTTTTGTGTGTTTTATCCCTGTTCCCTTCCATACCCTTTATCCACACAAACCAGCCTGGAAAGCACCAAACGACGAAGCAGTGAGTCTGTCACCATCCGTAGTCTTGTGACTTGCTCTAGGGAGTCTTTCTGTCGTCTTTGATTCTGTGACAAGCTGGACAAGTGTTGCAAATGTTTGTGGGGAGCGAATTTTTGTAAGCAGATATCTTTGGTGCTGCGCAGGTCGTCTTCCCACACAGGTCGCAGGCAGCAGCATTCCATTGATGTTGCCAACAGTGCTAAGGAAAAGGGAATTTCGGGTTTGGAATTATCCCTGTTTGGCTTGGAAACTTGATCTGAGGGCTCAGACAAGGGAAGAAAGGCTGCAGTGAACGTTGTATCCCTCCGAAACATCTTTATACTCTGCGCTTTCTAAACAAGCTGGAGTCTAAGAATTATCCACAGGGATTATTGCTTTAAATAAGAATACACTAGAGAAATTTGTGGTCTGCTGTCAGACAGCTCATTGTTAGGGATGGCTAAAATTGACTGAATAAATGATTCATTGGTTTTATTTGCGTTGCCCTGACTATAAACCTCAGGAGTCTTCCTTGTCGGAATTGATCTGTTCTGCCAGCAAAGCCGCGAGCAGCACGTGCCCCACCAGCCCATCCTGACACGTCGTAGGAGAACAGAAGAGCTCTTGTCTCATCCAAGGCATCTTACCTAAGAGATGCCCTCCTGTTTGGGGTGCCTGGGGCCTTGAGAAAAGGGTTTGGCTTTTAGGTGTGTCCTGGGAAACTCCCACGGGAAAGTGATGTGCAGAGAAGAGCCTCTCTTGGAAACTGTCTCAGCCAGAGCATCCTTTTGGGGCACCCCGTGAGGGTCAGGTGGGAACTGCTGGTGGTCCTGGCTCTCATCTGTGTGCATAGTGGGCTTTGCCTCCAGTTTTGTTATCCAGCTGCCCAGCTAATCCTAGCTTGGGCAGGTTTATTTGACTTTTTTTCTTTAGCTGTTGGCCTGAAATTGCCACCCAGCTCATGGCAGCTCCCAGAAGGTGTTTTCCCTCTGCCTGCTCTAAGACTCGCTGTGCCCTTGAAAGTCTGGACTTCTTGCTCTTCACCAGCTCTTCCTGTGTCTGTCATCAGCCTCAGTGGGGAGAGAAGAATATATAAACATAGATAATAACATAAATATAATACACAGAAAAAATTTGTGCCCTGAGACTGGGCACGTTATCTGGTAGCTGTCCCCCCTCCCCTTTGGTTAGGGCCAAGGTGGCTGAGAAAGTTTCTTGGAGCTTATTGCCCAGGGAAAGCGACCTTCAGGCAGAGTTCTTGGGGGGAAAAAGCTTCCCCAAGCATGACAGATTTAACTATAAATCTCCAGATTAATGCCCAGGTTCCCAAGGTCTGTCATGCTGCCTGGCACGTGAGCTGCTCAAAAACAACGTGCAGGCTCATCAGTCATTTGGGAGGCATGGCAGAAGGGAGGCTGCAGGGAGCCTGTGGACATGTCTGTGAGGGGACACGAGGGACAGATGGGACAATATCCTCACCTGAGGGCACACACAGGCATCCCAAAACCTGAGGAGCCTGGGATTATGTTGTGGGCAAGAGGTGGAGTTGAAAGAGAAGCAGGAGTTGTGCATGAGAATTACCTGGGGTGAGGAGATGCAGGGCCAGGGCTGAGACCCCCAGGGTCTCTCTTCTCTTTTTTTCTTATGGAAAGAGTCAAACTGGTTTAAAAGTAGATTCATCATGAGTATTTCTTATTGGTACAGGTATTAAGTTAGTTATTAATTTCTTGCACTTTCAGTCCTAGGAAAATCCTTCCCTTATTCTGTTTGCATTCATTCTTGATTGATAAGGTTTATTATCACTCTTTAATAACCACGGATATAATCTCAGCCCAAATTTGAGGAATTTATGGGAGTTACCTAGGGCAGGGTATCTGCATCCTGCCAAGGATAAGGGCTAGAATAAAGGACAACCAAAAAAGAAGACTGGCTCTCTTTTAATGGGAAAGGGGAAACACGTGCGTTTCTTGCTGATGGCAGCTCACTGCTCACAAAGCAGCACTGCATGGGAGTGCCTGTGGTGTGGTTGGATTGGTGGATTGAGTTCATCTGGGGGTTTTCTTTGAGGTTTTTAGCTGTGTCTCATGCTGTGGGGATTGCCAGCCTCTGGGACAGTGTCCTCAGGGCTGTTGGATTGCTCATCTCTCAGCTCTGGTGCACCAAGACCCGCTTATGGAGACCCCTAAGGCCCTTCAGCAGAGCCAAGGGGCCAAATGGCTGATGTGGATTCAGTCTGGAAATCGGTTTTAGGTGGAAAGAGTAGGGTGGGTTTTCTTCATTCAAGAAACGGTCAAATAGCATAAGAAGGGCTCTAGTGAATGTGCTCTGGAGAGGCTGGGTTTGCACGGGAGCTGGAGGCTGCTGCTCCAAAGAGGCTGGGAAAATGAATGTATGGGACACCTGTTGGGTCACAGGAGTCTCTGATGTGTACAGGTGGCAGGGAGATGCTGAATTTGGTGGTCAATACCCATTTCTCCCTCAATCAGGGCTTCAAGGGAAAGAGAAGCTTTGAAAGTCTTCACTCTGAGCAATTGAAAGAAAAAAGCCTAAGACTGTGACTTATTGGATCACTTTTCTCTTCATAAATTTCTACTTTTAGAACAGTCTGTGAAACCTCGGTGATTGCGTTCTTTTTGCTTTCAAACAATCCAGCAGCTGGGATTTAGCATGAAGTTTTGTGTTCAGTTTGGACTTGAGAATGGTATTTGGTTTTACATGTGACTGAGGGAGCTTTTTTTGAGCACTGGCTGATCTGGACACCGGGTGAGGGCTGTGGAGGCTCAGCCACCCCTCGCAGCTCTGACCCAGCCTGCAGAAAGAGCAGCCCGGCTCTCGCAGGTCACCTTGGCCAGTGGAATCATAGAATCCTGGAATGGTTTGGGTTAGACCATCTCATTCCACCCCCTGCCACGGGCAGGCACACCTTCCACTAATCCCAGGGTGTTCTGAGCCCTGTCCAACCTGGCCTTGGACACTTCCAAGTGTTCCTAGGATGCTTCCCTGCCCCCAGGGATGGGGCAAGCCACAGCTTCTCTGGGCAACCTCTGCCAGGGCCTCCCCACCCTCACAGGGAAGGATTTCTTCCCAATATCCCATCTAACCCTGCCCTCTGACGGTTTAAAGCTGTTTCCCCTTGTCCTGTCTAGTAGAAGACCAGAACTGCTCCTGTAGGAGGATTTGTGATTTCAGACATTTCACAGGTACTGTATAACCTACAATTGGTAGTACACTGTCAAGGAGGAGCCTGGGCTCATTGCATGCCCCAGGGATTGCATCAGTCTTGGAAACAGCCCTTCACTGCTTCCCTTCTCACCCTGTTCTCTCTTGTGGCTGCGATGAAACTCCTGCAGCAAGTGTTTCCTGGAGTTCTCAGACAAAGGGCACCTGGGCAGGTAGGATCCTGAATCAGGAGCCCCATGGATTCTTGCAAGGTGCTGTGGAAGTGACTGAGAGATGCTTTTGGTGATTTTTTTTTTTTTGCCTAAGGTCAATCAATTCTGGTGTTCAACCCTGCTCTTCTTCTCTTTGTGACAACTTCTGGAGAAGCTCTTCTGTGCTTTTTCAGGAAATTGAGGCAGGCTGGATGCGCTGTGCGTTTGCATGAGGATATGTTTTTGTTGCAGGTGCTTCCACAAACCCTTGGAAAGCTCTTTCCAGAGGTAGATTACATTCCATCAACATGCAAAGGCATTCCCACCTGACCACAGTGACCATTTATGTGGGGTGAGCTGCCAGTTGCCAACACTCAGAGCGACAGTTGTAGGAGCAATTAGTGAGAAATCCTTTGCCTGAAATATGTTTTTAATAAACCATTCACTGAATATATTCAAATAACAAGTAAACTCCTGCAAAGCCGAGTCTATTTGCAGATAACTCGCAAATGAGAAAGGCTAAATTAATTGAATGCTCCAGTCACTGGGGATAATGGTCCAGCTGTAACAGAGCTCTCCAGATGTTTGTTTGCAGAAGAGTGTGCTTTCATAGGAAAAGAAAAACACTCGTGGGTATATTAACTCAGAAACAAGTTTACAGCTGTGTGCTCGCACACTCTGCCTCGCTCTCCCACCAGCCGCTGTGGAGCTCTGTTCCAAGGTTTCCTCTTGCAATAAACAGCCTCTTTATTTCTCGCTCATTGTCCTCTTGGCCACGTTTAGACATCTGTGGCGTCCAAAGTGAGGAAATGGCCCTGTGAAAGCCTCCCAGGCTTCAGCAAATATCACCCTTGCTGTGCTCCAGGGTGTGCCACGTGTTGCAAGTACAGCTGGACCGCTGCTCTTCCAGTTGAGGCTGTTGTGATTTGGCTTTTCCCTGGTTTTGGGGTGGGTTTGCTGCACAGGACCATGGATTGAGAGAACAAGGTGCAGTGTGTGGTTGGTGGGAGCACACAGGGATGGGTGGAAGAGCCTTGGTTGCTGGGTTCGGTTTAATTCCATCTAAAGACTGGAGCTTTGCCCAGCTTCTCCCTGAGGAGCTTGGCTTTATCAGCACACTGGAGTCATCAGTCCAGCGCTCTCCATCCATTTCCCTGGGCCTTGTTTCTGTTGTTAAACAGCCCGAGCTGGTTGTGAAGCCCTGTGGCTGAAGTGCCCCATTACTCACAGGCGAGGGGACAATGGGACGTGGGGCCGCTCTTAAATGTCTTTCCACGTCGGCGTCGTTAATAACCGCGGCGCTGGCACCACCGGCTCCTAAATAGCCTCATTTATCAACAAGCAATTTACTGTGGTGCTGCGGTGGGGACGCAGATAAGCTCCTGCCTCACATACCCAGGCACCACCTGCCAAGTCTCCCCCCACCTCTTCTTTGGCATTTCAGAGGGACAAAGAGGGAGGCAGGGGAGGAAATGCTCCGTCCGAGCTGTGACAGTCGTCGCCAGCCCCGAGGAGTTAGGCTGTGCCTGGAGGAGTTGGGTTGATGGGGCTGCGTGTGTTTCTCAGGCTGTCACCTTTGAGGAGAGACTTCCAAGCCCCTGGTTGTTTCTCTTGGTTCTCTTAAAGGTTTTGTTTGCTTTCATTGTGGGTGCCCCATCCCTGGAAGTGTCCAAGGTCAGGTTGGACAGGGCTTGGGGCCACTTGAGACAGTGGAAGAGGTGCCCTTGCCCATGTCAGGGAGGTTGGAACGAAGTGGTCTGTAAGGTCCCTTCCAACCCAAATCCTACCACAACTCTGTGATCCAAGGAGGAAGAGGAGCAGGAAATGTAACCTTTCCAAAATGACTGCCTTGGGTTTCTAATTCCTGCCCTGTTTTTCAAGTCCTGCTTTTACTGCAGCTGTATCTTGGAGATCAGGAGGTGCTAACTCAACTCTGGAGAGATAAATCAGGAAGGGATTTCACTGCATCTTCATTATAACGAGGCAGAATTCATCACCCAGCACATGTTTTGAAACCTCAGAGAATTATGGTGACAGTCCAAGGCCGGTTTACTCATGGATCTGAGATCCGCAGGCAGAAACCTGACCGCTGGTACCATTTCCTGTGGCTTTGGGACTTGGATGCTCATACCAAATCCCATTTTGGAGCAAAGCACCCTGTGATATTTGGGCTGAGGATGGCTGTATTTTTGTTCCCCTGAACCATTCAGAGCAGAGCAGCTGGGCCACAGGCAAGAGCTGTAGCACGAAAGGGTTTGTATTCCCTGTGAGACTGAGAGCCTCGGGGATGTTTCAGCTTTTGTGAGGTGCAGATGAGATTTCAAACAAGACGTGAATGAATCTCGTTCACTTGCACAAGTGTAATTTGCTGACGGGTTTGTTTTGTTGTTGGCTTTTCTTCCCCTCTTTCCCCCATTCATACTGATCAGCTCCTCGGCTCGACAGGGCTGCTGGTAGAGGAAGCAGTTCAGCAGTAAGACTTTCAGCAGGGCCTGTTGTGGTGGGAAAAGGGGTAATGGCTTTAAACTGAAAGAGAGTTGATTTAGATTAAGTGTAAGCAAGGAGTTTTTTACAATGAGTGTGGTAGGGCATCTTGTTTCAGTGCTTTATCCCTAGGTCAGGTTGGACAAGGCTCTGAGCAACCTGGTCTAGCTGAAGATGTCCCTGCCCATGGCAGGAGGTTTGGATTAGAAGGCCTTTAAAAGTCCCCAGGAACCCAGAGCATCCTATGACTTCTCCATTAGCATTGCTAATGTCCCTGCCTTACAGTTCTGGGGGTGTCTTCACCCCACAGGTGTCCTGCAGTCCTGGGAGACCTGCTCCGTGGGCATTGCAACCTAACGAGCTTTATCTCCCACCTCGTATTAATTGCAGAACAGCTTCTCTTTTCTAATTAACACGAAGCTATGTTACCTTGCCTGGCTAAAATGCAGAACACCGCACGTGTCACCTTACTCATAAATCATTTATTTACACCAAGTAGCACCTCATTAAATAGATTTCTGGGGTTCTGCTCTCCTCCTGTTTGCCCTGGTGTTTTTCTAGAAAGTGAGATAAGGCCAAACAGAAGCACTGAACTCGAGTGTTGTGGGTCAGCTGCATCTTCTGGTCTCTGCCCTCCTGCTTTCTGTACCGAGGGGGGAGATGGCAGTGGGTGTGTGTGCCCCTGTTTTCCCTAGCTGAGGAGAGCTCGTGCCCATCTCAAGGATCTCAGTGGAGCTCCTGTTGGTTATTGCATCCACTAAGTAGAAATTAATCCCTGGAGCCAGGATTTGGTTTCAGTCAGCAGAGCTGGTTGGTAGTCTCTGGACACTGTAACACTCTGGCTTCCACCTTCTCTGGACCCCCTTTTATGGGAGGGATGGCAACATCTTGTCTGTCTTGATGGCACATTGTGGCTCAGCTTATATGATATTATGATATTCTTCCCTGTCAGGGTGGAGAGGCCCTGGCACAGGGTGCCCAGAGAAGCTGTGGCTGCCCCTGGATCCCTGGAAGTGTCCAAGGCCAGGTTGGATGGGGCTTGAAGCAGCCTGGGATAGTGGAAGGTGTCCCTGCCCATGGCAGGGAGATGGAACAAGGTCTTTCCATTCTAGAATTCCATGTGGATGGGATAGCTGTCAACCATGCCTTTAAAAAAAAAAAAAGTGTTGCATCCCTAAGGAGGAACTCTTGGTTTTCCTTAATGTAGCCAGTATTTTCACAAAACTTGCAGGATTGCTGTGTTTTCTGTGGTACAGATCCTTCTCCCATGTTCAGCTCTAACGTGCCAGGGAGGCTGGGTGTTGTTTCCCTCCACACTGGGATCTGTGACAGGGCTTCCTTTGACCTAAGAGTTAGTTAAAAAATGAACATTTTGGAGGAAGTTGGGTAGAAAGCAGGAAGAAACAAAGGAAATACTCTTTGTTCTTTCTGGGCTGTTTCTGATTTCAAAAGTTAATCTGAAAAGGATCTTCTACGGATTTAGCGTTTAAACTTTGTGTCAGGTGTGTTAATCAAGGCTGCATTAGCCAGGCTTTCCTTGAGGAGTCAGTGGGGAGGCTGTACTGAGTGTTCAGGTTGTTTGGAGACAGGCATGGATGTGGAGCAGTGCTCATGGAAGTCTTTGGCCGTGTAGAGGGAATGGATTTTGCCTTCAGAGGTGGAGAGCACTCTCCTCTCCCAGAGCTGCCAAAATTGGGGTTTGGGTCTCATCCAGACAGTGCTGCTGGGGCTATGCCAGGGTTGGTTTGCTAACAGCTTTTCCAGGCCAGTTTCAAAAGCCCCCAGGTGATGCTGGGATGTTTCTGCTAACCCCAGATCCATGTTTTCCTTTGCTTTTCCAGTTCATTCTGCCTCCTCCCACCCCTCTACGTGACTCACAAATAGTTGTCAGCAGTCACGTGAAGGCGGCTCCGAGGAGTGAGGCTGTGCCTGATGTTTAGGTTTTTTCCAGAATTCCCTTTCCCCAGCCTCCTGGGAGGCGTGTGGGTGTTGATGGAGACCACAGTCTGATTTCCCATTGGCAGTGCTCAGGAATGAAATAAATATTCCTGCTCTGCTTGAATTGGAAATGGTCCTGCCTGTTTTGTACCATCTTGCCTATGCTCCTAAGAATTGGCCTGGTCTTTTGGAAAATTCAGGATTTGTAAGGCACTACACTGAGTGCTTTCCTGAGGTGATGGGGCATCTCGTGCATTTACAGCTCTGCCATAAAATATTAAATTAATCTCGTGGGATTTCCCCCTTTATAACTCCATGATGCTCAGTGCTAATGCTTCCCTCCCTCCCGCCTTTTGTGTTTATTCTCCAGGTTTACCAAACACGGACTTTCCACTCTGGGAAGCCAAAATACTTTGATTTCCCAGTTCCCTGCTGCTCTTCTTGTTCTCTGACCCTTCTCAGACAAAGGTGTGAGTGAACCACAAGTTAATTTCCTTTAAAATTGGTTTAAAACCAAGTGCCTTGAGTGGTTGGTTCACCTGCAGATCTCGTGGCTTGTGCCTTGGGAGCAGGATCACATCCAGGCTGCAGCCAGCTCCTCTCCTTCCCCCTCCTGTTGGGATGAGAAGGACAGATATCAATAAAAGTCAATGAGACTTTTTGACAGACCAGCTTCTGTGAGGGAACTTTTTTTTTTTTAAGGGTGCAAACAATGGATGGAGCAGAATTTGCATAAAACTCATTAGAAAAAAAGTACTAGTTTCATAAATCTTGTGATAAATTAATGCTATATCATTCTGAACATGATGTATTAATTTTAGGATCAAATGAATGGGTCTGTGATCATTGTTGGTAATTATGAGGTTCCCAGGCAGTTTGGAGAGGAAATTATTTTTAAGGGTTTTTTTTAAGTGCTGGAACCCTTTTTTCACCGGGAATATCTTAACAGACCCAAACTCCTCCTTTCACACGTGTTTCTTTTCTTATTTTGTGCCGTGGCTGTTTTGGTGTTTTATTTGATGCGATTTTATTTACTTCCCTCTTTTATGCTGAAGCAGCCCATTCCTTCCCAGACAGAAGGAAACAAAAGCCCTTTCAGTTTTTGAAAATTCTCCATGTTCTCCCTTGTCCCAGGGAAGGCCTGTGGGGTTTGCAGTGGCAGGGAAGGCAAGAATTGCTGGATCCCAGCAGGAGCAGACAGGGAGAAAGGACCTGGAATGCTGCTGTTCAGGGGATTGCCCAGGGATGAGCATTTTTTTATTCCCTTTTTTTCCAGGCGGGTTTGGAGATACCACAGCAATACTAAGGTGCATCAGTGATTTTGGCAGCAATACCCCAGCCTGGTTGGAGAGTTTTGATTAGTAAACCGCTGTCTCCACCCCAAAGAGGTGCCAGTTAGTGAGCAAAGGATGTCGTCTCCATCCATAGAATCCTAGAGTGGTTTGGGTTGGAAGAGACCTTAAAGATCACCTCACTCCAACCCCCCTGCCATGGCCAGGGACACTTCCACTATCCCAGGTTGCTCCAAGCCCCGTCCAGCCTGGCTTTGGACACTTCCAGGGATCCAGAGGCAACCACAGCTGCTCTGGGCACCCTGTGCTTTGGCCTCCCCACCCTCACAGGGAAGAATTTCTTCCTAATATCCAATCTAAATCACCCTCTGCCTGTGTGAAGCCATCCCCCCTTGTCCTGTCATTCCATCCCTTGTCCAAAGTCCCTCTCCAGGTCTCTTGGAGCCTCTTCAGGCACTGGAAGGGTTCCTGAAGGTTCTCTTATCCAGGTTAAACAGCCCCATCTCCCTCAGCCTTTCCATGCACTGCAGAGATGCAGCACCAGCACAAAGCCACGTGTTTAAAAGTGGGTTTGGAGGGCCTGTGTGATACCTGTGCTGCTGTAAGACCTGTTTGAAGGCAGATGGAGGGCAGTTACTCCATCATGTCAGGGTAGATGTTGACTTCAGCTGGGAGGATGCCACATCTCTGCCTGGGTGTATGCCAGCAGCCAGGGACTGCAGGCACAGCATCTGCTGGGAGAGCCTCAGGAATTCTGTTTATTTTAACGATAAGGTTAAGAAATTTCAACATGCCATTGATATTTTTGTATTTTTCCTCTTCTTATTTGTGCTGTAAAGTTAACCAAAGTGATCAGTTCTGAGCAAACCAAAGAAGCCCTCTGTAAATGTGAATGCTTGGCTCTTCTTTGCTGCTGCTCTCTCTTAAACAGTTTTAAACACCCTTTTACACACCTCTGTGAGAGCTTGGGGGTGGAAGGCAGGCAATGCCTCTCTCTGAGGTTTACCACCGGCTGTCAGCTCTGCTTATGGATTCTGCCTCCACTCTGACTCCCCACTTAAATAACTAAATGCAGCAGAGAAATTACAGGCTCTGTCTCAGAGCATCTGAGGAACCAGGAAAAACTCTTCTGCTGTGCCTTTCACTTCCCAGCTTGACAAACTCCCTCAGAAATGGTTTTGACTGCACAGATTTGTTTTCCCTCTTTCCTGTCACCTCTGTGTTTGGCTCCTTTCCCTTCCACACATGACAGCAGCTTGTGGTTCCTGGACCAGCTGGTCCAAGGCTTTTCCCTCCTACCACTGGTGAAAAACGCCTCTTTTTCTGATGGCAGAAATTGTTCTTTTCTCGGTTATTTATTATGAGAGCCTTTTAAAAAGGTGCTGGTGTCTCCCTGCCTGTTTTGGCTTGCTCTGCAATGCAGAAATTGGAGTGGAGGAGCTGATGCTCCCCATCAGCACCTGGAAAGAGAAACGTGTAACGTTGAGCTCGGCTTGAATTTTAGGAGCGGAAACTTTCCTGGCCGAGTCCTCCTGGAAAGTTTTGGCTCAAGTGGTTGAGCCCGTTCTGAGAAGGAGGTCAGGAGCTGACTGTTGGGGCTGTGCTTATGGAGTGAGCTACCAGACACCTGCTTTGGGAGAGAGGCTTGGGACGAGGGGGATGAGTGGCTCACCCGTGGAGCTGTGATGTGCCTTTAGGTGCCCCTGAGCATAGCTGGGTGATGTTGGCAGGGGTTTAAACTCAGCATGGGTTGTGTGGCAGGAGTTTTGCTAACGTGGTTCACCTGAGGAATGGAGGTAGAGAGACCCTGATGCCTGCAGGAGATGTCCTGAGCCCTCCATGGGCTTTGGTTGCCCTTCCACACTGGCGTTGTCCCTTCTACATCAGGAGGGTCTTCTGGGCACACTCTGTCCCCAGCTCTGGGTTTGTCCCCTCTGGGAAATTAATGAGGCCTCATTCCCAACATGGAAGCAGCTCCCTCTTCCTGTGTCCTCCTGCTTGAAACTAGATTTTGCTTTACTTCCTTTGCCAGGGAATCACCGTCCTTTTCTCCCCCTCTCATTGCTCAGAGATTGCTGAGCAGCACAGAAATATTGGCATTTCATCTTTTCTTTTCAAAATCTTTGGGAAAACACCTATAGAAGGGCTTTCTATTCCTCTTTCTTTTTTTTTTTTCTTTTTTCTGAGAGGTGAAAGAGAAAATGAATTAGAGGCAAAGAAAAGGGAGGAGGTGACAAATGAGAAGAACAGGGTTGGAATTTCAAGATCAAATCCATCAAATCCTGCCTCTGAGCACATCAGAGGCCAGGCTGCTGTGATGAACTGGGCTAATTGGAGATGCCTGTGCTGGGGTGACTGGGGCAGGAAAGCAGGGCTGCTGGGAGAAGGGATGGGACTAGGTTGTTCCACCTCCCTCACAGGGAAGAAGGGGAGCCAAGGAAATGTGGTGGCAGCTACTTTTGGAAGTAAAGTGTGGTGGTGGCCTTTGTGTAAGGGTGGGGTTACTAAAATGATTTTTAACTAATTTTCTGCTGGTTTAAGAAGTTGAAGAACAGCTGAGGGCTCCCTGTGCCAGCTTGTGACTTTGATGGAGGAGCCAAAATGTGGTGACTGTGCCCACAGATATGACCCAGAGCTCGGGAGGGGGGAGACTGGCACTGGTTGTTAAAATCAGGATTAAAATGCTTTTTATATTAAAGTGCAGCTGATGGTGGAAGTCTTGAGGCCAAAAGCCATCACAGAAATTCCTATTAACTCCACTTGGGTGTGAATCAGACCTTTTAAGAGAGAAGCTTATTAAGCAATTAATTGGAAACCTGCCCCTTCTGTTGGATCCCAGTGCCCTCCATCCCACCCCAGCCCATTCCTGCTGGTCTGGGTCAGCATCCTGCTCAGGCAGCTTCTTATCCTCCAGCTCCTCCCCTGGCCCTGGGGCTCTGCACTTCCAAAACCTTCCAGGAGCTCTAGAATCCTTCCAGAGAGTTTGTTTTTTTTCTCCCATCTCATCCTCCACTTGAAAGCAAAACCAGTGGAGATGGATCAGTGGGGTGCAACCCCTTTTTCCCCCTTCCTCCTTGGCAAAGTGGAAGGGCAAGAAAAATACAGAGGTTTACAGCTGCTGAGACAAGGGTTCCTCAATGGGATGCAAAAGTACCCCCCATTAAACAGCCAAACCTAAAAAATAGATAATAAAATCTGATCAGGAAGAAAACAACAGCAAAAAAAAAAAGCTCCTGAGGTCAATCAAAGTTCAAGACTTGGAGAAAGAAGAAAATCTGTGTATGTGTGAGAAAGAGGGAGAAGTAGCTGTGATTGAGAGAAAGGAGGCAAAAGGAGACAAGATAAATTCTGATTATCTGGTGGAATCAAGACACTTAACTGCCCTGTCTGATTCCTGAGAGGAAACAAATGGAGCCTATAACTTTGTACTGCAGAAAGATAATTTGTCCCTGTTTTCTCAGCCCTTGATGGAGCCAGGTCGGTGCTCGGGCTCGAGGAGGCTTGAGCAGCACCTCCAGCACGACCCCGGACAGATGGCAAGGTGCTTTTCTTTGTGAGAGCCCTGAGATGTGCTGCAGCTTTGGCTCTGCATGCCCTGTCCAGGCAGGACCCTCTGCTTCCTGATGAGGGGGGGAAAGTAGGATAAAATCAATAAATGCAATAAATTGGTGCTAAAGAAATCAGTGGAAGGTAACTTGTGCAAACTTTTGTCGTGGTGATGAAGGTGAAGGTTTAATACCACACTCCTAAACTTAGCGTTCCCTTAGGGTAAAACTTGGAAAAAACTTGGGCCAAAGCAATTGTGGAGTCTCATTTCTCATTTCAGGGCTGTGTTTCTTATTATCTTCTATTTAATTTGGTTTTTTTGATCTGTATTTTATACATTTGTAATACTTTTTTTTTTTTCTGGTGCTCTGAAGGTAAGATGGTGATTACTGCCTGATGGGGAGGTAAGGGAAAGAGTGAAAGAGCCCTTAGGTTTTGGTGCCTCATGGAATTTTCCTCTGCTACGGTGCAGCTCATACTGGTTCTGAGCTGTCCCTCTCTACATTCCAGTGAAGTTTCTTGATTCTAACAAAACCACAGAGAAGTTGAGGAATCAGTTGGTTTTGCTCCTTTTGGAGCAGAGGGTGGTCAAGCCCCAAGGGCTGTTTCCCAAGGATCTGACTGCAGAGACTGGCAGGAGCAAGAAATGGAGGTATGATGATGTGCTCTGCCCAGAAATGCTTTGCCTCCTTCTCCAGGTGGTCCTGAATTTAGGAGCCAAATCCCCTGACAGTTGGAGGTAGTTGCAGTGCAAAGAGAGAAGAGTTAAATGTTTGCTTGTTGATTTAGTTATTTATTTATTGGTACAACTGGGTTTGCAACACACAAAACACTTTTAAATTTGATTAAAAGTGGGTGGCATATGGTTTTCCTGTTCAGCAGGAATTTTAAGATTCTTTCCCTTCCAAAGATGCAGCTAAGACCATTTGGAGTTTGAAGTATTTGCCATCCCGGACAGAAATGCAGGTGCCCTGTTGATCTGGGTTTTTTGAATGGGATGTAAAGGGTGGAAGTCTGTTCTACTAAACTGGGCTGAGTAAAGAGGCATGATCCTGGATTTATTTTGTTCTGGTTACTGGTTTTCTCTGCCATGGAGACCGAGTGTCTTCTTTTTCCCTTGGGGCAAAGAAACCTTTGCTAAGAGTGGCTTTGAATGTCCTCCAGCACAAAATCAAGCTGCTACCTTGTTTTCTATCAGGGCTACAAGGTTTGAGAAAGTGTAGGGTCTTTGTGTCTGTGGGGTTGGCTGCACTGAAGAGGTGAGAACGTTGCCAATGAACACTCTGATCGCAGGTTGGGATAAATCCACTTGTTTTGGTCTTTATCCAAAATGTCCTTGGTTGTGACCCATCACTCACTTGCACCTGCTGGTGGAAGGAATGTTTTTTCCCAGTAGTTAATTCTAGCTGCTCTTTTTAAAACAACTGCTATTCCTCCTCTAAATAGGAATTTGGCTGGGTTTGGGCACTGAGTCTTGCTGTGCTTTCGTGCTCATTGCTTAGTATCACATTTTGTCCTCTCCATGGATGTGCTCGAATGGCCTGAGTCATCTCGCTCTTCTTAGTCATAGATGAGGCAGTTCAGGCTTTTAAAGCCTTTTTTTTTTAAGGGAAAGGCATTTTTGCTCACTCTCGAAATTTTGTGGCTTCCTCTTGCATCCAGTCCTGAAGGTGACGCAGCCAGGCAAGCAGCTTGTAGATTTGCAGCCTTGGCAGAACCAGCTTTTTAGCCTAAAAACCACTCCTGACTTCGGCAAGAGTACTGTGGCTCTCCAGGCAGGGTGTGGAATGGCTCCTTGCATGCTCAGACCCCCATTCCTGTCAGAAGGGCTGGCTTCGGGATGTTCTCCTCTGCAGTTGTGGCCCTGCAGCCTTTTGAGGATGCTTGGAGCAGGATCATAAAAATAAATGTTTACCAAATGAGCCCAAATTTCCAAGGGCTTCGCCTGGCTGCTGGGTCCTCCCTGTTATCTGCCATGCTGTCACCCGAGTTTGTACCAACAGCAATTTTACATCACACTGTTATGTCCCCAGTGAGGTTGGTGGCCTTGGGACCTGCCAGGCCAGCTGGGTCCTCACTCAAAATGTGCTTCATCGATGTTGTAGGGCACTAAATTTTTAATCACAAAGTCACACAGGGCGAAGTCAAATGCCTTACGGAATTCTATTATTTCTTCTTTATCTGCCAAAGTTGTAATCTCGTCAAAGAATAAAATCAGGTTTGTTTGACAAGCTCTATTTTCCATAAAATCGTGTTGACTGGCATTAATTATGTTCCTATCATTTAATTCTTTATTAATGGAATCTCATATCGGATTTTTCCATTATTTCCCCCGTGATTGATGTCGCACCAGTCAATTGGGAATTGCCCGGCTCACTCTGCTCTCCAAACTGTGCCGCTGCTTTTGCCCTCTGGTCTGCTGGAGATTCCCTTCCCTTCCCAGATGGATGAAATTTGGGCATCTGTTCTCCTTGGCCAGGTGACCTGGGGGCATGGAGCGCTCTGGTACTGCCACAGGTGGCTCATGCAGACTGTGTCCCCCATCCTGAAATCCATGTGGTCAAGGAGAAATCTCATCCTTATCCCCCCATCCTCAAGGCCAGGCAGCCTAGGGAATCTCCCATCCTTATCTCTATCCACCAGCTTTTTTTCCTCCTATTTTCTCCCCCTTCCTCCTGGGGAAGGCACAGAGAGCAGCTGGATGGGACAACAGGCAGCCATCCCTGGTCAGCCAGCCATGGCAGGCTGTGAGTGTGAGCAGAGGTGTCGTGGAGAGGCCCAGAATGATCTGAGGAGGTTCTTGTGGGGCTGAAATGAGGCTCCAGGGGTGGTGGCTGTCCCCTGCTTTTGTTGTTGTACCTGCTGGTGGTGCCCCTTGGCAGGGAAGAGTGTGAGGGAGACTGGTTTGTGCTTACCCAGAAGAGGTGTGGGATCCTCCATCTCTAGTGCCAGGGCTGAACTAGGCTGATTTTCTCTCTTGATAAAGGCAAGGAGGGAGAGGATCTGTGGTTCAGTCCATCTGTGCGAGACAGAACAGTCCGACCATGCACAGCCTGACTCCCCTTGAGGCACTGGAGCACCATGGGCGCGATTCCAGGTCTTCTGCAGACCTCTGTTCTCTGACAAGCTGGATGTTTTCAGGATTTCTTCTTCTCTGCCTCATTTTGCTCAGGACTTCTTTCCTCTCTGTCTCTCCCAGGTTCCTCAGTGACTCAGCTGCTGGCCCGGGACCTGGACAATGACCCGCTGGTCTTCGGGGTGGTCGGGGAGGAGGCCAGTCGGTTCTTCGCTGTGGAGAGCGTCACTGGTGTCGTGTGGCTCAGGCAGCCCCTGGACAGAGAGGTAAAGCTGGGGAAAAACTACCTCTGCTCAGATAAATGGTGGCTCTCCACCTTCTGTGACAGCTGAGATGGGTGTTGCTCCCTCTTGGAGTTGGGAATCTGGGTGTGTCCACGTTCCCTAGACACCCTGTCAATGTCTCCAGTTCAGTGGGGACATGGGGAATAAACAGCATGCTCTGATTTGATCTGACTTGTTGGTTTTCCTGGATGCCAGAATAATATCTGCGTGTCTGGAAGTGAAGGAATTAATAAGTGGAGATGGTCTACCAAGGAGCCAGGCTGCTCCTACAGTCAGGGAAATCTACAGGCTTCCTCCTTAAATCTCTATGCCAATTAAATCCTTTACTATTTAGAACAGCATGTGAAGAGATGTGAGGTATCCCTGCTTATTCAATCTCATCAAGACTTTTCATCCTCTTTTGGATTCAGGCTGCTGGATGCTAAATTTGGCAAGATTCTTGCCTCGAAGCTGTTTCACACCCCTATTTTCAATGGCAGCTTTGGTGTGCGAGGCTGGAATCCCATCCAGGTGCCTGCTTTACTAAAACCTTGGCCCTTGCCACATTCCTGGAGCAAGGAGGAAGGGATAGTGGGAAGACTGGGGAAATACTGTGTGATTTGGGCAACGTGCTTAATTTCCCCTGTGCTCCTGCTGCCTGTATTTAGTGCTGCCTTGGCTGGCAGCAGCGTTGGGAAGATCAAACCCATTAACACACCTCGGGCGCTGGCGTCCCCGGCCGGAGCCAGCCAGGCATTGGGATGGTGGATGCTGCTCAGGCTGGGGCGGGGGGGAGGCCAAACCCAATTTCACAGTGTTAAGAGCGAGACTTCAGAGAAATAAAGTGCTTTTCTTCACCCCTCTCCCCTCCGCCTCCCCGTGCCAACAGCTGCTGGCGTGAGTCATAAATCTTCCCTCATCCAAATGCCTTCTGCTTCCTGATATTTCCCGTGCCAGCCTTAAGCCCAGGAGGGTGATCAATAGATTTCAGGTGTCTTGTGGTGTGGAGGGTGGGAAGGGAAGGAGCTGGGCAGAGTTGGATGCATGGATGGGCTCAGATGGGAGAGGAGCCTTCACCCATCAGTGATCCCAGGGCCTCAAAGTCAGCCATACATGGAAGACAGTGAAGACAGACCAGTGCTGGGAATGGGTATGGGGGAGGTGTAAAGCATATGAGAGAGGTGTAAATGACAATTTATGGTGGAGGGAAGCAGTGGGAGAGAAGGGATGGGGTGGGCAGCTGATTGGGAGCAGAGAGCACTGGCGTGGATGCACATGGTCAAAAAGACAGGGGAGAGAATGCCACGCAGGAGAAGTGGTGGGAAAGGAAAAGGAAGAGGTGAGTTCTTGTTCAGTGGAGGAGAAAGAAGGGAGAAGGAGTCCATAGTAAGGGAAATGATGCAGGAAAAGATGAAATAGAGAAAAAGAGGAAGGAGAAAATGTATAGAGGCAAAATGAATTTTAAAAGTTTTTTTTTACTCCAATGAAGATTAGAAGGAAAACGGATTTTTAAAAAATGGCAGACCCTGAGGCTAAAGAATTGTGTTAAAATAATTTTAGAGACAGCAGTTGGTACGTGGAAGCTTTCTCTGATTATTTTACTTAGTCTTTAAAATTTAAATGCTCAACAGGTTGTTTCTTATCTCCTGTTTTTCCTTTCTTCCCTATTGCGTTGTCCCTCGTGGATGAGTAGGGGGAAAAGAGGGCTGAAAGGCACTAATGCAGCAGGGTGGGATGGCACAGGGAGCAGAGTATCTCCTCTCCCTCGAGATTTCAGCTCTTCCTTCTGCCTCCAAGCGTTGCCCCGAGGCAGGAGTTAGGAAGGGCTTTCTCCTGTTGTACTTCCCGGCTATTTGGGTGGAGATGTGGGAGCAGGAGGGGCCCACACTGTGGAGAACTGTTCCCCAAACCCTTCTCCAGCATGAACTTTGACTCTGGTGCAAGCTGAGCTCCTGCTCCGGGCACTGCTGGCTGCTGCCTGCTCCTGAGCTGGTCTCGTTAGGAATAAATCAACCAGAGCAGCAGCATGGAGAGCCATTTCAAGCTGGCTTTTCCAGCCTTTCCTGCGTGATGCTTTGGAAACATCAAGTTGCTGCACTCCAGCAGCTCAGGCAGGGAAGGGACACCAGGGGTGGGAAGGGATTGCCAGGACTGGAGGGGAACAAAACAGTAGCTGGTGGTCAGGTACCAGATAGATGTGGTGGCCCGAGTCCTACTGTCCATCTTTACACTATTCCTTGGTAAAACATGAACACAGCAATTGCTGGTAGGAAGGAAAGGGTCAGGAAGCAAAGGTCTGCCTTCACTAGCAATATCCCCCTGCCCTGTTTCTAAAAAAAATGTGCTCTTTTCCACTTGTTGCTCACCCCAGCATCAGTGAGTTGAATAGATCCCTATTTCAAGTTGTTAATTTAGTTAAAGCAATAAGGGGCAGAGAGGACTGTGTGGGCACTTTCATGAAATATCAGCCAGTTCTTACTACAGACCATGATTTATCCCAGTATTCCCAGCTGTGTGACAGGTAAGCTGGGAGAGCAGCAGCAGGATTTAGATGTCCTTAACTGTGTTGCATTGCCATGAGTCATAAATGTTCCTGTGTTTTAAGTGCTCAGCTGCCAATCAGGAAGTCAGTTCCTTAGTTCCTGCATCCTCCTGACCCGGGGCCAGGCATCTCCTGTGCCTGTGGAATACACGGGAGCCCTGCTGGCATTCCGATTCCCCAGCATTTTCTGCCCAGCGTAGGTAATGGCACTCAAGCACCTCTCCTCTTCTGGAAGGTCCTGGAAGCATTTTGCATGTAATAACGTTGGCTAAAAGTCCCCAGCCTGCCATCTGCAGATAAATGCTACAGTATCTTTAATTATAGGTTTTTTTCTTCTCTTTCCCTTTCAGACTAAGTCAGAATTCACGGTTGAATTTTCTGTCAGTGACAGCCAAGGGGTGAGTGTGACTTCTCATTTCATGCTCTGTGGCACGGACGGAGGGGAGCAGGGGGTGTGGGTCGCTGCGGGCCCTTCTGCGCCAGGGGACAGGGGTCACCCCTTGGCCCAAAGCCCAAAACCACAGCCACAATCTGGCTTTAGGCTCTAAATCCACACATAAAGCTGACACCCTGCTGTTGTCCTTGGGCCCACAGGTGATCAAAGGGACGGTCAACATCCAGGTCGGAGATGTGAACGACAACGCCCCGCAGTTCCACAACCAGCCCTACAGCGTCCGCATCCCAGAGGTAGGGATCATCTCTGCCTGGCTTCTGGCTCTTCCCTCAGGGGCCACTTGTGTTCTCTGGTTGCCACCACAGAGCTGGCCACCAATGTACAGGGTTGTCCTCCTGCCCTAGACCCTCATGAGGTTGCGGGACGATGAAACTTTTGGAAGTTACTGCCTGAAAATGGGCAGAAGAAAAGTGTTTTGGGTGTTGGAGGAAGAGGAGATGTGGAGCTTTGGTGACATCTTTCCTATGACAAATGGGAAGTTTGCAAATGAGTGTAAATGAGAGTCTTTGTCTTGTTCTCTTCCTCGGAGCTGGGGGGACGTGCAGCACTTGTCACAGAGGTGACTTGAGGCAGGACCAACTATTTCTCCAAATGCCTGAATTCTGGCAGAGTACTGCCCAAAGGCTTCTGCCCTGGCTGGTGATTTCCTTTAGCAGCTCCGTAGCAGGACTTGTCCCATGATGTCCCTGGAATAGAATAGGTGGGAAGGGACCACAGGAGTTCACGTGGCTCAAGCTCCCACTAATTCAGTGAGAATTTTCATGTTAGATCAGATTGCTCAGGGCTTTATCCCAGCCAAGTGTTGAATATCCCCAAGGACAGAGTTTCCACAACCTTCTGCTGCTCTCTCTTCTGGCCACTGCAAGGGAGGTGACATCTACTCATCCATCAGGGAGAGCTTCTGTACCTGCAGCCTGACTTGGCCAGGAATTCACAGGTCTGATGTGAATTTAGGCTTTAAAGCTGTGGTTTCTGGTGCCAGGAGGAGAAGGTCAGGGTATTTCATTTGAAACAGGGAGTTAGGGCATTTGACATCCTCCAGGGGAGGAAACGTCTTCCTCTTGCACCCCAGTACCAGGGCAGCGCAGTTTTTCCCAGACCGTTCCTCGGGGTGTGGGTGAGGTCCCATGTGCACTGTGTGTATGTGAAATGAAGCAGCTTTGGTAACTGAGAGGTGCAAACGATTGTGTTACCAGGGTGTATTTAATATTCCTGCTGCTACTGCCCTGCCGTGCTGGGCTTTGATCCCTTCCCGTCCCTCTGCTGCAAGGATGAGGTTTCTTCATTAGTGCTGCTTGTGATGTATGAGCCGGGAGTTGGAGTCTCATCTTTGCACCAAGTCATCTGAAACCTCCCTGTGAGAATGACACTGGGTCAGAGGCATTTCTGCTGTTCTTGAGAGCATGAGTGGTGGAGAAGTGCCCTAGCAAAACCCACACGAGGTGCCCCTTACTCCCACCTTCTCCTCGGGCCTCTGGAGCTGGCAGGTGGCTGTCGTGCCTTGCTGCTGCTCCTCCTGGTCATGCTCTGCCTGAAGAGGTCTGCAGAGCAGAAGGAATGGCAGTAGGATGGAAGGAGAACAGTCTCCTCTGCCCTGCCCTCAGATTTACCTCTGGTTTTGCTGTTGTCTGCCCTTCATGTGAAGAGACGGAAATGGGTTTCCGTGACTCCCCTGGGAATCAGGACTGTGTTAAGTAACAGTTTTTTATGTACCTGGAGTATCTGTGCCACAGCTCTTCTTGCTGATGGCTTCTGTCCTAAGAGCCAATTTACAAACTGGTCTTCCCCATTTCCACTATTAACCTGTGCCCAGCCTAGGGTCCTTGTTTGGAATCATAGAATCTTAAGAGTCACAGAATGATTTGGGCTGGAAAGGACCTTAAAGCTCCTCTAGTTCAGCTCCTGCCATGGGCAGGGACACCTTCCACTGGTTGCTGCAAGCCCAATCCAACCTGGCCTTGGACACTTCCAGGGATGGGGCAGCCACAGTTTCTCTGGGCAACCTGTGCCAGGGCCTCCCCACCCTCACAAGGAAGAATTTCTTCCTAATACCTAATTTCAACCTCTTCTCTTGCAGTTGAAATCCATTCCCCTGTATCCTATCACTCCGTGCCCTCATATGTAGAAAATTAGGGCAGGCTGAGGAAGGGGAACTGCAGGCAGGTGATCTGGACAAAAAATTACATAAAAGAAGAAGAGGCTGAACCTTAGAGCCCATCTGTGCCGTATCACACTGCTTTGCATGTGAGTCTTGGTTCTGCTGGGAAGGATCTCCAGGACTGCCTGGCTGTTTGGGGTGCAGCAAGCCCGGTGTTCCCCCCGTGCGGCCGCCGAGCACTTGGCCTTCGGAGCTGTGCTCTTCTGGAGGTTGGCCTAATCTAATTATGAGGCAGCGTGTGCCAGCTTCCAGTTTCTACCCGTGATCTTTAACCAAGGGCACCGATCAGAGGTAATGAGGCACAAACGTGTTGCTCTGCCAGCATCCTGGAGGCACTCCTGTTCTTTTGCCAGGGAGAGAGAGCCTTGCTTTGCCAGGCACTGTGAGAGCAGGGGATGGGGTCTCACCACCTAAAGAGGGCCCTTCAAGGGCTACAGCCTGTTGGAGATGTCAGCAATAAACTTGTGTGTGTGGTGGCACAACTCTCAAGGAGGAGATGTGCACTTGGCTTTGAGACCTGTGCTGAGCCACAGGTTTTCTCAGTTGCCTGTCCATGAGTACTCAAAGCTGGAGGTGATACGTGGCATAGAAATGTGGCAGGGGGCACGTGGGGAGCTGCTGAGGCTGGGGAACCAGCTGTGGTGAGGGATGACAGGTCAGCCCATGCTCCAGACAGCTTGAGGGTGAGCATCAAGGGCACAGGTACCAAAATCCACCTCAAAGAGCACACAGCCCAAATCGAAAGGCCTGTGGATAATGAATGAAGAGGGGCTGGAGCTTGGAGAAAGAGAAGAGGCTAGTGTGGTTTTCAATAGTCTGGCTCTGTGCAGATTTGGCAGCTAATGAGGGTTTTTCTCTTTTTAATTTTGAGATAAATGGATGTATCGATTTGCAGTTGTCGTAGCTAATGGAGCAGCAACCAAAAGGCTATTTAAACCTCGCTGCTATTGTGTGGCACTTGGAAAGTCAAAAGAAGAGTGTGCATAAATAAATGGAACATGAAGTAAACTGACCTTTAAAAACAATACTGCCTCTAAATACCCTTCCTGGTGTTTTACGCAGTCCGCTCGGTGTGAGAATGGGAATTTATTTGGGCACGGGCTGCGGACTGTGATCCCTCTCTGGTGTGGGGAGGGAGGGAGAGGATGCACCACAGCAGCTCTGAATGCCCAGACCGGGGACTGCTGGAGTGGCACTGGTCCTCTGTGCTCGCTGTGTGTTCATCTCATCCCTGGAATAGCTGCCGGGGGCCCCCGTGCCGGGAGAGGGACATTGCTCCAGCGTAATGGTCCGTCCCGTCTGGGCAAGGGTGCCCCGTGCTCTGCTTGTCAAAAAGCAACGAGGCGGGGCAGGTGCTCTCAAGTCCGGAAAGAAAAGGGGAATCCTGCTAGAATTGGCAACTTAATTCACCAAGCTGGCCTCGACAGAGCTCATTAAGTTCCCGTGTATTCATTTCAGGCTAATGGCTGTCATGCTGGCTGCTGTTTGATTTGCTGTAATAGACTTTTATGGCTTTCCAGTTTGCGAGGACGTGCGTGCCCGTGGCTGTGCCCCGTGGTGCTGCTGTAGTACATTAGTTAGCAGCTCGTGTGCTTGCTACGCTGACCTTCAGGGTTTGTTCTCCTCTTGGGTGCATCCCTTGCACTTCATCTCCTGCTCACAGCCTCTTTTTTACCCCCCTCACCCAACCCCAGGGTACCACGTTTCTGGGAGTCTCAGGGTTTTGGCTTTTAAACAAGGAGAGATCTATTGCCAAGCCTGTGGCAGGCTGTTGTGGCCATGCCTCAGTTTCTGACAAGTCCAATCTGCTTTATCTAATCTTTTTTCCATTTGGCTGGATCTGTAGGGGAACTCAGAGTTGTTGGATTGTCACGATTCAATGCTTTTAGGTGAAGTAAGCAAGTGGAGTGGAGCCAAGCCCCTGTTTGTGGTTTTGTGGTACCTGGTGTGATGGTGAGGTCAGGGTGGAGCGTTCCCCTGGGTGCCCTGTCCCAGTTCCAAGCAGGAAACCTTCTGGGGCTTCCACACAACTTTGCATTTGCCTTTAACTCCTGGGGCAGTGGTGGAGTCACCATCCCTGGAGAGGATGGGCACTTGGGGACGTGGGTCAGTGGTGGCCCTGGCAATGCTGGGGGAATGGTTGGACTCAATGGTCCTAGGGGGCTTTTCCAACCTAATATATGATGAAGTGAACAAACTTCAAGTCTAGTACCTCCTTGGGAAAAGCTGTTTTCCCCTATAAGCCCCCAACATCCTGAGCTTGCTGATCAAGTTCAAACCATCCGTGGCCTTCTCTTGGCCTTGGAACATCAGCAGTTCTGACATGCTGGCAGAAAGGTCATTTAATTGTTGGTTTCTTTGCTGAATGTTCCCTCAGGTGGTTTCCATTGGAGTTTTCTCTCTTTTTGTGCTCTCCCTACCTCATTCCTTCTGTTGTATTTATAACACACTGAGTGATTTATGAAGTGCTGTGTAGTACGTCTTGAGGTTACACCGCCTCATCCCTGGAAGTGTTCAGGGACAGGGTTGGATGTAGCTCTGAGCAACCTGATCTAGTGGAAGGTGTCAGTGGCAGGGGGTTGGAACTGGATGGTCTTTAATGTACCTTTCAGCCCAAACCATTCCATGACTATGATCTTCCAGCAGAAAGCTCGGCACTGGGCCAGAGATTGCAATTCAGCACCTCAGTCATTCATGAAACCACAGCTGCACCACAAGAAAAGTGCCTGTAACTTCACAAGGACACAGGAATTATAACAGAGTTCTGCTTTCAAATTTGTAACCACAACCCTCTGCCTTGGGAGTGTGCTTATCTTGTCCTGAATTCAAGCAAGTGCCAGTAAAGAGGCAGGGGCTGTGGGAAAGGAGTTTAAAAATGGAAAGTTTCTGGTCTGCACACAGCAGTGTTGAGGCAACCACAGTCCAGCTTGCAGGTGTCTTATCTCCTGAGCTTAGCCCTGATTTGCCAATTTATTTTAATTGGGAGGCAGGCAGGCACTCGCCATCAGCAGCAGTCCCTTCTGCTCAGGGAGCAGCCTTTGGGATTGAGCCTTCACAAGCTGCTGGACACCATTTCCATCCTTAACATGGGGGTGTAGCTGAAATTGTGGCTTTCATGATGTCTTTTTCTTAATTGTGCAGAAATGGCGGGGAAGGGGGAGAGGGAGGAGGGGAGCGTTGCTGCCCTGTCCCATTGCACAGCCTGGAACCAGACCATGCTACACAGCGAGCAGGGGCAGGGAGGAGCAGAGAAAGGCCCAAAAGCCCTTGCTGTAATTAAAATTATTATTTTGCTTTAAGGGTAATAATGTCAGTAATTACATCAGTTTCCCTGCCATCCTGCCTGGGAGTCTTCAGGGGCTCGTATAATTCTATTGCCGTGGCTCGAGGCCTGATGCTGCGCGTACGAAGCAGCTGCCACAAGCTGAGCTCCCCCTCAGCTGCATTAGCTACTCCCTTGCATGCTCCCAGACACCTTCTGGGGCTTTTTTTCCTCCCCTCCTTTAAATAAAGAGCCTTTACATTGGAGGTGATGATAGCAGAGCTGATAAGGAAGATGTTCCTACCACATTGCAAAAATGGTCTATAATCATTGCTGGCTGCTTTCCTTTCTCATTCTTTTTTTTTTTTTTCCTTCACTCATTGTTTTCCTTCTCTCCTTATCCTTATGTTTCCGTGTGGAGTTTAGAACTGAACAAATAATTTACAGTGAATAAATTATCCCCCCAAATCCAGCCATCCCTTCCTTCCACCACCTTTGGACGTGCAAAATTTGCAAGTGTCTTAAACTTCTCCTCAGTGAATTGGATGCAGTTTAAAAAAAATTATTTATTTCTTGTGGTTTGTTGTTTTAAAAACTTCCTGGAAAGGCAGCAAGCTATTTAGTGAGTTATTGAAGCTGTGTTCACCAAGCACTGTTGGGCAGAAAAGCTGGTTCTCCTTCCTGGGTAGATCAAGCACTTCCATCTCTCCTTCATCCTGGCATCACATTGGCATGCCCAGTGCTGGTGATCTCTCACCTCAGTACCTGTTGGAGAATTCACTGGTGTTTGCTGTAGCAAGAGGGTCTCTGTTGCACAGGTATTTGGTGATAATCTGCAGCAGGTGAAACACTTCCCAAACTTCCTGGACACCCTCAGTTTTAATGGTGTTTATTGTTGCTTCCCACATGCAAGCAAAACGTAAATGGGCTGGGAGATGCAGGCTCTGTCTTGGGCTTTCCTTCTGGCTTTGGGATGCTGGCGGTGTCTTCGGGCAAGAGCTTGGAAGCACAGCAGGCACCAGCTGTCGTCTTCTCCCTGCTTTTTTTCCACCAGGACTGGAGAAAAGCACTTAAAACAGACTGCAGTGCATGGAGTAAAACACGGGGTTGGGGCTGAAGGGTTGGCACAGCTGATGTTGTAGATGTCAGAATCCTAGAATGGTTTGGGTTGGAAGGGATATTTAAAGGTCATTTAGTCCATCCCTCTGGCATGGGCAGGGACACCTTCCACTAGACCAGGTTGCTCCAAGCCCTGTCCAGCCTGGCCTTGGACACTTCCAGGGACAGGGCAGCCACAGCTGCTCTGGGCAGCCTGTGCCAGGGCATTTTAAATAACATTTTCCTTTGAAGCTGTGACCAAGTAGGTGCTCAGACCTTGAGCATCCTTCCCTCTGAAGGTCATCTGAGTGCAAGTTTTTGTCATTACTGCTGATGAGTTTGCTGTGACATCAGAGGGTCTCGAGTGATGTCCTGGGGAGAGAGAAAGTGTCCACTGTCCCTTGTCTGGATTCACCAGTGAACAGGAGACCCTGGTCCTTTAATACACGTGACCGTGGAGTGAAATGAGAGATGCAACAGAAACTACTGGGGCGGAAAACTCCAAATGGCGTGGAAGTAATGTGTAAAGTGTCCTGGAGATAACAGTCATTTCCACCAGGCAAAACTTGGGCTCTTTCTGGAAGGGTACTGCAGCAAAGGAGGGGCAGCCTGAAAATTAGAAATAGTCGTGCTGTTCTGGCCAGTGTAGTGCTGGGCAGGACAAGGAGGACAGGGAAAAGCAGAAAGGGGGGAAAACAGCAGATTTTGAGAGGAAAGGGAAGCCTGTGTGGGGCAGCAAGTAATTCAGTGCCTCCGTGGAGGAGCTATCATGCTGGGATATTAGGAAATTACCTTGAGGGAGAGGAAGGGAAAGTGTACAGCAACATTCTCTGAGTGAGGAGAACACAGGCAAAGAGGGGCAAGGTAACTTGGACAAATCAGAAATCATTCCTCATGGAAGAAACGTGGGAACAAGGGAAATCATCCTCACTCCCTGAGCTCCTTCATACGGGTGCCGAGGGCACGTATCTGCTGATTTCACAGCTCCGATGGGTCTGTCCCCGTGTCATCCTTGAGCTCAGGACCATGTCTGGGCTTAGAATGGCTGATGCCAAGTGATGGTGGCTCCTCAGGATCCTGCTGGCAGTGGGTTGCTCAGACCAGGCACGTTCCTCTGGAGTAGAAACCGTGGCTTGTGGTCCCACAGCACTTCCTGCTGCAGGAGCAGCTTGGGCCTGGGCTGGAAGGTCTCTTTTCCAGGGGACATTCCAGCCCAGCCCTTTCAGTGTAATTACACTTACACATCTGGGCAGCAGATGGCTTCAAGGTCTCTTCCCTGTCCCTGGCAGGAGGAAGGGCTCTGTGCTGCCGGGAACAGAGGGGTGAGGAGGGAATGAATGTGACCCGCTGGCAATTAGTTTTGTTTTATATCCCTTTCTTCTGGTTACCATCTTCTCCCAGAAGCCTGGGATGTAACTTACTATCTCATGCCAGCCAGCAAAAGCTGCATCCTCTCCCCTCACATCCCTGTTTTGTTTACCTGCCTCCCTGTACCTCACCTTTGGAGTCGGCAGCAGGACCGTACCTGGATGTAGGAATAGTTTTTAACTTGTTCAGGCAGTGAAGGCACTGTGTGAGTGGCAACTGCTCCGCGCTAGGAAGCAAAAAACCCATCACTGAAAATATATTTAATATTTTTTACCCATTTAATCATGCAGCTTGTTGGTTTAGGCTCCTTTTTCAGTTGCAGCACCTAAATTAAGGGATGATTAAGGTCGTGCTGAAAGGCGCTGTGTGAGGGACACAGGAATTTTAGGGTCCAGGCTCTTTTCCACCTGCAGTAACCAAGATCAGCAGCAGATCCATGGGGTGGGCACACATTAGCATCCTCATTTCGTGCAGCACGGGACTGTGAAGCTGCAGCTGGCACAAGAGGCACTTTTTTCAATAAAAACACCATTTTTAATTAAGATGGAAATATTTAGGGAAAATGTTGCCATTTTGACAGCAAAGCTGGGGAGAAATAGCATTTCAAAAGAACCATAAAAATCGCTCTTGCAATAGATTCATTCCAATTTCTTCTTGAGAATTGCATTTTGTGTTTTATTAGTTTGTAATGTGTCAGTGACAGTCATGTATAATAAGCTTTCTACTGCTGGTCAAACTTTGTGGTAAAATAATAGACTAAATCAGCCTCTCTATAACTTTTTAAAATATTTATGTGTGAAGTGAACTGTTTGTGTTGGTTTCAAACTATTTTCATTACAAATGGAGGGAATTTGATCTAAGTAGAAGTTTCAATCAAAATTAGGGGGCCATTACTTAATTTCAACCATTAATTGCTGTGGGAACTTAAAATGTGGTTGATTTATTTTGTCAGCAAGAATAATGGAGAGAGCAGGGAAAGTGAATAGAGGGTTCAAGGCAATTTTGGTTCAAGGAGAAAAAATGGGTAGCTTTTAGTTTTGGGGATTTGCTTTATGGGAGACTTGTAAAACATATTTATTTCTTTTTCTGAGGCAGGATGCAAACCCAGTGTGGGTGAAAAAGGAGAGGTGGTCACGGCTGTCACTTTGTGTAGGATGATGGTTGTTTGTCCCTCTTCTTCCAGGAAATTGAGCTCATTCTGTGTGGTCAGGGGGTCTTGCTGGGTTTGGCCACATCTTTGGGCTCGAGTGATTGGTTATACCAAAAACCCCCTTGTTTTTCAAACCTTGCCTTGGCTTTCGTTGAGGTGATGTTACTTCCTTAGGCTTGTCCTGCAATTCTAAATCAAACTGGAAGGGGTAATGGGGAGGAGGGAAAGGAGAAGAGGAGGTATTAGTGAAGTCAGCCACCTCTTGCCCAGGCTGTGTGTGATTAATCTCAGTCACTCACACGTGTTTGGAGGCACCTCCCGACCTGGAGTCGGGCTGGATGTGCCAGGATGGCCACCAACACTGCCTTCAAACTGGTGCTTCGGGAGGAAAAAAGGAGTTTGTAACTGATAGGTTGCTATGCTCATCCAAGGGATGCTTTTTTAGCACTTCCCTGTTCATTACCATGAGGAAGATGATCTTTCCCTAATTAGTAAATCTTTATTTAGAGGTAAGTTGAGAGCATGGTTCTCTGAGCTGTGGAAGAAGAGGGATCTACCTGTGCTCCATCCCATAACCAGAGCTGGATGAACACCCTGAAAGGGGAACAATTTTTACTGCCTGTGTGATTTGGATGACCCCAAATCTACCGGGATCAGGAGCTACTGTGCCAGTGCTTGGAAAATCACTTTATTAAATGCACTGGACACAGCCAGATGTGTGTTTGCAGATTCCTGAGCCTCCCAGGAGAAAATGCTCCGGGATGTGCTGCCTGTGCCTTGCCTTAGAGGGGTCTGAGAGGGTTAAAGCACAGAGCTGTTCCACTGCAGTGAACAGCTGATGGCCTGTGAAACATCGAGGGGTTTTTGGCTGGTTGGGGAAATAGCAGGACAGGTGGATGTTTTGTTTTCCTGTGTGTAACTCATGCCTGTGGGGAAAGAAATTTTGCAAAGAGGCTGTGCCTGCTGTTGTGAGCCCCACGAGGATTGTGGCACTGCAAGTCACCCCAGTCCTTGCAGTCAGCAGGGAAATGGGTGTTGGGGAGAAAGGCCAGGAGTTGTGCAGGTGGGGATCTCTGCCCTGTGGGACACAGGCGTGGCGTGGCCTCTGAGCACACCTGCAAGGTCCTGCTGGGGCCCGAAGCCTGAGCTTCAGGAGGAGTGCTGGGAGAACGCTGAAAGCCTGGATCCTCCTCCAGTGATAGGGATCACCACCAGTCTGGTGTCCCACCATGTCACAGGGCTTCACTGCGAGGCTTTCCCTTGGCCACCTCCTTTCTGAGGGCCTTGAGCACACGACCTGCCCTGTCTGAAGGGCAGTTTTCCCAGCAAGGTTTCACCTCCAGAGCATGTGCTCCATCATCTGTCCCTCGTCACCACCTCGGTGTCTTGCTGTGCGCTGGCGTGTCACCATTGATCTGCCCAGACAATGTCGGGAGGAGGTCAGCTCTCCTCCAGCAGGCAGCAAACCTATTTCTCACCTGGTTGTACAGAGCAGTGAGCGCTTCACCACCTTCTTTTCTTACAGTGGCACCTCTGAAAAAGAGTGTGGCTGTCTGCACTGTGCTGGCCCGTGTCTGTGGGGTGTTTGGTGGTCCAGATGCTTACACCTAACACCAAGGAGTCTGATCCCCACACGTTTTGGGCTTGGGAGAGGGAAGCAGAGGCTGGAAGAAGAGCAAGGAGGAGACACTTTTGGTAGCTGGTGAGGAGAGGAGAAGCAGCCTCAAGGAGATCTTTGGGAAATGCAGGCAGCAGGGACAGCAGAGCGGAGCCTCACCTCCCTTCTGCACGTTTGAGCTTGAGGCTGGGCTGCGGCAGGCAGGCTTGATTTGGGGGGAATCTGCTTAAAAAGCCTCACCGGAGCGTTATGGAATCGGAATGTGAAGGGTAATTGAGCTGAAATCCATTCTCCTCCTGCAGCCCGCGTGGCGGGACCCTCTCAGGCGCCCTCGAATGCCAGCCTGGAATCCTGCTGGAAGAGCGGGAGCCAGGGGTGCACCCCCTGGGCTGGGTCCCTCAGCCACCTCCCTGGGTGGGAGGTGGGCACTAAAGGGGTGTTGCAGAGGAGAAGCCACACTAGTGATAGATGAAGATGAAGGTTTTTCTTTTTTACAGAAAGGGAAAGAGGTTCCTGAGCTGCAGCCTCCTTCCTTGCAGATCCTGGTCCGCTCTGAGTGAGTCCCTGCAGCTCAGGTGCCCTGTGTCCTTCTGTGGTCACATCCTCTGGCTGTCCCCCTTCTCCACTCGGAGCTCCACCAAGCCAGCCCTGTGCTTTCTCCCTGTGATGCCCATTAGGAAAAGGCCACCCACACACAGAGAGATGCTCCAGAGCGCTCATGGGGATGGCCAAATGGGTCATATTTTGGAATAATCAGAGGAGCCAGATTAATATGAACCTTAACAAAAAGAGAAGTGTGCTAATCAGGGTGGATGTAATCTTTAAGCACGTAAGTGAGGTTTTAGTCACTGTGCCTCGTCTCTCTAGTCCTGGGAGCTTGTGGAAGGGGATGGGGGCTTGGAGAGCTGCTGGTGCAGCCCCAAGGAGGGGATTAAAGAAGACCCCTCCAGCTTTGGAACCCAGCACAGCCATAGTGTGAGATGCTCAGCCCAGTTGTGTACCCTGTCGTGTGTTATTGATTGCTGAACAGGCACAGCTAAGTGCCTCTCATTAATATTTGTTTTGGTATTTTCCCTGAATTCCGATGAGTGGAGGAGATGCTGCTTATCTCTCTCCTGCAGGTTTTCTTTCTAGAGGATTCCTCTGGCTGGTGACAAACCTGGGCTCTGTAGCCCTCAGGATGAGGGATGAGTTAGTGGCTGACACAAAATCTTGGGAACTCTGCAGAAAGGAAGCAAGGAGGCAAAATTAACACAAAATTAAGAGGTAAAAATGCTCTGCTCATGTCATCCAGATGAAACATGGAATTCCAGGCTCACCTGTCTTTGTAAATGTCTTACAAGGGACTCTCTGGGCAAGTAGGTTGTGCTGGCTAAACTTTGAAATGGATGAACAAGGAGAAATGGTGGGATGTGGAGCAGGCAGCCAGGGACTGCATCTCAGTGCTCTTGTAGCTGGTTTTGAGGTTTCAGATCGAGAGCGGAGGCTGTGGCCAGCAGATGTGTTCATAGTTTGGGTTGGAAGGGACATTAAAGCTCATCTTGTTCCAATCCCCTGCCATGGGCAGGGACACCTCCCACCATCCCAGGTTGCTCCAAGCCCTGTCCGACCTGGCCTTGGACACTTCCAGGGATCCAGGGGCAGCCACAGCTTCTCTGGGCACCCTGTTCCACTGCCTCTGCCTTTTGAGGTGGCCTGTGTTCTTATTTCTCTCCTATATCCCTAACCCCGTGTGGGTGGGTGACTCTTCCATTTGCTTTCTGTCCCCTTTTCCCAGGCAGCACACAATGGCTACATGGACCTGAATTGTAGGGTTATGACCAGTTTCTCTCATCACCCCAGACATTGAAAGGGATTTCTGAAACTTGCTTAAATAGGGCAAAGCACTTTTTCTTTCTGTCTTGTATAATAATGCCTTATTTGTTAGGCTTGACTTAACTGCAACTGGCCCACCCAAAGCCATTGAAATGATTCTGAGCCGCAGTTTCTGCCTGCTCAGGTTGTGCTCCCAGGCCCTTTAGGTGCAGCTCCTGAAATGAAAGATTTCTGGTGTGCCCAAAGGCAGTGAAGAGAACTATTTTAATGTGGTTGCTTTTCAACGGAGAGCTGGGTTCAGGTTCTGCTCTGAAGTGATATTGGAGTCCATGGAGCATGAGAAACTGCATTTGTTTGTGGGTTACAAATGAAGACCTGTCAAAGACCTTTTTAAGCAGTGACAGAAGTTTTCTTTTTCATGATACATTTAACTTTTGAAGGCTTTGCCTCCCAAAGAGGCTTGGCTTTTTTCTCTCTTCCTTTCTATGAGCTTGGAGAAAGATGATTGGCAAAAGTTGCTCTTCTCTTTTTTGCTCTGCCTCCTGATCCATTTGGTGGAGTGTTGGATCCCATGGGGTGCTCTTGCTTCTGGAAAATGGTGTGGCCAGGAATGAAGGGGGTGGCAACACTGGGGGAGAGGGGGAATGGGACATGGAGCCCTCCTTGTGCTTGAAGCAGGTCTTCACCAGCATCTTGTGGGCAAAGGGTGCAGGTTATTCCCATCTATTTGGTGTCAAGAGATGTTTTGCAAAGGATAAATGTGTTAATAGGATTTCTGTCCTTTTGTTATAAGAAGTAGGATGCCATTCGTGGACACAGGAGTTTGCTAGAAGAGTGTCACATCAGTTCTCCATCTCCGTGTCTGGCGTTGCAGCTCCCTTCCGAGGTGCAGGTGGTGTGTGAAACACGGTGTTGCTCTTTGCTGTCTGCTGCAACTCAGCCTTTTTTTCAGTGCAGGCTCTGGACAGGCACTGGGGAGCTGGTTTCAGACACCATCCCTCGCCTTGTGTGCTCCCAGACATATCCATGGCTTCCATCTGAGCACCTGAAACATCTGCCTGGCTGTGGGTTTAGAAACACGATACAACCGGACACATACAGAGCTAAAAAGGGTTGTTAGAGCTGATGGGATTACTGGGCTTTTTGCCTCCCTTCAGTCTCAGCTCAAGAGTTGTCTTAAAGCATTTGTGGGGAAGGTAAGCACTCGTCACGATCAGTGTTTTTGTGTAAGCTCAGGAACGTGAGCTCTCCCCTCTCCATCCAGGAGGATGGGGCATGCCAGGAAATGGGCTGGTGGGTGTCAGCCTTGATGCAGAGAGGTCTCCTGGTTTAGGTCCTTCTGCACCCAGGGCTGTGGGGAGGATTCATGGGGATTTTCCTCCCATTTGTAGGCACAGGTGGTGTCATGGCCTTAGTGGGACTGGTTGGTGTCAGAAACCCAGAGAGCTGCCAGGCACCCTGGCAGGGGGTGAGGAGGAAGAGCAGGAAGGAAAGAGAGGAGCTGCATGGCTTTCATGGAAATAAATCTGCCTGCAAGGACCAAAGGACCTCACTTACAGAGAAGGAGGAGAAACATGCTCTTGAGTGTTTTGTGGGATTTTAGCAATCCAGTGGGAGTCCTTGGAGAGGAAGTGGTAGTGCTGACACATGGTGGTTGCCTGGAGCTCCCAGACTGTCTGAGACAAGGAGGTTTTAATTAACTCATTCTTCTCACATCTAAAGTTCATTTATTTCAGTTTACTTAGACATCTGCTTTTTCCTCTCCTTTTTCCTAGGGCGAGGGGTGGGCATCCCTTGGCTCTGGAGTTGGGGGAGCTGCTCCTGCTGCCCACCCACCATGTGCCACCAAGGCAGGGAGGGTTAAGCACGTCCAGGACTGCTGGGGTGCTCCAGGCAGCATTTCTGCTCAGCTGCAGCTTGTCGAGGTGCAGGAAGGGTGGCCAGGTGTGTTTTGCTCTGAGCAGGGGAGAGGCAGCACTGACTCCCAATTTCCATCCTCCAGAGGCCGTGAGTACAGCTGCTCATGCCCAACACCATGGAGCTGTCCCTGCTTCAAAAACTGCTCCTTTCCCTGTTTTTCCCCCAAGTTCCTTTGATTCTGGTTGCCAGATTATTAGCAGAGTAGATCTTGCTTGTTTCCAGCTTGGCATATTCCTGTCCCTTCCAGTCCTGTGCTCCCACAAAATGGTCGGGCTGCTTGAGACCCTCTGTCTTTGTGGTCCTGTAGACCACAGACCTGTCCCACTGCTTCAGAGCCCGTTCCTTGTAGGTCACATATTCTCTGCCCTAATGGTGAGTGCAGGACACCAAATATTTCCCCTCCACCCTTCCTTGCTGTGTTTTTCCAGCAGGGATTTCTCTCACCACTCTTCTTTTGGGCCATACATTTTCAGTTGGCACACTGAAAGTACTTTCATTTAATACATCTTTTATCAGGGTTGATTTCCTATTGCTTTTTCCCTTTGGGTGTGCTTGGGGGAATTTATTCTTTTTAACAGGTTTATTCTAGTGTCAGGTATTGGTTCAAAAAGGCTGGGGGCAGGGGGGACTTTGATTTGTTGCATGGAAAATGCATTTGGCTTCTGTTCCCTTCCTTGAACTGGGAGGGAGGAAGGGATGGAGGGATGGAAAAGAGGAGGAAATTGAAACTTCTGCCTGTTTAGCAACAGTTTTCTCGTCCTGTGTCTCTGTGTTACACTCGCTTGTCTGCTGCTGTCAGCAAAGGTTGCATCCTGCAGGAACCTGATGCTGAGAAGGTGCCAGACTTCTCCTTGTATATTTTAAGTGGCACATTCCTAATCCTTGCAGGTATCCTGTGTTGGCACAGTTTTCCACCTGCATGGAAGGTCTGCTGGCTGATGTTACTATTCCTGGTGGAGCTGTGCTGGTGTTCTCAGTTGTAGCAGTACCTGTAGGAATAAGCACTTGTTCTTGTTGTGAAGGTGTGAAGACAATGATTTTATTCACAGAAAATGTGTGAGCTGGTTGAAGTCCCTCTGTGAGGACTAGGGGAATAGGGGCATGGAGACAGGATGATTTTATTATTTTATTGTATTTCTTTTCAGTGCTATTTTCCCTTTATTTCTCCATTATGTTGCACAAGTCTCGGGTTTCTCATAAGCAGAACTAGAAGCAGGGGTTTGGATTGGTGATTTGGTTAAATCTCCAGGAGGGATTGAACTGAGAAATTCCCCCATACATCTCCCTTGCAGCTGAGGGCAAATTTAACCACTGATTCCAAAGCTTCCGAAAATGGCTTTGTCTGAAAATGAATTTTGGCCTCTCAAAGTTCAAACATTTATCCTGAGCCAGAAATATACACAGATTTGCTCTCTAATTTAATAAAGCCATCCAAATAATATGATTTCTCCCATAACCATCGTTTATGTTTCACAGCGAAATGATAATGAGAAAGTCATTAGAAGTAATAAACAAAACAAAACCCACACAGCAAATCCTTCACCAAGCCTGACGGATGGGAAGAAGAGCAGCATTTGAGTCTTAGGCCACGGAATGTGTGCCGGGTGCAGCTGTTTGGAAGGAGATGAGTTCTTGAAACGTTATTTTTGCTTGTTGCATTTTAATGGAGCAGGTCTGCACTTGGGTTGGGTACTGCACCCGTGCCAAGCTGGCATTGCTGCTTTCACCCCTTGGGGTTGGCTGCAGTGGGCCATTAACAGGCATCGTTCTTCCCCACCCCCCTCCAAAAAAATCCTCCTCCTTATCACAGCTTTGACACCGTGCTTTTGTTTAAATTTCCTGCTTAAGTCTTGAACCGAGTACACGGAATGTGTTGAGAACAAGAACTGCATCCAGATATCAAAAGTACTCTTTTTTTTGCTTTTATTTATAGCTCTGTGTGCACTTTGGGCTGCAGCTTTAGCACTCGCTTCTGGGTTATCCTCAGCCAGGTGAATTTTTGTTTTGCTCCAGTGGGTGTCTAGATTGGATATTAGGAAAAAATTCTTCGCTGAAAGGATCGTCAGGTTCTGGAATAGGTTGCCCAGGGCAGTGTTGGAGTCACCATCCCTGAAGGTGTGTGGATGTGGCACTTGGGGACATGGGTGAGTGGTGGGCTTGGCAGTGCCCAAAATATCCTACATTTGTTGCTGCTGGATGTTTATTCACTGCCTCCAATCCAGGCATTGGGGGAGGGATAGGATTTTGGTAACAGCTCCTATCTGGTGGTTTATTTGGGGCTGTTGGGTTTCCTTACAGGTCTCATTAATTGGTTTTTCAATTAGAGGACTCCTTTTGTTGATTTTTGTGCTTTCAGAATCACAGCAAAGGTATGTGGACCCAACACCCACCTTCCCATCACAGACAGGGGTGGGATACTGGAGGAGGCAAGATTTAGTAGTGCAAAAGGCTCTGTAGGGTGGCAGGAGCAGAGAGGAAGGAGTTTTCCCTTGCTGCCCCCATTTCTCAGCTCTTCCTTTCCTCTGCCCCTTCTCCCTGGGCTTCCCCATCCTTCCAGATGCTAGAGGAGCCCCAAGGCTGGCTGTGGCACTGCTGGTGCTGAGCCAGGTGTGCCAGAGCTTCTTCGAGCTGGGGGCTGCACGTGCAGCTCCATCTCTGCTCCTGTCCAAGAAGGGTAATGCATCCTTAGTTTTTGGCCCTCCTTCCCTGGCCCGAGCCAAGTGCTAGCAAATAACTCCTCCAGTTAAAACAAAAAAGCTTTTCATTCTTCTTACACTTAATAGAAACTAAATATCAATAGAAGAAATTCCGCTGGATGAAGTTTTTAGAGAGAGCGTCTTGTGCCTTGCTCTTTTCCTCTTGTAGAGTCCACCTGATGACCTAAAGGGTGCAAACAGAGGCATATAACACCTTTTTACCTTCCTTTAAGAAATGGTACATCCAAGCTGTCTCTGGGCAAACTCTTGCCTGCTGACATTTCAAAAATTGCTCTTTTAGGTTCCTCCGCCCTCCATCCTTGCTTGTGCTTCTCTCTCCTCCTAAAAGAAAATTCTATTTATATTTTCACTTTTGAAAAAAAAAAAAAAAAAGACTTTAAATAAATAACTGTGCACGGGCTGGAGCTGCACAGAGAGGGGGGATCAGAGAGGAAAGAGCTCTTCTGGTTTTCACTCCTTTTTCAAACCCAGATATGCTGTGAGCAATTGGTTCTCCCCTGGGAAAATGAGAGTCCCAAGCCTCCTGGCTGCTCTCATCCAGGAGGAACTTTTGTATTTAAACATGCTTAGCACTAAGCTGAACATGAATTTCCCCCAAGCCACTGAAAAGCAGCTTCCAGGCTGTGTTTTCAGCAGCCTGTTCTTGGCAGAGAGAGCTGCTGGGTGTGTGAAACCTGTGGAAAGCTGGAATGCCCAGAGGCATCCTTGTTTAAAATGAGCTCCCTGTTCATGACCAGAGGGCAGTCTTCATCTCGAGGTGCCTGAATTTGTGTTTTCCAAGAGACTGATCCTAAGGATAGTTTGGCAGGTGTACACTTGATGTATCAGGAAGAAGCAAAGTGATGTTGTTGTCCTGTGTTGTTGTCTTGGCTGCTCGGATGCTCGGCTGTCCCTGGGGAATGGGATGGCTGCTGTGGGTAACCAGCTCTCCTGGGGCTGAGAACTGAAGTCATCGTCACTTGGGAGTGCTGGAGGAGATCCTGGTGGCTTCCCATGGCTTTATGGAGAGGTGTAAAACAGACATACTCATCATTTTGGGGGGATTTCAGTGGTTCTGTAGGATGGACCTTGTGTGTGGCTACGGTGCGGAAGAGTTGAGCAAAGCATGGGAATTGTGATTTAAAAAGTGCTGGTGGAACGTGACTGAAGGGAATTGACAGGTGTGGTTTGTTAATGACTGCAGAGGTGCTCTGGGTAAGAAGAATTGCAACCCCACGTGTTCTCCTGCAGCCTCTTTTTCCTGCCTTTGTGAAGGAAATGCCAGTGCAGAGGCCAAAATGCCAGAGCTGTCTTTCCCTAAAATCCCTGTTGGGATGTTACCTGGCACCTTCCAGAGGCACTGAGGGAAGAGGAGAGCTCCCTTTTGCAGCAGGGGGGCTCGGGAAGGTGGGCAATGATGGCACAGCCACGTTTTGATGCCAGACTTCTCCGTTCCTGCCAGAGCACCCCCGGGTTGAAGGCACACCCTGGGAATGGGCCCGGCATCCTTCCGAAGGCAATTCTCATTCAGCCAGCAGCAGTTTGGAAATAGTCACTCATCAGGCACTTATGGATCTTTCAAGCCCCTTTCTCTCCCTAATGATCCCACCTCTTGGGAGGTATTGATTCTCCGCTGTCGGCTGCCTCTTGGTATTCCAGGGTCTGTGTTAGTCCGTGGAAATCGCTGCGCTGTCATTTTCACGCAGCAATTACCTGCTCTTGATTCCTTTCGTCCCCGGGCCTTTCCCAGAGATCTGAACTCTGTATTGACAAACCACACTGGAAGAAAGACAGGGGTCAGGCTTTGGGAAGAAAGCTCACACAACAAAAACTTCGGGGAGAGTTTCCCTGGGGTGTGATTGTCTCAAAGGTGCTCAGCCAGTTTTGGGGGGTTTTTTTTGGACGTACAACACAAGAGGGATGCTGTGGCTTCCCAGCCTGCAAATGTGACTTCATGCCTTGCTTTTTGTGCATGCCTAAAGTGTAGGAAATTCTTCACCTGGCTTCT
Source organism: Edolisoma coerulescens (assembly GCA_013397115.1). Classification (NCBI taxonomy): domain Eukaryota; kingdom Metazoa; phylum Chordata; class Aves; order Passeriformes; family Campephagidae; genus Edolisoma; species Edolisoma coerulescens. The sequence continues at coordinate 1,032,940 of VWZW01006604.1, forward strand.
GGGCGAAGGATCGGCCTGGAGAGATGAGGGTAGCTGCTTTCCAAGTCATCCTCAATCCTCTGCTGGGGAATGAGCTCCTTCCAGTACCTAGAGGGGCTCCAAGAGAGCTGGAGAGGGGCGTTTTACAGGGGCATGGAGCAACAGGACAAGGAGGATGGCTTCCCACTGCCATAGGGCAGGGCTAGACGAGATATTGGGAAGGAATTCTTCCCTGTGAGGGTGCTGGGGCCCTGGCACAGGGTGCCCAGAGAAGCTGTGGCTGCCCCTGGATCCCTGGAAGTGTTCCAGGCCAGGTTGGACAGGGCTTGGAGCAGCCTGGGATGGTGGAAGGGGGCCCTGCCCATGGCAGAGGGTTGGAATGAGATGAGCTTTAAGGTCCTTTCCAACCCAAACCATCCTAGGATTCCTCTCACTCTCCAGAAGGTCATAATTTGATTTGAGGTTACAGTTCACCCATCTGATGAGGGGAAGATTTGGGAATTCGTTTCAATCCTCTTTTAGGTGATTTTTTTTTTGTTTTCTTTCTGGGCGAACAAAAGTTGAAGGAAAGGATGATTTGCAGCAGTGGGGTTTCCTTCAACCCTGTCTGCTGTGGCACAGGAGCTGCACCCCCCAGGAGTGGCACCGAACTTGGCACAAAGTCACACCTCCAAACTTGAAGGCATTTTGTTATTAAGCCAGCATGCCTGGGCAGTGAGGGCTCTCACTTGAACAGAATCCCCATTCTAGCAGAGAATAAATTAAAAAGCCAACTGGCCGCGGCTGCCTGAGGAGCGCCGGGACCAGAGATAGGGCCAGAAGTCAGATAACAAACAGTGTCCAAAATTGCAGTGCCTGGTGCATGGCGTGAAATTAAAACCTTTTCTGCCTCCTCCTGCACGCTGTAACAAAACAGCTCCTGACACAGTCTGCCGGCACCAGGAGTGAAGAGGAGAATAATTAAATACGTGGAGGTTTTTGCATCTGAGGGAAGGGAAAGGTTGAGGCTTTTGTGCCATGGACCTCAGTGTTTTGGTCCTGCGACTGGACTTAAGTTGGAAGTGTCTGTGGGCTGCCTTGCTACCCAGATGGGCAGGAATCTGCCTTTATTCCCTATTTTGTTCACTTTTCCTCTGAGTTTGGTCCCTCCACCTTCCCTGTTGGGCTCAGCAATGGCCAGGAATAATGTGCCTGTGTTGTACTGGCAGTTCTCTCCCCAGGCCTTGCTGGCTTTCCATCCCTCGGGAAGGACATTTCTCTGGAGTTACCACCCAGGAGTGATGAAGAGGGCAGCACTTTTTAATCAAAGTTACATTAGGTGAAGCTGATATTATTCACTCTGCTTTATTGCAGCTATTTTTACACGGGGGTTAGAAGTTAATACTACCCAGCGAGCCTGGTTTTGCTGGATTCTGGCAAGCCCCAAAATCCATCAGCACATCCAGACAGGGCAGGAAAGAGCCCAAGCAAAAAATAAACTTGCTAGCTGAACTGGAAAAAAAAACAAAGAACAAAAAACCAAAAAACAGTCAAAAACCCAAACCTTTTATAAAAACCAGACCCTTGATAATTGAGGGTCTGGTCTGGAAGGGACAAATCCAGCCAGGACCATCAGCTGCAATCAGCAGAAGGATGAGCTTCTCCAATCAGCACGGAAAGGGGAGCGGGAGCCGTGGCAGGAGGGCTGGGAGGGAGGGATGCAGGGTTAGTTTTTTCCTGCCCTGGCAAATGATCCTGACTCTCTCCTGCTCCTCAGCCACAGGTGATAAGGTTTGGTCTGATCCTGCCAGGGGGAAAAGGCTGTGACTGAAGACAGTCCCTCAAAAGGAATGGTTCTCAGCAAGGAAGGCTTTGCCAGGGTTATGTGGGTTTGGATCTGTCTGGGTTTGGGGGTTTTCCCCCCACTCAGGTAATGCCAAGCGTTGAAGTCATGCTGATTCCTTGGACCTGGCAAGGATGCTGGTAGAGCTGGGATGTGGTAAACTGGGAGAGGGAAGGAGGGAGTTGTCCCTCTGTTTCTAGAAAGGAATAAAAGTGCAGGTTTTTTTTCTTTCTCCGTTGTTTTCTCTCTCCTCCTCCTTTCCCACCTTGTTCCTGTTCTTTAGCACAGATATCCCATGCTGGAATGTGCTTTCCATGCCAATGCTTTCTAAGCCTTTTCTTGGTGTATTATCCCTGCAGGAGATGTTGTGGAGAGGTTTTAGGACCCCATTGCCTTGGTTCTTGTGATGTTCCCAGGGGCCCTCAGAGACCGGGGCCCCTTTAAAAACACACCCCAACACACCAGCTGAGTGCTTTTGTAATAAAACACCAGGTCTTTTAAAAACCACTTAAGGTATTTTTAAAATCTGCTTGACACAACTGGTCACCATTTGATTGCTTTGACACCTCTCCTAATGTGACTTCCCAGTGTGCTTGGCCAGTTCTTTGGGCTGGATTGTAAAGGCTGGTTCCTTTGGCAACACGAGGAGAAATTAAAGGGAAAAATTGTTTGCCTCAAAATAGAGTTTATGAGACCTTGGGCAGATGCATGGAATTGCAGGAAAGAAAAGGTTTTTAGAAGTTCTTGCTGCCATCCTTCCCCAAACCAAGGTTAGGGGGGATTTTAAAGGGGAGCTCATGTTTGAGGAGAGGGTTATCAAGTCTTCTGGTTATCAAGCCTTAGTGTTGAGGACTGGCTTCACTCTGACCGAGAGTAGGTTTGGATTAGATATTAGGAAGAAATTCTTCCCTGTGCTTCTAAATCCCCAAGCAACAGCCTGAGCAGGAGCTGCTGAGGCAGCGGAGACAGCGTGAGGTGCAGAGGGCACAGCCCAGATCAGCGAGGGACAGGCTCAGGGCTGGTCCCCTCGTTGGTTAAATCACAGCACAAACACCCTATTTCTAATGATGGTTTTCAAAAGCACACCTTATCAAGTAGACCCACAAAATAAATCATGGTGGACATGGCTTAGACACATCATCACATTAAAAAAACCCAACTTTTTCATTTTCTCTCTTATTTCCTAAATGTCTCATCCCCAAGAGCAACACAAGACACCCAGAAACACCAGGGATGATGGAATGGTTTGAGTTGGAAGGGACCTTAAAGACCATCTCATTCCAACCCCCTGCCATGGGCAGGGACACCTTCCACTATCCCAGGTTGCTCCAAGCCCTGTCCAGCCTGGCCTTGGACACTTCCAGGGATCCAGGGGCAGCCACAGCTTCTCTGGGCACCCTGTGCCAGGGCCTCCCCACCCTCTGAGTAACGAATCTCTTTCTAAGAGATTCTAATTTAAATCTCTCCTCTTTCAGTTTAAAGATGAGCATCATGCTTTTCTTCCCATGGATTGCTAGCTTCCCTGCCTTTATGATGTGTCTCATTTGCTCAGTCTAGCTCCTGCCTGGGTTTTCCTGCGGTTCAAGGGTGAGTCAGCCTCCATGTATTGTATTTTAAAAGGCTGTTCCCTGCACATTCCACAGTCCCAGGCTGGTAGCTGCTTTCTGTGCCCGTGAGCACCCCAGGGGCAGTGGGAGACAGGGAATTGGGGTGTCACCTCCCACGGGAGAGCGGTGCCCGCGCCGTGGCTCCGACAGGAACGCTTCCTGCTGGAGTTTGCTGTCTCAGCACAAGCAAAGCCCTGTGAGGAGACCCCAGCTGAACCCATATCGATCTTCCACATCCACAGGAAGACAGGGAAGTATTTTTTGAACCAGCACAGCTGTACAGATTTTGTGTTCGTTCGTGTTGAGGGTGGTACCTGCTCTCAGGCTGCTGCAGAGGCTTTTTCAGGAGTTTCTTTTTGATGGATCTTTGGGACTTAGAATTCCCAGATTTCAAAGGGAGTTGTGGGGTTTTTCCTTAGTTTTCTGAGGACACATTACTTGCTTCTCCCATGGTCAGAGGTGGGCTGCTCTGTGCTGGGAAAGGTGCTTTTAGCTTCTCTACAGAACAGTAGAATAAGCAGGAAAATAAATAAATAAGGTAGAAAAGCAAGCAGGTTTCTTTCTGCCTGGCTAAAATGGGAGTGCAAGAGATGGAAGGAGGAAAGGTGATCCCCTTTCCAAGATTACATGTGCTAGATCAGAGGATCTTTTGAAGATTCAAGAGAAGGGGATAGTGAGAAGTGCTGGGATAAGAGGAGATAGCAAGAAGGCAGTGAGGTGATGAAGCAAGTCCCAGTTCTCCTTGGCCAGCTTGGTGGCCCTCCAGGGTGGCTCAGGAAGAGGCATGGAGAGGGACATGTTGCTAGATAAGCATCCATAGATTTCATGTGTATATTTGTAGTGCGTTGTATAAATGAAGACAATACCTAATGATTCGTGGCTCTTATTTGAAGTGTCCCACTGTTACAGATTTATTTGTCATTTCTTGTAGTAACACCGATGATAATGAATTCATTTGTATTAATGGGGGTGTCGTGGACTTCCGTTGATATCCTGCATTAATTAATGTACCATTAAAAGAAAGTGGCACCCAATTAATATCAAGTGGAAGCAGTACTGCCAGTGTCCTGTCATTAGAGTTTCATTTGTAATGCATTGTGTGAATGCTCTGCCTTAATGGAAGTCATTTGCCATCCGAGCATCACCCGGTGGGCTGCTATGGGGTACCAGAAAGTGAAAGTTAGTGGCAACTGCAAAAAGAAAAAAAAAAGGATATTAAAAAAATAGAATCCATCCGGTTTATGGCATCGCCCCCAAGCAGGAATTGGAAAACCAATTTCTTGTCTCACCCCACAATGAACGCTGGCTGGTAGCAGTAAATCACTCTGGTGGTTTGACTTTGCTACTGAATTTTGATATTGAGGGGAGGGATGGTGGAAAATCCCACTGGATTCTGCAGGTCAGGGCTGCCGTTTCTTCCCTAAACAAAAGCAGCCTCTGCAGGAGTGCAGGCCTTGGCTGTGGCCACCTGGATCCACGTGATCCATGCCCACCATCAACAGGAAGATGAGAGCCAAAGGGGTGCCAGGCCATCTGCTGTGGATGCCCTTGCAGAGGGGGAGATTGCTCCAAACGCCCTTTTCCAGCAGGAAAATCACACCAGCAGGAGAGAGATGCGGTGCTGCTGGAGCCAGGGGCTCTCTGACTGACAGGTTTTCACATTCTTGGCACTTGTGTCTGACTTTCAAATGTCTTGTTAGACCATCTTGGCTTCCCATCTGCTGTCTCCAAAACTGGGACTGACCTACCAGCAGCTGAGGAGGGAAGCACAGACTGCCTCCCGGCCCTTGCCCTGGCCCTGCCTGCTCCTTGAAGGCTGGCGATGGGGAATGGGAGAGAAATGTGGCTTTTGTGATGAAATTTGGCTGTGGATGCTGAGTTAGTGGTGATTGCGTCACCACCCTTTTCTTCTGCCCCCTCCCAGAGCAGTGGGAAGCTGCTGGCTTTTGCTAGTTGGAACTGTATGATCTTAAAGGTCTCTCCCTACCCAACCCCCAAACCATTTTAGGATTCCCTGATTTCTCCCATCTGCCTCTCCTGGGCTTTCCCCTCCCGACCTGTGCTGCAGAAGTGACTGGTGCCACCAGGAGCCCCAGCTCTCGGGGATGCACTGCCATGCATCAACCGTGTTGGCAAGGGCAGGGTTATCTTTGGTGGGAAAGGGGGGATCTCTGGTCTGGAAAAAGCAAGCTGGTTTATCCCATGGAATACCAGAGCATCCTCTGCTCTGTGTGGCTGTTTGTCCTCTGCCTGCTGAGTGCCATTGCCCTCCCAGCATGGCAAGTTCCCCCGTGGGCTGGGTGGTTGTGATGTCCCTTCCTCCAGCGCCATACGTTGGGCCCGGCCGTGTCTGCCGTGAACGAGCACTCTCGGCTCCGAGTGTGGTTATACAGTAGCTAATTCCTCTCCAGCTCCTGTAAAGCATCCATTCCAGCTGTGTTTATGGTGTTTTCAAAAGCCCCTCAATTGAATTATAGCTCTGCGGTGGCCGTTTGCCAGTGTCACCCGATAATGAGGGAGGTCACTTGATAGAGATAGCAACAAGAGGTACATATTAATGAGAGCTGATTGAAAGGTGGAGTGGATTTCCACCCAAAAAAAAAAAAAAAATTTAAAAAGGGAAATTATCAGGTTTTAAAATCAAACTTTGAAATTGGAAATTGCCTGGCTCGGACGAGCAATAATGCAATTAATAAATGTAATTAAAAGTGCGATTAAGAACACAGGAATTGGAAGTCTGTGCACATCCGCGTGAGCGTTTGGAGCTGGCATGCGAGGGACCCGGTCTGGCAGCCAGATCACTCCCAGGACAGAGCATGGGGACATAAACCAACCCATGGGGCTGGTTCTTCCCTCTTGGCAGGGGCTGGAAGAGGGGCTGGCACTTGCTGTGACTCTGCTTCTGCAGTTATTTCCTGCAGCAAACAAGTCCTGGGCAGGAATAGGTGACTTAAATCTGTCCAAAGCAGCCCAGGATGAGGGAGACAGGGTCCCAGCTGTATTAGGAGAATACTTGGAATCCATGTCAGCTCTGTTCCGCAGCATCCCGAGATGCCCTGCCTTCAGAAAGAGGCACTGAGCCCTCCTTCCCGCCTGCAATGATTTGGGATGGGCGGGAGCATCTTTGCCTGGAGCACAGGGATGTCTGAGCCGGCTTTTAGCAGAGCACAAAGCTCCTTTCATCTGCCCCACTGTGCGGTGCAGAGGCAGGGAGAGGGGAAAGAGCCGCCAGGAACAGCAGCAGGGAATTATTTAAGAGTAATAGGTTGACCTGAGTTGTAACAGGAGCACGGAGCAGCGAAGCATCTCCTGATGGGAGCAGTCAGCTCCCACCTTGATGCAGGGGCAGCATGGAGTGGGAAGCGGCGGGGAGCAGGAATGGGGCTGGCAAGGCTGTTTCAGTGAGGAGGTCGGAGCTGCCTGCTGCTCGAGCCCTCGTGCCCGGTGCCGTGTGCCCCCCAGTCCGTTTGCGTCGCCTCATCTCACCGACCTTCCGACAGCTGCTCGGCCAGATTGCCTGCCGTTTTTCCACATTATTTGCATGGCTACAGCATGCATCGGCATCCTAATCATCCCCACCAGCTTCTGCTGGGTGACTTTGCCTTGGGAGGTCAGATGGAGGTCCTCTACATGGCCAGCCACTGGAGAGGGGTAGCTGGCGTGGAGGGCCCAGCCCCAAATAAACCAAAATAGATGTTTTGGGTGCCCAACCTTCTTGTCAGAAGGTTGTTGTGGTTTAACCCCAGCCAGCAGCTCAGAGCCACCAGCTGCTCGCTTTGTGTGTTGGAAAAGTGGCTTGAAGGGAGTATCTGGAAATTGAACTCCCAGATCTCCTCTGCTTCATCTCCCGCCTTTGCTTCGCTCCGACTCTGACCCTGCTGTAAAAAAGTCAGCGCGCCATGTTCCTCCTCTCAGGCCTTTGCCCACAGGGCTCTTGGTGTCGGGCCGGTTGGACAAGCCTGATGGATCACGGCAGGTCCGGGGTGTTGGTGGCCCGTGGCCCGTGAAATGGTTTTGCTGTAGTGGGAAAGTCTCAAAGGCACCGAGCAAATCTGCTCCCTGAGCAGGGTGAGCGGTCTCACAGCCGGAGGGGCTTAATGCTGTGGGAGCAGGTGCCATGGGCCTCAGAAAAAAGGGTGGAAACTGGGTTTTCTGCCAACAGCCTTTTTCTGTTAGCCCTGTGGGCTAATAGAAAGGCCACATGTGAAAGGAGAGCCTGTTCACAAGAACCATTTTGAGTTGGAAGGGACCTCTAAGATCATCAACTTGAACCAGCACTGCCAAGTTACATTGCCATGTCCCCAGGTGCCACAGCCACACGTCTTTTAAATCTTCCCGGGGGCAGTGACTCCACCACTTCCTTGGGCAGCCTTTGCCAGTGCTGGACAACCCTTTTGTGTTGGTTTTGCACGGCCTGGTTTTTGGTAGCGGGGGCAGCACAGAGGTGGCTTCTGTGAGAAGCTGCTGGAAGCTTCCACCATGTCTGGCAGAGCCAATCCCTGATGGCTCGGAAGATGGACACGCTGCTGGCCAAAGCTGGGCCAATTAGAGATGATGGTAACGCCTCTGTGATAACGGATTTAAGAAGAAATCACAACAAAGGTTGTCGGCACAGTTTTAATTCCAGCTAGAGAAGAGGAGAAGGTGAGAACATGTGAGGGAAAAAAACATGGAGACATGAAGGTCAGTGAAGAAGGAGGGGGAGGAGGTGCTCCAGGCACCAGAGCTGAGATTCCTCTGCAGACTGTGTTTTTAAGGACTTATTTTACTTCTCGTTATCCTCCTGTGATTTTGTTAGTAATAACCTCACTTTGTACCTCTAAGTTGAGCCTGTTTTGCCCTTGGAGTGTTTTCTCCCGGTCCTTATCTCAGCTTATGAACCCTTCATTAACTTTTTCTCTCTTCTGCCCAGCTGTGGCAGGGGAGGGTGAGCGAGCAGCTTTTGTGGGTGCCTGGCATTCAGCCATTGTCAAACCATGACACCTTTCCATGAAAAAAATTTTCCTGCTATTCAATCTAAACTTCCCCTGGCACAACTTGAGGGGAGCATTTGGTGGCAGACAAGAGGAGGTGGTGCTCTGACTTTTTTCAGGTGTCCCTCATGTTCAGCTGTTGGCCATGTCACCTGCCTGGTAGGACACATCATGGAATGGTTTGGGTTGGAAGGGACCTTAAAGGCTGTCTAGTTCCAATCCCCTGCTATGAGTGGGGACACTCTCCACTATCCCAGGCTGCTCACATTGTGACCCCAGGCAGGGCATCTCCTCTGGATTGTCATCTACCTTGAATTGCCACATTGCATTGGAGCCGCATCCACCCAAAATTTTATTACTTAAGCATATTACAGCAGGATTCATAATAAGATATTAAAGACTACCGGTGTGGCCAGAGAGTGAGGTGTAAATATTTTAAAAAGTCCCTTTTTGGTAACCTCTTCTTCAGCCTTAATTGCCCCTTTGCAGAGAATGTTGCCTAAGGCTTTGGTGTCCCAGCTGTCAGGGTTAACAGGGCACATCTGTGTCTGGTAACTCATGCTGAGGTCACACGGGAGGTGACAGCCCAGGGGAGCTGTTTGTTGTGCTGGGCTGTGCTTGGGCCATCCCCTGACGGCTTCGGGATGGAAACACAACTTCCTGGGAGGATGTCAAGAGGGTAGAGCTGTGGGGCCCAGCAGTGGGACAAGAGGCAACAGGCAAAAACTCAGGCACAGGAAGCACCACCTGAACACGAGGAAGAACTTTCTTGTGCAGTCACTGAGCACTGGAACAGATAGTCCAGAGAGGGTGTGGAGTCTCCCTCTCTGGGGATATCCCAGAACCCTCTGGGCACAATCCTGTGCCGTGTACCCTGGGATGTCCCTGCTCGAGCAGGAAGGTGAGATCAGAACACCCACTGCAGTCTGATTCATTCTGTGATCCTGTGATTATTTGTGATCACTCACCTCTGTACTGCTCAGAGAGAAGCAAGGTCTTGGTCTCTCCTCTGCCTCCCCCTTGTGCAGCAACATCCTTCCATGTTTGAACAGGGAATTTAGGGTTGCTCATTCCTTATTTTAACACAAACCTATCCCTGCTGCTGGGGATCCACCGGGACAGAGCAGTCTCATGATTAGAGTTAGGGGCTCCTGCGTTACTGTTCAGTATTTCTTTTGGACCCCCCCAAACTTCTTCCAATATTTTTTTTTTTTAACAGTTTGAACTTTTCTTACTCATTTATTGCAAAATAAGGGAGGCACAAACGGCCTCACTACTTAGCACCCCAGAGCTCTTTAATTCCTGGAGCTGCTCAGGGGGGACCTGGGTGCTGGAGCTGCTCCTGCTGAGCTGCCAGATGAAGGATGGGGTGCTGGAGACAGGTCGGGAGCAGGTCCCACTCCTGCTTGCCCTCCTCCTCCCCCCCAACAGGCGGCATCTGTCTGCATGTTTATTTTTAATCTCACATCTGCTGGCATCGTAACAAAGATTTAATGACATGACACAGTTTTGTCACCAGTTCTTTTTTCTGTAGTGAATGAAGCCTCCATCGCAGGCTGCTGCAGAGGGCTGAAAGCTTTAAAAAATGACAGAATTTGGCGACTCGTGTAGAAAGCTCACCTGTTTGCCATGAGCACCTGTAGGCTGTTGTCTGCCTGGACAAAAAAACAGAGAATTTGTTATTTTTGCCTGTTGGTGAGATAAGCATAACCACAATTAGTCTTTGTTAATGAAGAAAAGCCATGAGGGGTATGCAGATGAGTCCTATAAATGGACAAATGCTGAAAAGGCAGAAACACGGTCCAGCACGGGGCTTTCCAAAGGCATCTCCCTGGTTTGTGTCCTCTGCTCGGTATTTACCATCAAACACAAGCCCCAGGCTCTTCTGTTTATCTAGATGTTTTGCTTCATTGTTTAGATGATGGGCCGCAGCTTTTGAGAAATAAAGACGGCTTCCTGCTGAGGAATATCTTGAGCCTGTTTGACCCAAAAACGGCAAGAGGCTTTTAAAGACATACTTTTTATGCTTTTTAAGGCAGATGGCCTGAAATTCCTCTGGGTGCTGACTGTACCTGCCTGGGCATGAGCGTTGATGAGACCTTTTTTCCTGGAGGACTGTTGACATGGGATGTCTGCACCCCACAGCTGTTTTTGCTGGTTTGGGGGGAATTTTTTTTTTTTTTTTGCTTGAATTTGAGCTGTGGAAAAAAAGATGCATTACCCAGAGCGCTCCTTATAGGTCTGCATCCTCTCACCTGTGCGCTGTTGGGAGTAAGGGCAAGTGTTTGATAGTGAAATATTCACATTGACCTGTGCATTTTGGGCAGTATCAGTGATTTCCCTCTCTGCATCTGTGCTGTTCTGCTTCCTGTAACACTCCTCCTACTGCCTGGAAGTCCTTTTGCTCCCCTCCGAAATTCACTCGGGCTGTGCTTTGCTCGTGCGCCCATGCTCGTGATCCGGCCCTGAGGTCGCTCACAGCCCCTCAGATGCTTTGGTGTTGATGTCCATGACTGATTCCCAGGGCCAGATCTTTGTCCAGAACTGATCCCCTGCTTGCATGGCTCTTGCTGTCCTGGCCAAGGAAGGGAGCTGGTGAGCGAAGCTGTAAGACAAGGATAAAGCCATGGAAGTGGCCCGGTGGTGTCTGCAGGGGCTGGAGCTGACAGCACCAAAGCTGGTGACCTCCGTGTCCCCTCCAGGCAGCTTCTCCTTTGGAAGGACGAGGAGATGAACTCCCTTCAAAGCCTGCTTCGGGGCTATTGTATGGAGTACAATGCTGGAAAAATCAAGCTCTTCTCTTTCGCAGCCGGCTGAGAGCAGCCCCATAATCACGGGTGACCAGAGCGGATTTGCATGTTAAAAGCAGTGGCTAGGGGCACTTAAAAAGAAGAGAAAAAACATTCATCAAGGCCAGCTTTATCCTTATGAATATTATTATTCCCAGGGCAATATAGCCCAGACCCTTCAGTGCAACACCGAATCTACTCTTGCTCTGCCTCTCCCTATGAATGGTTAATTTGCAATGCTCCGTGTTGTGACATTGGTACCCCGGTGTCTCTGGGAAGGAAGTTGAGTTGTTGGAGCATGTGGAGTGAGGTGGTGGAAGCAGTGCCCTGGCAGCATCAAGAGAAGGGCTGTGGGATGCTCTGGAGCTGCTCCCAGTGGTGATGGCTTGGGGGAGGCAGGTAGCCCAAAAGAGGGACTGGGGAGATGCTCTAGTCCTGTCTGAAAAAGCGTTTTAGGAGTGCTCGGAAAGCAAACACCCACCACAGCCCGCCACGAAGGGCTTCTTCACGCAACGCAGCTCCCAGCTGACAAAATCCTGGTTCCTGAGCAGTTTAAATGCCCAAACCAGGATTAAGGTGCTGAGTGTGTGGCACAAAGTCAAGGGTTTACATGGCAGCAGGGCAGGGCTGGGTTAAGCCTTGCAGAAAATAAGCAGCTGTAAGGCAAAGGGCAGGAAAATTCTGGGACAGATGGGCTGGGGAGGATGTGGTGTCTCTATTGCTAGAAGGCTTTCAAGATGGGAATGATTTAGGTGGAGCATGGGGACAGGTTTCTCTTCCGAGGTCCCTTCCAGCTATATCTTTTATGCTTTTGTGACTGCTGATCACCAAAAAATTTGAAGGCGCTTTAAAAAATAATCCTCAGGCCATACCCTGCGAGGCTTTCTAGAGGAGCTTGATTTAGAGGAGGGGAAAAAAAAGAAAGGAAATGAAAAACCTAAGTGGCTTCTGCAACCTCTCACACCTTGGCAGAAGTGACACTGACGTAAGGGAAGTGGAATTTTGCTGGAGTCCGAGGTGAGCTTGGGTGTCAGTGTCCCTGCAATGCCACGTGCCTGGATACGAGGGCAGAGGGCAGGAGGGATGTGCGTGGGATGAGTGTCCTGAGCCTGGATTCATCAGTGTGAGTTGCAGACTGGGCCCTGGGTTCCCTGCTCTCTTGTACAAAATCCTGCCACCTGCCTTGAGGGCAAATTTCTGCTGGCCTGAGCTTTGACAGAGGAAATTCAAATGCTTTGGTTCTTTGCTGGTGCCGTCACCCAGTATTAAGCTGGTTAAATGAGATCTAGTGTGGAGCCCTGTTTTCCTGTATTTTCTAGTGGAAGTGTTGACTAGGACAGCTTTTGGTTCCCTGCAAGCCCTGCGGTTCCCAAAAAACCTGAAAATGGCTCAGTTTGTTTCTCCGCTTTGGTCAAGAATTTTCTGGGAAGTAGTGGCCCATCTTCTCAGCTCTGCCTCTCCTCAAGCCTCCTTTTCATCCTCTCAGCACTTCGCGATACTTCTCTGTAAGCTGAGGGCAAATAATTTAATACGAAAGGAGTTAACAATAAAACGCAGAGACTTGGGGAGAGGTTTGCAGGAATAATCCGTATTATCCCGGCTGGCCATAACCAGCCACTGTCAGGTCTCACTTCTGACCTTTGCTGTGTCCCCTCTCGAGGTCTGGCTCTTTGTCAGCCCTTTTGATCCTGTCACAGGCAGAGGGACGTGCCGAAGGTGTCCTGATCTGTGTGTACCTGGAGCCCCGGCAGAGCCTTTTTGCTGGCAGTCTGTGCTCGTGCCTTTAGGGAGAGACAAGAATATGCATTTTAAGATTTGCATAGGAACATGCAGCTGTTCCACCAAAAATGGATAATTGTTCTCCCCGCTGTGAAGTTAAACAATAAGAAGTGCCAAACTGCACTTGCCATTGCTGATTTTGTGCACTCAGCTGCATATTTTATGCATGTAGATTAGTTCCAGATTTATGACGATGGAACTGTTCATGCCTGCGTTAATCGGGCCAGGTTGTAGTTGCTGTGGAAACTACAACTTTGATTTTTACGTTAAGTTCTGCGTTGCATTTAATGCTTTTTTTTTCCCCCTTATTTTTTTAAAGCTCTCCTTTATTTAATACTTTGTGGTGAAAACAGTGGGGGAATCAGCATCAAAAATAAAAGTGCCTTTGGGCAGAAAACAAGTTTCAGGAAAGAGAGAAATTTTTCTGGGAAGTTGGGATGTCTGGGAAAATAAGGGTTTGTGATAGAGTGCCATCTTGACCACAGCTGTATAACTATTACTATAAGTGTGTAACAACTATTATAGGCCCTGCAGTACTATAATAAAGAATTCAGCTGTGTAACTTAAAAGTGTCCTGGAAATACAGGACTGAAGTTGTCGGGTCTCTGGATATCACTCCTGGTGGGCAAAAGAAATTGCTGGTGTATGTTTGATGTGAAAACAGTGCACAATGTTACTGGTATTTATTTTTTATCTCCAGAATACTCCCGTGGGCACTCCGATTTTCATCGTGAACGCCACGGACCCGGACCAGGGGGCAGGAGGCAGCGTGCTTTACTCTTTCCAGCCCCCTTCCAACTTCTTTGCCATCGACAGCGGCCGTGGCATCGTGACGGTGATCCGGGAGCTGGACTATGAAGTCACTCAGGCCTACCAGCTCCAGGTGAACGCCACGGTGAGTCTTACCCTGGCAGCTGCAGGTCTGGAGGTGTTGTCTGGGGTTTATTTTATTGCCCTGCTCTGGCAAATCTTCTTGGGCACATCCAGCATGTTCTGCGTAGCGAGGTATTGCAGCAACGCCGTCTCTGGGTGGTTTCAAGTTGCTGTGGAGAACAGCTGCACTTCTCCAACAGCATCTCATACGTGTCAGGGGCTTCTGCAGGGAGAGGATGAGCTCCTGGGTGATGAAACCCAGTACAGGGCATACAGAACATTCACAGAATCATAGAATGGTTTGGGTTCAGCACCTTAAAGACCATCCCATTCCAACCCCCTGCCATGGGCAGGGGCACCTTCCACCGGACCACATTGCCTCAAGTGCTGTCCAGCCTGGCCTGGAACGCTTCCAGAGATGGAACTACATCCACAGCTTCCCTGGGCAGCCTGTGCCAGTGTCTCACCACCCTCAGAGTAAAGAATGTCTTTGGTGTATTGAATCCTCCAGACTCCTTCCTTGTGCGTTGTGGTTTATTACAAGAGGACCCACCTGTATTAAGTTCAGACATCTAGAGTTAAAATTTTGGTGGACAGAGGAGAAACCAAGGTCTTAATTACAGTCAATGCCATCACACTGGGAGGAGACCCTTGGGAGATGTGTCCACCATGGCAAATTCATGCCCCATATGAATGGGTGTTCAGTCTCTAGAGAGAGCTGGAGAATGTGGAGGAGCACACAGGCAGGAGCTCTGGATGGTGGCTCCTTCCCCACCTCAGACGCAGCAGAGGAAGGTGAAATTCCGCCCTACAATACATCTGACCAACCCCGTGCTGGGGGGGGGGGGGGGGGGNGGAGGGGGGCAGGAAACCCTCTCTGCCCCCTCCAGGCAGCTGGCTAGAACTCTTGAAGCATGTGATTTAATCAAGATCATTGTCTTGATGCAGAACCACAAATGTCAGGAGGACAGGGAGGGCTGTGCTTCGCTCTTCACAGCACCGAGCCCGGGCACTCACAGACTGCTGGGCAAACACCATAACTTTTCAGCCAAGCCCTGCATGTTCCAGGCTGTGGAATTTTCCCCAGAAACTTGGTTTTGGGGTTTTTTTTTTTGAAACATACCTCATTTTATTTTTAATACTCCAGTGGGAAGAGGGCCTCTCTGTTGTTTGCTTCCTTACCAGTGTCTGTCGCTGACACACTTTCCTGGGATGTGTTATTGAACTGTCTCGCAGGTTGGAAAATGTGGGACCAAACAGAGTTCCTGATGGAAACGTTCCAGGATTCTGATTTCCTCAAGGACGCAAGGGTGTCAGTGTGGTCCAACCAGCTCCATCTGACCCTGTATCCCAGAAGAGATCAAATAGGGGCATATCTGGTGCTTAATAGAATCCCAGAATGGTTTGGGTTGGAAGGGATTGTAAAGCCCAGCTCATTCCAACCCCCTGCCACGGGCAGGGACACCTTCCACTACCCCAGGCTGCTCCAAGCCCCACCCAGCCTGGCTTTGAACACTTCCAGGGATCCAGGGGCAGCCACAGCTGCTCTGGGCACCCTGTTACTTGCTCGATACACTCCTGGCATCCAGTGATTTCCACCTTAGGGAATCCAAGGACTTAAATGTTGTTTCTGAACTGGGCTGGATGGCAGTTGTGGGAATATCTCCTTGGTTCAGTCAGTGCTAGTAATTCCTAGAAGAAAAATGATGAGAAACCCCGGGGCAAAGTTGTGCCAGGAAAGAAGGATGAGAGTTGCACCAGTGTAGCAGGAGCTGGAAGAGCAAATGCCGATTTTTGCCTGCCTGATGAAGAGTTTGCATGGTCCAGGGTGGGAAATGGGGTGATGGTGGGTTCAGGGTGGCTGCAGGGATTGCCGAGGAGCACAGGTGCAAGGCAGGAGTCATCTCATCCTGGGGGTGAAGGCAGCAAGCACAGAAAGAGGCTGGAAAGGACAGCAGGAGAGACAGTTCAGTGAGGAAACTGGAAGTGTGCTTGCTTTTTCAGTGCTATCTGTGATGCCTTAAACAAAATTTAAGAGGTGAAGGGGAGGGGAAGGAACATTATCTGAAGAAGCAAAGGACTTCAACCTGATGGTACTAACAGCAGAGTCAGAATAAGCATCCACCCAGGCCATAAACACTGAGCCCTGCAGGTTAAGAGGATAATGTACAAGCTGTGTTGTTGAATACAGTTTAAATTAACATTAATCTTCTGGCAATCAGTCTTTGCCTCTGCACAGAGCTGCTTTGGAGGAGTGTGTGGTAGCCTCTAATGGTCACTCTCCAGCACAGTGCCTGACTGGGGGTAAGGAGACATTGATTCCCTTCCCTCCGTGTGCTGTCTTTACTCCTGCCCTTGGCACAGGGATGTGGGTGTTGGGGTCGCTTTTGAGCACCCATAGGACAAGGCTTCAGCAAGAAAACCAGTGGCAGCAGGGCACTGCCAGGAGAGGCTGGTGGCAGTGCCTACTGCTGTGGCATTGGCTGCTGGAGAAGGGTCATGCTTGGAAAAGAGCCCGAGGCTCTCTCCTGATGGGGTGTGATGGAGTGAAAGGGAGGTGATCGTAGAATCATGGAATGGGAAGGGACATTTAAAGATATTTAGTCCACCCCCTTGTCGTGGGCAGGGACACCTTCCACTAGACCAGGTTGCTCCAAGCCCCTCCAACCTGGCCTTGGACACTTCCAGGGATGGGGCAGCCACAGCTTCTCTGGGCAACCTGTGCCAGGGCTCCGCCACCCTCAGAGCCAAGAATTCCTTCCTAAACCTAATCTAACCCTGTCTTCTTTCCATTTAAAGCCATTCCCGTTGTCCTGTCCCTCTGTGCCCTGGTCCCAAGTCCCTCTCCAGCTTTCTTGGAGCCCCTTTAGGCACTGGAAGGGGCTCTGAGGTCTCCCAGAGCCTACTCTTCAGCTGAGGGAGCCCAAACTGTGTTGAGACATCAGCACTGTGGGTATGAGAGAGGCTGCTGGCACCCACCCCTGGGTCTGACCATGCAGAGGTACCTTAGGCTGTGTCTGCATTAGGAAGGAATTTACATTTTGAAGTAGATGTTGAACAGCATTGCTGCATTTTCACTCAAAATGTGATGAAAACTAAATTGGTGTTTGCTTCATTTGAAAGGGCTGATGCTGCAATGAAATGCATATTGTATTTCAGCTTAGAGGGAGGTGCAGTGGACAATAATTCCAGCAGGTAGCTTGAAAAAGAGATGATTACCTCCACTATGCAGAAATACTGCCCCAGCTACAACCGCAAGAGACTTAATGCTGCTGAAAAATTCTGGTTTTCTGATAGAAATCCTTTCTCTCCCCTCCCTGCCCCTTGTTTTTTCAAGGACCAAGATAAAAACAAGCCGCTGTCTACTCTGGCCAACCTGGCAATCACCATCACAGACGTGCAGGACATGGACCCCATCTTCATCAACCTGCCCTACAGCACGAACATCTACGAGAACTCGCCTCCGGTAAGGGCTGTGCTTCCTGGGGTTTCCTTCTGGAACAGCACATTTCCAGCCAGATCCAAAATATTCAGCCCCTTTTTAAAATAGGCAGCCTAAGCATGGGCGTTCGGGAAGCCTGGACCCCCAATAAAATATTTTCCTGAGTGTTTTTTCTTAAGTTCTACAAAGGCTTTGTGTTGTTCTGAGCAGACAGTCACCCCGTCTCCTCCCCACAGTCTATCTGCATGCCATTTCCAATAGAAAACTTGAAGGAAAAATCTAAACGTTCCTGAAATGAGGCAGTTTTGAAAATGCCAGAATCATCAGCCATTTCAGCACTTTGAGTCTTTTCCCCCAGGTTTTGCCAAATTGATCCAATCATTTTAGTTCTTCTGAAACTCGGTTTGTCAGCAAACTCGCTGTTTGTGGAAAAACGTCTCCCAGTCTCTAAATACAGCAGGGATGAGGGGTTTTTTTTCCCCCACAGATGTCAGGGAGCGTGGAGGGCAGCTTGGGCTTTGGGAGCTGTTTGCTCTGCTCCCACCAAGGGCTTTAATCCAAGCACCAGCCCTTCTCTGCAGCATCCACAGCTGTGCATCCCATCGCTTTGTCTGCAGGGAAACATTTTTGTGTGTGGAAGGAAAAACCTTCTGCCTTAAAATTATGGCATGGTGGGCATCCACACCACGTGTGCATCCCATAACTTCTCTGGTGCTCTGGATCCCAAATGCCTAGTGACTCAGTTCAGAGGAAGAGGGAACTCCTTTGTGCTTCATTTTATGCCTTTTTAGTCACTTTGGAGCAAAGCCCTGACATGGAGAGTGCTGGATCAATAGGGCTGAGCCGTGCTGTCACAAATCCCACGGTGACACAGCACATTACCTGTCTGCTGGCCCAGAGGTGGCCAAAACAACAGCTTATTCATGAATTACGAGGTTAAAGTTTTGTTGATATTAAGGAGTATTTCTGGGATGGACGGTGAGCTGCAGGGAAATAAAACCCCACAAATTAGATCATACTTAACCAGGAGGAAAAAAGCTATAAATGAAATTAAAGGAAGTCCCGTAAGTATTAAAAATCATAGACTGCATCACCCTCATGGGGTGATCTGGTATCCAGGAAAGGGAATGTCTTTCAAATAATGATATATATTAAGGCTCAAGGATCCCTTTGTGTCAATACAGCGACATGCACCACAGTTATTCCTGGAACATTCACTGTTAGCAGTTGGGAAAGCAGCAAATAACCACTGTGTAATGTGATACAGGAAATGGAGGAAGGAATTCTCACCAGTTTTAGAGATTTTAATTTCTCTTGGCCATGTGCAAAGGCACTGAGGTATCCAAGATGGATAGGTGCCACCAGAGACATGGTGAAGAGGAGGTGGGGACTGCTTTGAGTGGGAGCACTCTCTGGTTTGGACCCAAATTCCCAGCCTTCCCGGGAGAAATTCCACTGCTGAAACAAGGATGTGATTTGCTTTGGCAAGCCTGGGGTTTAACACAGAGTCATTTGGTTGGAAGAGACCTCAGAGATCATCAAGTCCAGCCATTAATTATGTGCATTTTTTGCCTCCCAGTTGAAATCTTCTCATCAGCTCTGCCCTACCCCCTGAATGGAGCCATGTATAGAGTGAATGTCTTGGTTATCAAAATGATAACCACAAATTTGGGTGGGGAGTCTGGGCTTGGCCAGCTCCCATCCAAAACCAGGCTGGCAGGTCAAACCAAGAGGCTGCAGTGCATTTTTGGGTGATGTTCACCCTGACGTTGGACTCAGCAGGTCAAAATGTGCTCGAGGCATCTCATCCCAGCCCTGGATCCATGGAGCTGCTGCTCCATGCGTCCGCTCCCCGTCTCTCTTCCCTCTTTTTATCTGTGGTGCACAGCATGTCTGTGTTCCCCTATCAATGTATCAGGCAAGAATACCTCATCTAAAGTGTATACATTACCTAATAAAATCCTTCTTATTTGGGATTATTGCATCAAATTTTAATTTCCTCACTCGAGTAACAGCATGTCAGCCCGCCCGTCAGTGGAGAGCCGATAGAAGGTGAAAAGAGTGGATAAACTGCAGCAAATTACCGCAGACAGATCTCTATCAGCCCTTTGACTGGAATTGACTGGAATTAAGAAGTGAGAAATGGGATTTTTTTTTTTTGCCGTGGCAGCTTTCTGAAGCGCTCCCCCCTCCTCCTCCTGCTGCAATGCTGGGCCACACTTCGCCTTTCAAGTCCCTAATCCTGTAAGAGAAGAAGGAGAAAAAAGGGTGGAGGGGCATGAGAGGGGAGAGAAGTGCAGTTGTAGCTCTTATTTCTCTCAGGCTGGGATCTGGGAGCATAATTGAGAAACATTTTGGGCAGGTGCTTATTTTGACACGGAGAAGAAAGCAATTTCTTATCAGGCAAAGGAAGAGGACCCAGCGGGGAGAGACTCTGCTGTCTCTGGAGGTTTTGTATCTTCTTTCTTGATGTTGTTTATCATCCCAGCATGGCTCAGACATCTCTCCCAGGGCACCTAAGTGCACCTGCAGCTGAAGCAAAGCTTGGCGGTGTGTTTTTCATCCTCAGGAGGGTTTTTGGGTGGCTGTCCTCACAGCAGCTGTAGACTGAGTGGCGTGGTTGATGTTGAATGTCATGGAAAGGACGGGTTGTAAGGACTGGCACAGGCTGCCAGGGTAGTAGTGGAATCACCATCCCTGGAGGGATTTAAAAGACGTGTGGATGTGGCACTTGGGGACATGGGTTAGTGGTGGCCTTGGCAGTGCTGGGGGAGTGGTTGGACCGGATGATCTCAGAAGGCTTTTCCAACCTAAAGGATTCTGTGACTCCATGTGCTCCAGACAAGTTGATAGGGGCTGGAGGAGAGGGGCTGTTTCCCCTTGCAGAGCTTCTGTGGTTCTGATGAGCACCCGCTTCTGCACCTCAGCTGATGTGTGGTGCAGGCAGTGCTGCAGCTTCACTTTGAGGGTGAAAGAGGAGGAATCGGCTCTCCAGGAGATCAGCTGAGGGCTGTGAACCTGTGCTTCATCCCACAGGGAGTCACATGAAGGCAAGAGTGAGGCCAAACCCCACTGGCACATGGCCCCAAGACCAGGGCTTGTATTCCCTTGCAGTAGAATGGTACAGATACATGTCAAACATCATTATAACAGTTTTGATTCTTCAGCACCATCCCCCTCCTCCTCAGAAACTCCTTGAGCTGAAGAAATAATGTAGAATCAGTGCTGGTTTTGCCCTAGAGTCTCAATAGCTTCGAGTTAATTCTTTCTTACAATATTTCCAGCCCATCAGTATGAACACTTTATTAAAAGCTCAGGGTTTTATTAAAAAAGGATTGATTTATCCCTGCCCCTCTTCAAAAAACCCTCTGATTTTGTTGGGATAATGTGCCATTCCTTATTTTCTTTGCCTTTTTTTAAGCATAGGCTTTCCCAGATTATTACTTTTCTAAACCTTCTTCCTCCTTCCCCAGAGGGGAAGAGTTATTCTGTTCTCTCTGTACCCACCAGTTGAGCCCTCTCCTTGCAGCCACTGCTGTCTGCAGTAGGCCCGTGAGGTGTGATTTGTTTTAAAAGAAAAGTCAGGAATATTTGGAAGTTTCTAAGAGCTGCAGGGTCTTGCCACAGATACCCAGGGCAGAGCTCTTGGTGCTGGAAGTCAGCCTGGGGTTTCTGTGAGTAAGTGGATCCTTGCCAGATGTGTTTAGCTGGAGACAGTGGGAGCGTCCCCTCCAATTTAGGGTTGCAGCTGGCTGCCCTTGCTGCACTGAGACATGGATTGTGAGAGGAATGGTGTTGTGTTCCAATTGGGAATTGGTGAGATGTGGTTCCTGAGAGGGCGATCTTTGCCCTTGCCGTGTGGCTCCAGCACTTGGTACCCTCTCTACAAAGCCAGTCCTTGCCACATGGATGTTATTCCTACCCTGTGCCACTTTTTTGGCCCTTTCCTGGAAGGTTCAAGATTGCTCTCAAACACTCTGGATGCTCAGGAAGGGACCATCCATCCCCAGGAGGTGGCATCTGCCAGTCTTACGGACACTGGAAGAGTCTTGTGAAGGACCTGTCAGGAAGGATGGAAGCCAGGTGGGATGTAAAGGATCTTGCCGTGGTTCCAGGAGACGGCATCCATGGATGGTAGGGAGCCCAGCACCACTCCAACACGTGTTCCTTGGACACTGGTGAAACGTGGCTCATCCCCAGGAGGGGCTCGTGGAGCAGGAGGAGAAACACAGGGGGCTGCAAGGAGAACGGGGGGAGTCCCAGTGCCAAAACCCAGCAGCACGATATCATCATTATGGGCCTGCCACGGACAGGGTGAACCTCAGCATGGTCCCTCTCAGCCCTCATTCCTGTGATCAAACGTCTGGATAATTTCTTTCCCGTGGGCATCTCTGTGGCACACGCTGCCGAGATATCCGAATGAGATTCCCCCTCCGCCCCTCCCAAACTTCCCCTGCTGCCACATCCACGCTCATCCTTTTATCTCTCCTTCCCCTTGGCTCCTCCAGGAGGGGCCTCTCCCACGGACAAAGCTGCCCATTGCTGTTCCCCAGCCATCGCAGGGCCTTGCCTTCTCCCGCGGCTGCCTTCCCTCTGCGGGACGCGGTTCCCGTTCCGTGCCACTCCCGAGCTGTGTGACAGCTGGCGAGCGAGCTGTCGGGCAGAGCCGGTGCCTTCCCCCACTGCCCCTTCCGTGGGGCAGCTCCTGCTGTGCCAGGGAGGGAGGGGGGCTCATATCTGTCCCGTGGGACAGATTAAAGATCGCGTGGCGTTTGATTCTGCTGAACGTGAGTATAATGTGGTATGCAACACATAAGATATAATGACACATATAATACAATATATAGTATAGAATACAATTATATATATTATGCTATATGTTATAGTATAGTATAAGGTATAATATATTATAATTTAAGCAGAACTATACTGGGACAGAGCACACTGAAATGTATCACCCGTTTTTCTCCTCCACTTTGCCCTGCCCTCCTTTCCACATCCCCTGTTCTGCTTTCCCACCTGCTCCTTCCCCACTTTTCTGGTGGTTTTTCTCTGTGCTCCTTGGGAAAGCACAGTTATTGTCAGTAATTTAGAGGCTCTCCGGGCAGCTGCTGAGCCTCACCAGCCGAGTGCTGCTCAGAGGCCAGTGACCTGGGATTTATGGCTAATGTTCTCGGTTAATAACATGGATTTACTTAAGGAGTCCATTGAAATGCCCTCGGAGATCAGGGAACGGGCAGCCTGCCTGGTCCTGGGAGCCTTCTTTATGGCCAGCAGCGGCATTGAGCCCACAGGGACACAGATCTGGAAGCCAGGGAGGATGGCAAGTCCCTGCTTTCCACCGGTGATGTTTCTGCCACAGCTTTCCCTTTGGCCTTCAAATGATGGATTGCAGGGCAAGCACGAGGCTGCCGACCCACTCTGCTCCCTCATTAGATATGCAAATGCCTCTGCTGACATTTCCTTTGAGGGGAAAGAAAAAAATTAAAAAAATTTGCTGCTTTCCCCACTGTTAATAAGCCAATGAAAACAAGAACAGCTGAGTTGTAAATTTTTTCACACTACATTAATTACGGGCATGTGCGTGTGTTGGTATTCACAGGGGCTCACTGCACTGCGGCGGGGGAAGTTGACTTATGGAGCAGGATATTTTTATTTCAAGAGCTAAACAAGAATTTTGGGTCCCTCTTCTGTTCTTCTTGTCAGTTTTGGGGGATTCTTGGATCTTTCTGCTGGGCTATAAGAACAGTGTGTCCTGCAGGATGGAGGATGAGGTGGGTGAGCTGGCAGTTGTGGAAGCTCCTGCCTGTGGGCAATCCCTGGCTCTCAGCATCTGTCCAACCCTCCT
Organism: Edolisoma coerulescens; assembly: GCA_013397115.1. NCBI lineage: Eukaryota > Metazoa > Chordata > Aves > Passeriformes > Campephagidae > Edolisoma > Edolisoma coerulescens. Next base: position 1,056,052 of record VWZW01006604.1, read on the forward strand.
CCTCCTCCTCAAGGGCTTCAATTAAAATCTCTGCAGCTCGCTTAGTCGTGCAGCTGGATGCTGATGGTCAGCATGAGCATCCCTTACTGCTTGGGGTGCCTCATTTGAGGAACACAGTGGGAGAAGAGGACAGGCTGAAATTGGGAAGCCAGTGGCAGATTAAACTGGTGTAGTGACCAAGCTGAAGGTCGTGGTGAAAGGGAATCGTTGCCTTTGGTTCTTGAGGGACTGCAGAGTGAAAATCCTCGAGGCAGAGGAGCACACACTGTTGCCTGTCAGCTGTGACACTGTGAGGAGGCTTGTCCTGGTTTTCTCAAGGCTGCACCTTCAGTTCTTCCTCTTCTTTCTTCAGCACCAAGAGCTGTGCTTGTCACAGTGACCTTGCATCAAACACTGCTCCCGAGGGCAGGGGAGGAGCAGCACAGGGACAGTGTGGTGGGGCTCTCTCCAGTCACAGCGGAGACTTGCCCTGGTACAAACCCTCTGCACAGTGAAGCTCATCCTGCTCGAGGCTTTGCTTAGAGGCCACGTCCTCCTGGTCATGCCCTCAGCATTCCCAGCTACATCCTGGGGTGGGTGAGCAGAGTTGTGCAGCTCACACCAGAGTGATGAGTGGTGAGCCTGCACTGCTCCAAGGGCAGGTGATGGGGCTTTTCCACGACCTGCCGTGCCCTAGGACAGGTTATCCCTCAGCACCTGGCCCACGGTGATAGGTGCAGGCCGTTCTGGGAGCCCCAGCAGTGCTGTGACACCTGTCCCCTGTCCCTCCCCAGGGTACCACCGTGCGGATGATAACAGCCATCGACCAGGACAAGGGACGTCCCCGGGGCATCGGCTACACCATCGTCTCGGGTGAGTCTTGGGGGACACAGAGGGGCCCCCAGCAGGGATGCATTGAGGGGACAGCCCTGCAATAAGCCTTTGTACATCCCATCCCTGGGAAATCATGGAATAGAATAGATAGAACGATTTAGGATGGAAGGGACCTTAAAGATGATTGTTCCAACCTCCCCTACCACGGGCAGGGACACCTTCCACTAGACCAGGTTGCTCCAAGCAAATTTGGCAACATCTCATGTTGAAACCGTTCATTCCTAATGATGAGCCACAAACAGCTCGGCTTCACACAACACCACCGAGGGGGTTTTCTGTTCAGGGAGGGAGTGGGACCGATTATGGACTGAATGGCTCCTGGTGGTTTCTGGGGTGTTTCCCAAAAGCTTCGGAAGCTGGAATGCAGGGGCTGGGCCCATGAGGGTGCAGAGCTAGAGAATGAAGCTTAATTAAAGTGGTGGTGGCTTTCTGCCTTCTGACAGGCACATGGATTGAGCCTGCTTTTGCAGTCTGGCTCTGAAGCCCAGGAACCCTTGTTGGTGTGGATGAGTGGATCATTGCTGGGCAATGCTGGGCCCCTTTGGCTCCATAGCCTGAGGATCCCTCAGGCAACAGGGGCAGGGCCGGCTGGGAAGGTGTTTCTGGATAAAACACAGCTGCCTTATGGAAAGGCCAGTTCTGGGGGGTTGGGCCTGTTCATTGAAGATGCCTTGAGCTCAGCAATCTCTGCCATACCCCAGCAGACTTTGATGCTCACAGGGCTGCTCTCAGATGCTGCTTTGGTGAGGACAGAGTGCTCGAGGTGACCCAGGCATGAAGGACCAGCTTGGTGGGTGTGGGTTGTAACCCTGTTCCTGGCATCACTTTTGGGGGGGCATCTTCCCAGCAAGAAATGGCAGCAGTGCCTCCCCTCCTCACTGTGCCACGTGCTCTGGGTGCTGTCTACATGTGCAGAAATAATTTCTTAGTTTCTTTTCCTTAAAGCCCAGCCATTTCAAACCCTCTTTTAATCAGCCTGAAGGGTCAAGGTGATTTCACCCTGACTTTCAAGTCCACTGATCCTGACTGCAAGTACCCAGCCTTTGAAGATGTGAGGATTATTTATTCCTCTAATTCCCTCTGCAATTTATTCGAGAGATTCTCCCAGATTGTGGGCATCAACTTGCCAAGGTGCAGCAGGGACTGTCTTTTGGCTGATACGGGATCTTTTTCACTGGAGACTGGACTGAAACATCAATCTAGTTTTGCAGAGGTTGATGAATTACAGTGAGGATGGTAAAATAGCTGTCAGCCTGGCCATCCTGGATGGGCAGTGGGATGGTGGAAGGGGAACCAGAATGCTCTGGGATTTGGGTGGTGGTGGAATATGGAGAGACCTACAGGCAGATCACTGCACACAGCCTTGCATCTGCTCGTGTGTGCCAAGAGCTTAACCCTTGCCCACAGTTCTGCCTGGTGGGGCAGCTCTCCTATCAGAGGATCCAGCAGAACAGGTCAAAGAGTGATTAAACTACTTTGCACTATTATTTTTTTTCTCCCAAACATGAGAATTACAAAGTGTTTTGTAACTGGCCAGGAATCCTTCTGTCATCACCAGGGTCTCATGGAGAAGGGGTTGGATGGGAATGATCAGCTTGTGGACAGAGCTGATGTTACTTTCTGATGTCTGAGAGTTCAGACACAGGACTGGCATCTAATGCGCTTCCAAAATCCTGCTCACCCAAGGCAAGCCATTTTTTTTTTGGCAGGCAGGTAAAGCCTAATTAATTTCACATTATCCTCAATCACGATGGTAAAGGTCAGCGAGCAGATTTTTGTGCCTGAGCTGGAAAATTTTTATGGCAATTTTGCAAAAAAAAAAAAAGCCTAACATATGGGAATGGGGAAGCAAATTAAATTAGAAACCAACCGTAAGCAAAAGTGAAAGTGGCTGGTGGAAGTAGTAATTATACCTGGCTCTTCAGCTCCCTTCCAGAAGGGGAGGTGGCAGTGATGCTGCTCCCATTTCCCTGCAGGGATGGGTGATGCCTTTTCCTGGCTCTCACAGTTTTTTGGGCACAGGGTTAGCATGTGGCTGGTCTGATTTTGCCTTTTGGGCTTCTATATAGAGCAGTAGAGAGCTGAGAAGCAGCCGTTCATCATACCTCCGGTGTTAACGCCTAAAGCATTGGTATGATTTGGAGGTGGGGTTTAAAAATTAATTTGGAATTGCTGCTGTCCTGTTGGGCTCCATCCCTTGGGCAGCCACGTCTGGGGATGTACTGCAGCAGCTCTTATTTATACAGCTATCTCCAGCACAAGGTCCTCCTGTGACAGGAACACAATAAAACTAAAAGATTAACCGTAACCACATAAAATAAGACTTGAGATCTAACTTTACGACACCAGCTTACAAAGCTGTTAAGGCTGAGATGACGGAGGAGCACAGGTGTAGCTGTGCCATGGCTTTGGCTGCTTGTCCTGCCTGTGTTGGGAGTCATTTCCATATCTAATAGGGAAAAGCCATTCAGTTGTTTCTCCCCCTTCCTTCCCATCAGAGTATCTTAACTCCAGGAAAATGTACTTTTTCGCTTCACACTTTACAAGGAGTGGGCTCACTGCCTAGTTGAAAAAGAAATCCAGATTGAGACCTCACAATTCAAGCCCCTTGTGCCAAAAGGCTGGTCAGTGCCAGGGTTCCCATTGCTCCAAAGGGTGTTCCTGCTGCTTTTCCCGTGGCCAGAGCCCTGTGAAAGCCCTCCCTCCCCGGCTGCAGCGACAGGTTGGAGATGCTCAGCCGCTGAGGTCAGGACTCTGTTTGAAGGACAGATAATTAATCCAGCAAAGTAATCCACAGCTCCTTTTTGGCAGATTTATGGAGATAGCCTCTGTACCGGGGACTCTGCCTCATCATCTTTCATTTCCCAGGCAAAGCGAGTGACTTGTTGTATAACACGACCTGTTCTAGATAAGGCTTTTCATTTAGGGGAACTCTCTGGGCTAACAGAGATTGATTTTCCCAGCAGAAATCGGGAGGGCCCTGGCGTTTTGGGCAGGATCAGCCCTGCAGACGGCAGTGTGTTTTCACAATTGCTGCTGCACGTCGCCTGGGGCACGGGGAATCCTCTGGCTCTTTAAGGGACTGATTTTTAGCATGAATTAAATGGCAATTTAATTAATAGGCAGGAGGAGACTTTGGCCCGCAAGCTCTTACTAGGAAAACATATTGACTCACATGTTGCTGGCTTGCAGTAAACTTTGGACTTCATTTATTTCTGGGATAGTCAGGAGACTTGGAGTCTCCAGGCAGCAGGATGTGAAGGTGACCTGTGTTTCTTGGGCAGGCACTGAAGGGTTAACTCAGGGGAAAGGGTCCCAAATGTCAGTGTCTGCCTGCCTGACACATTTCAGGTGCAGTGATGGATGGGTAATGGGAGATTGCACAAGGGCAATCCATACGTCCTTCCTGGGGCTTGGAAAGTCCTTCAGGGGAGAGGGGAGTGAGCACAGGGCTTTCAGTCAGAGAGCTGGTCCTTAGGGCTCTTCACAAACCCTTAGGGTGGGGCTCCCCCCCACTCCAAGTGCATTCTTTTAGGAGACTGATGCAGTTCCTAGCAAAGCCTCTCTTCCTTAAGCTGGTGCGTCCCGAGGGAAACATGAATTAAAAACCATTATTTGCACAATGCAATAGAAGTGTGAGTTACAAAAGTGTGAGGGAAGCTGAAAAGAATTGTTCTTCGTCTTCTGGATTTCCTGCTAAGGAATAAAATGTCACATATATAAATATTATTTTTAATATATAATATAGATAGATATATGAGTAAAAATCAGTGCAGTAGCTCTCAGAACATGTTTCCGGTGCTCTTAACAGAGCCAGAGTGCCCCACTGCCTTCCTTATGAAAGCGCAGCATGAATCCTTGAGGAAAGGTCAAGTGGCCAAAGAGGTCTCCAAGCCCTCAGCTGCTGACATTGCCCTCCGTAGCTTGACCTGACTTATTAAAGAAGGCAGAGCAAAGCAAACCACTTCCCTAAAACCGGGAATCAGGGAGAACCCTTGGAAGTGGGGACCTGCTCATTTTACTATTCCCTATATCGCGTCAGCTTTTTCCCACATTTGACTCGCTCGGTGAACTACCGGGGTGTTAAAGCCCTCATAAATTACACCTGCTGGGAGGGCCTTCCAGCGTGATTTAAAGGCAGCCATCGTAGCAGAACATTTCTGTAGGAGGACACGCTGATGGGTGGAAAAGTGCCTTGTGCCGAGTTATCCATCAAAAGCTGTTTTTTCCACCCTGCCAATGCAAGGGGATGAGACAGCACAAAGCAAAGATGGTGGCTGCGGTCAGAGCCTCTCTTTCCCTGGCTCGGTTGCTCCCCATCTTTCTTCACGCTGTTAATGATGTTTTGTCGTCACATTGGCATCTGGCTTTGGCTCCCTGGCAATCCAGGAATCATTGGAAAGAGATAGGATTAGAATAATGGTTTGCATGGCAGGTGGTCCCCCAGCAAATGGCCCTTGGTAATTAAAACTATCCATTCCCTTTTATGTGTAAATAGGAAACAAAAGCATATTTTCTATTTAATTTCTGGGACTTCCTATTTAACTTCTTGGGATTTAATATGTATTCAAGGCTGAGGAACCTTGTCCAGTGGAAGGTGTCCCTGCCTGTGGCAGGGGCTTGGAATGAGATGATCTTTAAGGTCCTTTCCAACCCAAACCAGTCTGGGATTCAACGCTGACAACCAGTAGAGAAAGATGAACCTGGACCACCTCTGTTCGTGTTGTGGCTATAAAAAACATCTGGTTCTGAGATGGTTTTCAATGGAGGAATTTCAGAAAGCTGTGGGGCCTGGAGATGTGAGGTTTATGTCAAAAAGCCCATTTTAGATGACGTGAGGGAATGATGATTGTGGTCCAAGATTCAGCATCTTTTTGTGCGAAGAATTACACTCAGAGCAGAAACTCTGCAGGCTCTGTTCCCCTCTCTGGTACTCGGCCACAGCTCCCAGGAAGTTTGGGAGGGAGATTGCACCTTGAGTGATAAGTATCTCCTTTTATTTCCTTGTACTGTACATTCCATTCTAAAAAACGGAACTGTGCGAGCGTTTGATCTGAGCTCCTTTTGTGGCTCTGCAAGTTCTGCTGGTTGTGCTAGAATGAACAAATCCTTTGGGAAAGATACTAAAAAGGCCTGTTTGCAGAGCAGGCATGTGAAAAGGAGTGCTGGCACACAGCTTTGGTCTCGGATCTATTATCCCAAAGAGCTGCATCTTCCCAGAAGAGCAGCAAACCAAAGTCCCGAGCAGGAGAAAGGGGCACTGTTTCACTGTTCTATACAGCAACTCCATTTCCCGGAAAGCTCAGGCTGTAATAACCCCTTTTCCTTTGGAAATGACCTGTTGCCTTTGAATTTAAGCACGGGGCAAGGTCCCTGCCCTGGCAGTGCTTCCCTGCCTTCGGCCCGGGGGCAGAAACTCAAGGTGAAGAGCAGCGAGGTGCTCACGGCAGCTGATGGACTATTTATACGCTAATAACTGTGTCTGTTGCTGACTCCATGAACCACATCCAACAGCATCTATTTCGGTGCCGAGGAGCCCTGACGGAGCACATTTTGATTAATAAATTATCCGGAGCAAGGTGTGTGATGGGTTCCCCTTTCACATCTCATGAAAGTCACCCACTCCAAGTTCAGCGGCGGCTTCCCAACGTGGGCAGCCCTTCCTGTAGAGGGGCTGGGAAAATTATCCTGCCCAGGGAAAACAGCTTGCCCTGACTGACAGGTAGCTCTTCACTAGAGCAGGGCAGTAGCTGCATCTCTCCCTCTGAAGAATTTGAACAGTGCTCAAAGACTAAAGGGGTAGGGAGGAAGGAGGAGATATTGATGTCTTCTCTTTTTTTCCCCCCCTTTTTTTTTTTCCCTTTTTCTTCCCCCCCTTCTCTGGATTTGAGCCAGTACTTTTAATGGCCTTTTTAAACTGAGAGCTTGGCTGAGGGCAATTAAACATTATTGCTCTCATCTATAAAACCCCTCGTTATAGCAGTGTTTCTCCAAAATGATGCCTATGCCACCATCCGTTCCTCAATGAGCCTGGAAAAACACTCTGAATGGGCTCCTGCGATCCATCCCATTGCTCCCAGCCCAGCATCCCATCAGTCCCTGCCTTCCTAGGTCACTGTCCAGCTGCAGTGTGTGCAGGAGCTTCTGCTGTCCCTGTACCTGCGCACGGACAGACGGATGGGAAACTTTTCCTTCTGCTTGACCCATGTCATAACAAAAAGCTGGGTTTGTAGGACCTGAGCAAGCATGATGCTTGCCAGGTGGGAGCAACAAGTCTGCCAGAAGTGGATTCATACTGCTGTCCCAAAGTTCCCAATTTTTTTGTTGCTGTCGTTCTCTCCTTCCCTCTGTCTTTTTGATATTTAAAACGTTTTCTGCCTTGCTTTCCTTCTCTCTGCTCTTCTTCCCATTTTACTGCCCAACCTTTCCCTTCCCATCCTTTAATTTCTGCCAGATCCCTGCGTGTCCCTCTGGTCTCTCCAGAAAGACACAATTGGCTAATTTCCCCCCACCTTATTTTTTTCCCCCTTGTTCTCAGGAAAGTGAAGGCATGTGAGGATGATCAGAGAGATTTTGCAAGGAAAATGTCTTGGGAAGTGGGCATTGTTCAGCAGTGAGTGCTTCAGCAGGGATCAATTGTCAGAGCAGTGAGGAAGTGGTGGTTGAGGAGGTATTGTAGAGGAAATCATGAAAGCCTCTGGGGGATAAGTTTGGAGACAACTCTTTCCTTAAATTTGCAAATTTGCAAAGCCAGGAATTCTCTGCTAGTAGAAAGGAAGCCCCGGTGGGCATAGGATGAGTATCTGATGGTGTTGGGGAGGCTGAGATAGAGGAAAAGCCTCTGGTGTGCAGCCTGGGAGGCCTTTGGGTCCCCAATTTAGTTGCCCATTCTTCAAAAAGTGACTGTGGTCAAATGTGAAATGCATAATTGTCTTTAGGACATGGAACACAGCACTGTGTTCAGTCAAATTTCTGCCCTACTGACCTAATTCCACTAAATTCCATTGTTCCTGCATTTTATTACACTTTATATTAGGGGGAGAATGCCCGAGGCATAAACTTGACCATGGTATCCTGGAGCATTTAAATGCCTCGCAGCACAGTCCAATCCATCTCGTGGAGTGTCCTTCAAAGCTGGGATTGGAAGAAGCTTCCTAAGGAGTCAGCCATAAATTACATCACAAGAGTGGGAAGTCAGGATGGAAAGAGGGGAATTGTCCGAGGGAGGAGACTGGAGATCTTCATGTACAGCAGCAAAAGATTAGGAAAAAAAACCCACAAGGCTGATGCTAATATTTTAAGAGCCTGGTATCAGCTCATTAAGCTGGCAAGAGGTCAGTGGGGCATTTCGGATGGAGAGAAGAGAGGACCAAGGGCAGGAATGGCAGGAATTCGGTCCAGGAGGAAGATAGAATGGCTCAGTAATGGGGAGAAAGGTGTTAGGCACTCAGGGCTCTGGGAGAGAGAGGAGAAGCCAGGTGGCTCCTGGCGGGGGGAGGGAGGGGATGACCAGACCTGGAGGCTTTGGCTGTCCTGAGAAAGGTGCAGCAGTGATCAAGCAGGGTTGGAATGGAATGATGTGGATGCTGAGTGATGGGAAACAACTTTCTGTGGCAGCAGATCTGTCTTGCAGCTCCCTTCCAGGGAAATGACAAATGCTGTGTGTGTTTCGGTCACGCTGAGATGTATTGAGAAGACAGGATTTATTTTTTACTTCCTTTTGACTGGGATGACTGGAATGTACCTGCAGGGTTTCCTGGCTCCTGTCTGGGTCTAGGTCTGGATCAGGGGTTTCTGCATACCTTGAGATGCCGAGGGGAGCTGTGTGGGTGACCATATGCCTGGATATAACCTCCTTGGTCATCACTAATTCAGCAGCCTGCTCTGGTTTTGTGTCAGGCTGGTGTCAGGTGTCCCAGGCTCCACACACCAACTGCTTGCTTTTGTCTGGCTCACAGGGAGAGCACCTGGGGCTGTCACAAGCGCATTCCCAGAGCAGGACATTGTCCTTTCAATGCCTGCTGGCCATGAGACTCGAGTGTTGTCTTAATCCTCTCGGGGTGTCTAATTCCAGAGGAGGATTCAAGCTGGAGATGGGATGGTCCATGGAGGCAGACCAGCCCTCTGTGGCATCCTGGCTGGTTGCTTTCATGTAGGGACAGGCGCAGGGGCCAAATTTGGCTCCCGTAGAGGAAAACCAGGCAGCTGCACGAGGTCAACGCGTCTGGCAAGAGTATAAAAACAGGGCAAGTGCCTACACTGCTTTGCTGATACTTTCACTGGCTTCAAATACATCCAGCTAAGAAATTCCTGAGCTTTGTGAGGCTTCTCTGTTACTTGATGGAATTTTTTTCTTTCTTTAAGCTCTGCAGCGTTTCCTTGAGTATGCGTGGACTTGTATTCCCCTCAGCACCTTCTGGCAAGAGGTCCCACAGCTAAACCACCGCCTGTTATATGGAGAATTCCTTGTGAGCTTGGTCCATCTGTGCCTCCCTGTGATTATCCCGGACTGATTTTAACTCCTGTATTTTAGGAGAGAGGCCATGCCCACCCCGGGAACACGGTACCCTGCAAATGGAGGTGGTCACTCAGAGGGGAGCAGCTGGATTTGGTCCTGCTTTCAGCTTTGCTGTTGCACATTTTAACAACTAAAACACTTTGAAATTCTTCAGCTGCCTCCAGCATTGCCAGCTTTTGGCTGTGGAGGGAGAGCCCCATTTTGAGCCCTAAGCTGGGGCAGATGAGAGGAGGAGAGGAGTGTTAGAGCCATGACATTTTAAAGCACATTGGAATGGTGTGCCAAGTTCCTAGAGCCCAGTGTAGCCTGTGCCCAGCTTGGAGCTCTCGTCCTCCTGCTTCCCTCTCTGTGTCACCCCCAGCACTTTTTGGGATCAGCTGTGCCAGCTGCTTGTGCTCACACTCCTGTTATTTTTCTCAGGTAACACCAACAGCATCTTTGCACTGGACTACATCAGCGGAGCCTTAACCCTGAATGGGCCCCTGGACCGGGAAAATCCTTTCTACAGTGCTGGATTCATCCTCACAGTGAAGGTGAGCCCTCCTCCAGCCGGGAAGCACATTGACAGAGCAGGATGGGGAGGGCATCCTGCCTGGGAACAGCTCCTTCCAGGTCACACTGCAAACCTGGGATATGTTGTTCTCTTGGGCATCCAGAGCCACGATGGGCTGGCCAAGGCACGTGAGATGTTAAACACAGCCCTCTTGTGTGGTGGCCCAAAACACGATTCACTCAATATGGATGTATAAGGGCATTTTTGGTGTCCTGCCTGTGGCTGTGTCTGCTGGCAGCCTGCAGATACCCCAAGGTTGCAGCACCAGACACATATTCAGGCACCTGAACTGTGCCTACTTTTGCCTGTTTCCTCTCTTTCTCCCCACCAAAACCCTGGATAAACATGACATTTTGTCTCGTCAGCAGGCAGTGGTGTAACAGGGCATCATCTGTGCCTGCCCAGCACGGGGAGGGAGTGATACTGGAAATTGCCTTGTCAAGAAAAGGCACTGGTGCCTGGCTTTCCAGCCCCACCTGAGAGCGGCTCCCTGGGTCTGCTCACAGCCCTGTAATTAAAATCAATACCAAGCTGGGCAGCTGGTTGGAAACACATTTAGAAGCATAGATTCTGCTGGGCCAGGGTGGGGAAAAATCAGCAGTGTAGGAAGGGTCATTGGTTGGGAGGGAGGCAGCCTGCAGATCGCCACCTTGCTTTGGCAAGTGTGATGCTTTCTTGGAGGGGGGCAAAGGGACAAGAAATCACCCCTCTAGATCCCAGACACAGTTCATACCGTGGAGCTTCGTGTGTGAGGAAGAGATCCTCACCCATCCCTGGTATCTTTTCATCCAGGCTTTTATAGTTTCAAAAATCAAGAGAGGGAGGATTGTCTGGTTTTAATGGGGACAAAAATATCTGTTTAATCTTGGAAAGGTTTGTGAGCCTGAAAACTTGCCCGTTTTCCTCCCTGCATGATAATGAAGTTCCAACCATATTCTGTTGATCTGGTAGATTTCTGTGTCCTCTCCCCACAAACTTCGCATCCTCCCGCAAATGCCAGCTCTCTGTGTCCCGCATCCCCAGAACCTAAAATGTTCTCTGCTGCTCTCATCCTGGAGCACACAGTGAAAATACAGCTGGATTTCTCCTCGCTGGGATCAGCCTGTTCTGCTGTTGTGTGCAGAAGCAGTGAATAGCAATGAGCCATGTGGGTCGTGATAGCGTTGCTTTTCCATGCCCACAGCAAAGCAAGATTATCCAAAGGACAGGAGGAGGGACTCGGCTTGAAAAAGCTGTTCCACGAGTCTTGCTTCTCTGGCATTAAAATCTGCACTCTTTCCTTTTGGGAAGGCAGAATCAAAGTCCTTCTTGAGACAGAGGTGTGATGCGGACTCATGACTCAGCTCTGTAGTTAGACACATGTTGCCAAACCTATTTTAAGGTCTAAATCTTCTTTTCCTCCGGTGCCCTAGTTTTCCATCCCTGTGTTTTTTAGCATACTGTGTGGTTCACTGTCAGCTCCTGGTCCCACATCAGGGATGGCAGAGGAGAGAGCAGGAATGCTCTTTGCTCCATTGAGCCTTCCCTTATTTTGTGGACTGTCCCCTACATCTCACAAGGGACATTTTTTTTGTTTAAATGCTCGTGGCAGAGAAGTCTCCTACTTGTTCTTCTGCGACTCCAGATCCTGCCAACCTGTTGCATGATAGAGGCAAGTGAGAACTTGGCCACAGCCATCCCAAGGGCAATGTTAAACCCCTGGGAAGTTTTGTGAGAGTATTGTGGGACCAAAGCATGGGTGATGGGAGAGCTGGGCCAGCATCTTTGTGTGTTAATGGGACAATGGCAGAGCCAGCTGGGCATCCTTCTGTGGCAAAGTGGAAGAAGAAAACGCTGCAAGAGTTTCTCACCACACCACGCACCATGCACACTTTCTTTTACATTTATTCATTCTGAAAAATAAAGGCTCCCCTGTTTTCTCTCCTTTCAGGGAACAGAGCTGAACGATGACCGCACTCCCTCCAACGCCAGCGTCACCACCACCTTCAACATCTTGGTCATTGACGTCAACGACAACGCGCCCGAGTTCAACAGCTCTGAGTATAGTGTGGCCATCCCAGAGCTGGCCCAGGTGGGCTTTGCCCTTCCCCTCTTCATCCAGGTGCAGGACAAGGATGAGGTGAGGTATCCTGTCCCTCCTTTGCGGGGTAGCACTGGTTTGTTTTTGGGGTGTGCAGGGGAGAAGTCACCGAGGAACCTGTGGAGAAGTGCGTGGTTCTGTCCCGACATCCACTTTTTCGGTTCTTACCGCTGCCATTGCTCTGTTTGCTGTGTACCCCAAGTCCAGTTTCCCTCCCCAGGCTGCAGGCACGGCACGAGCTCTAATGCAGTCAGGATTGTAAGGCCCCTGAGAGCCAGAAAATAGGATTGTCTGGGAGGCTGATCCCTGCCTGCTTCCGAGGGCTCTTGTCGGGCAGTGCTTTGCCAGTCTGGTTTAGTGAAGGAGGAGTTTTTCTTCTGGGGAATTGCCAGGGACAGGGAAGACAGCACCCCTAAGCTCTCTGCCCCACGAGGGACGCATGCTGCTGCTGTCAGAGAGGAGGTAAGGGATGCCCATCAGCATGGGGAGGACTGGGATACCAGTTCATCACTGCAAACAAGCCAGAAGCATTGGAGGCTTGTTCCTCCCACGTGTCAATGGAGCTCCTATTTGTCACGCGCCGATCCGTGCCGTGTTAGGGATTGCAGCCTGTTTTCCAGCCTTGGGCTCCCAGCCTTCAATTACTCTGATTATTTGACTTGTGCAGTTCACGTCTGGCTGCTCCTGTGTGCTGGTCCCCCCCCCAGCCCCGCCATGCTGCCGGGTGTCTGCTCCAAACTAGTGCTGACACCTCATGGTGAGCTGTCCAAAATCCCTTGGAAAGGCTCTGCCTGCAGGCTCCAGCTGTTCCCATTCTTCTTTAGGCTGAGCAGGAGATGAGGGGAGAGGGTTTGTCAGAATAAATGGCGTCATAGAATGGTTTAGGTTGGAAAGGACCTGAAAGATCAGCTCGTTCCAACCCCCCTGCCACGGATAAGGACACCTTCCGTTAGACCAGGTGGCTCAGAGCTCCATCCAGCATCATGGCAAAACACCATCAGGATGTTTTCCTGATGCTTCAGGTAATGGGAAACAAAACATCCTTCCCCGACCCCCAAAATCCTGGTGGGTCAGTTAAAATGTGCATCTTTTAAGACGCCTTTTTTTGCTCAGAAGATGTCTTTGCTATTCCCCAGCCCTGGGTGGAGTTCACCCCGTCTCGTCAAGCCACCCAGAAATCCCATTTTTTTCATCTGAAGTGATTATGACACAGAACTAATAATCTACTGGTGACATGATGTCACCATCCAGGAGTTATGAGTTCAGCCTGAAGAGGTGCAGATGAGCTATTAAGCAGATAAAGAGACTGTTTTTTCTTGAAAATGTCAATTGCTAATAAAGAAGATATGGATATGACAGATGCTTAGGCTAGTTTCTGAACAGAGCTGCTGTCGTGCTTTCTGAGAGATGTCAGCAGATCCATTCTTGAAGGGCATTGTAACACTTCTGTTTGTGCCACCAGGATGAAGGATCTGTCATTATTTCTGGTTAAAAGCTCATTTTACTGGAGTGACTTCCATTCAAGAATTCACTTTTCAGCCTTGCTAATTTTAAAATGGGAGAATAAAAAATAGCCTTGCCATCCCCATCGCACCAGCAAAAAATAGATGCTGTTCTTTTGATGTATTTCTTTAACTTCCTGAGATTTCCCCAAAAGAATTGGCTGAGATTTTTAAAACTGCTGAGAGAGGATCTCTTGTGCTAAGGGAGTCTGAAGGAGTTTCACTGTACACGTCTTCAGAGACCATCATATTAGCATGGATTGCTTTGACCATGGCATTATTTTCACTGATAAGAAGCAGAGGAGAGCTGATTCTTGGAATATCTGGAGGGAGGAAGGTTATAAGCAATTGGTTACTTTTTTTCTGCACTATCCTGCGATGGATCTTCCTTATTTCCTCTCATGGATGCTTGCAACTGGGTTAACAATCAAGGTAGCACTTTGGGGAAAAAAAATGGGGAGAAGATGCCCAGGTTGTGAAAAAGATGTGTATGAGATAGAAGTAGGACTGCACCTGCAGCCAGCACTGCTTCCCAGAGAAGTATTTCTAGAACTCTGAAGACCCACCAACTTTCAGTGAAAAAACTACAGAAAGGTTAGATAGTTGCCTGACAGGGATATTTTGGATGCTCAAGTACCCCGTGAGAGCTGTGAAGGGTTTTACAAACCATCTGGATTTGAGGTAGCTGAGATGGCACCGGGCTCTCTCATCTCTCTGTGGGTGCAGGGGTGGAGGGATGTCTTGGCAAGGACCGAGGTCTTCAGGCAGGGATGTGACTGAGGACGTGGCTGACAGAAGCTATTCCGGCAGCACTGGCTTCATGCTGGAGATGACATGACTCATTTGTGTAAGGGGCAGAGGGAAACAAGAAGAGAATCATACACATCTCCAGGGAAAGCAGAGAGAGAAATAAATGAGAGCAGATGGGTTGAGACACGGCAAATCAAAACTGGAGTCTTTGGGAAGATCACTTTGCTCAAGTTTGTCTCCTGCCTCCCAACTTATGTCATGCAGTCCTGGGAGAGTCCCTTGGCAGATTGGTTTCCTTTCTGAGCCAAGCCCCCCAGCCTTGTTCTGGCCCCTCCAGAAAATTCAGGCACCGCTCCTTCAGCCCTCCAGCTTCTTGAGGTCGTGCTCAGATGGAGCAGCCCACGCCTGGACCTTGCTCCGTGCAGGGGTCCTGTGGGGCTGGGTGGTTTTGGGGAGCCTTCCTGTCCTTGTGCCTTTGCAGAGCTGGGGAAAGGGCTGTCACGTGGGTCTGGCCTTTAAAACACACCGTGTGGGCTGCCAAGGCTGTTAAACAAGGTTTTTCATAACCAGGCCCACACAGCCTTTTTTAACTGTGGGGTTTTTGGTCTTTCTTTCTTCTGGTGTGTTTTGCACAAACTGAAATGATGGCTTTTGGAAAGAGTCAGATTAAACGATTCAGCAAAGCACTTAAAAATGCATTTCCGAGGCACACAAGACCATGCTGAAAGATTGTGCTTGGATTTCCCTCTGTGTTGTAAGCGCCTTTCTGCAGCTCAGCTGGCATTAACCTCTCAGACAAGGTACCCAAGCAAGTGTCTCCAAGGAGAAGCCCTTCCTTGGAGTCTAACCCCTGCAAACTCCCAGCTTCCACCCCCCAAATGTGGCCATAGTCTTGCTTCAGGAGGAGCTGGCTGGGGGTGCAAGGTGGAATGGGGAGCTTCTCAAGAGGGAATGCAACTGGGTTGAGCTGAGGTGGCCCCACACGTGGATTTGGGGTGCAGCCAAGAGGTGTTCAACCAGGTGGGCTGGTTTTCCTTTCTGCATTCTCTAGGACTTACTGAAAGAGAAAAAAGCATTAATGGCTGTGCAGCTGAGTTTCTCTCCCAGCCAGATAGAGAGCAGACCCTTGAACAGCTTTCCCAAGCCATTCAGGAGTTGTTTATGAAAATCCATTGAAGTTTCCCAGTGTTTAGACTGAGCCTATACTCAGCTGGACACCCCCAGGCTGTGGCTGGGTTCTCCTCTCATTCACATGGTGGTCGTTCAGCAGGGGGAATAAATCCTGTGTATGAGGCAGAAGATTAAAGCATTGACTTACCTGCTTTTACAGCAAGGTTTGTTTCCAGGTTGAGAACAGGAGCCCTGAGCTGTGGAACAGGTTGGTGATAATTCAGAGGGCTCATCTGCTCCTGAGCTGGCTGATTTGGGGGGGACATGGATGTTCTTTTTGGATATGCTGGTGTTCTGTACCTGGTGGCTTGATCACAAGGAGAAGGCAAGGGTTTGGCCATCCAGGAAAAAGGGCAGGGCATCCTTCTGGGCATCCCCCATTTCCTATGGCTCCGAGATCCATGGATACATGCCAAGGGAAGCAGCAGCCTGCTCTCCCAGGGCATGCCAGGGAAACCAGCTCTCCCACCACGGCTTCCATTTGATTTTCCTTGACGCGGTTGAGTGAAGAGGAAGAAAAGGGCAGAGGCTGTCTGAAGCACCACTATGATGGCCTGACATTTTAAAATCATTTTGAAACAATTCTCTAAAATAAGCATATCGAGGAAGGTAAGTGGGGAATTTAAAACAAGGAAAATCCGGGCCGTGGGAATACGCTCCCTTTGTTGCACAGAGCTCCACCAGCGACCCCCAACAGGATACCCTGTGTGCCCGTGCGTGTGCAGGTGGCAATATATGAATCATCCAGGGCATATATATGCATGTGACAGGCACAAGCACTATAAATATGATCTACATGGCAAGAAACTGTAAAGGGGAATTGACGGCGCACGAGCATTCTCTCCCAAAAGTGCCAGCTGCCAGTCGGGCTGAATTAGATTTCACAGGGGTTTTTGCAATACATGGAATTCACCAGCAAATTACCCTTAAAGAGGGAAAATCAATCATTTGGAGCAGAGATAAGCTGAAGGCGAGGCAGCCTCGGATTGATCCCGTCTGTGCAGGCGTGTGTGGAATTCAGCAGATAACCTGGGGAGAGCGGGGAAGGAGAAAACTCCTCCAGGGGGGAGGGAATGGGCAAGGACTGGCACTCAGGATGGACAAAAAGATGGGAGAACAGGGCTGCTAGCGTGGGGAGGAGGATCAGAAGGGCTGGGGAGCATTTTGCTCCAGGCATCCTCCGTTGCCCGCCAGCCCAGTGAGTTCCTTAGGGATGCAGGGGACAAGCACCAGTGCCCAGTGAGCCCTCAAAAGGGTTATTGGCACTGGGTGGGAGAGGGGTGCTGGGAGCCCGAGCTGGCTGGGCAGTGGGAGAGAGGCAGGCAACACCCAGAGAGGCTGTTCCGAGTTAAATGCTTTAAAATGGGTATAGGGAATAACCCCCTGCATGCCTTGTCTTCTCAAAGGAGGTATTAAGCATTATTTGTGCCTGACTCACTAGAGCCAGGTGTAAGTTATCCAAGCCCTACAAAAAGGCACTAATTGCTTTCAAAAAAACACCAATTTCTTCTTCCCCCTTCCTTCATCTCCACTCCTGAACTCTCAGCTCTTCCCTTTCTTTGTAGACTTCCCAGAATGAGGAATATTAAATCCTCTGTAGCTTGTTGCAGGTAATAGCCAGGCCTAGAAAGTGACTGGGAGGAAAGCTGGAGTTGCACTGGATTTTGTGCTTCAGGAAGGCAGGGCTCTCCGTTTTGGAAAAGCAAATTGCACTGAGGGACCCAAAGGCAGACCTGTACTGAGGCAGCGTGAAAAGGACAAAAACGAGGATTCCCAGGCTGCTTTTTCCAAATCTAGTTCACTTTGTGCTGAAAATGATTGCAGGAAATCAACCTACCCATGCACCTCAGGGAATGGCGTGGTTGAGGAAGGGCTGTCTGCTTGTCTAGGGGTTTGGATTTTTTTTTTTTGACTCTGTTTTCTTGTGTAACTGTTGGTAAGTGATACTAAATATTTGCTGTGACTGCCGGAAGGTGGAATAATTCCTGAAGCATTTCCAGCTGTGCTCCCATGAGGAAGGGGCTGGGTGGGAGCTGAAGTGATGGATGAAGCCAGCAGGTGAAAGTGGGTGAAAAAGCAGTGATAAAAATGATGATCCATCCTCAGTCCCAGCTGAAACAGCTGATGTGGCTGCCCCAGCCTCCTCGTGGGAGAAGGAGTTTCCTGATTCTTGGTGAACTCTGCCATGTGAGTGTGGATTGCAAGCTGGGAGAGCAGATTTTTGGGCGTGATTCACAGCAGGTGCATGAGCAGGTCCCACCTGAAGCTTCAGACCTCTGGAGTGACACCTGTACCCATCTGCTGGCATCTCACACCTGAGCTGCCCCTGCCTGCCAGTCCCACCTGTGCCCAGGGTGCTCCCCCTGGAATTTCAGAGGGGTATCAGGCACATGGGGCTGGCAAACAGGCCTGTCACAAATTGTCCAGAAATGCAGGGTGATCAGCCAGGGGTGGTTTTTTTGGAAGTGGGGTATGGGTGTGGGGTTGATGTGGCAGTGGGGCCGCAGCGTGGCTCCGATTACACACTCCGAGGAATACGCACACGGAGAACAAAGCCATAATTGTGCCCAACTGCAGCTCCAATTGTCTTTTAGCTGAATTGACATGAAATTTCCATCAGTGGCGGGCACTGGCTGAGAGATTTGATTGCTGGGATGGAGGCAGCAGGCAGCAGCCTCAAGCCACGGTGAGGGCGAGCCCCGAGTGCTGGCATGGGATGAGGGGAGCTGGAAAACGAGTGGCTGCATCCTGGCACTGGGCAATAGCAAACTTCCCTCCAAAACCTCTTTTTTATGGGTCAGTTTGTTTCGGAAGGAGACAGGTTTATTATTGTAGGGTTGCTGAGCTTTGGCAGGCTGCTCCTTAATTTGTGGCTCTAAAGGAAGGCAAAGGACTCGCTCTGTTTGCAGTGGTGGGGAAAAACTTGAGCCGTGCAGGAGCTAGGAGGTCAGGGGATGGAGAGGGGAATGAGCACGTAAAGCAGGTCACTGATAACATCCTCATCCTCATCCTTGGCGCTGCAAGGAGATGATGCTTGGCTGCGTTCACTGCACACCAGGACCTTTGAGGGCCTGGGGATGCAGCGCTTGTTTTTCCTCTTCCCAACCACGTTTCAAATCCATTGTTTCCTCTGGGTGGCAAGAGCAGGTAGGAAGGGGTGAGGGAAATGTAAGCAGCTCCCTGTGGCTTCCTCTGGAGTGGGGGGTCCTTGCTGTGAGCTGGGCTTAGCCAGGCCCTTCTGCTGGGCAGCTGATAACAATTTGAATATTCAGATTTGCTTTCAGGCATCTGCAGGGGGCTCGCAAGCTCCGGGAACCAGGAGCAAGGAAAGCAGCATGGGGGCCGAGGCAAAAAAATAAATAGCTGAATAAATATATAAATGGCAGCTCGCAGCAGCCCTCCCGAAAGGCAGCTGTATCCCCCTTCTCCAGACCTCACATGGGGAGACTGAGGCACTCAAGGGGCTGCTAATTAGGGATAGTGAGTATCTGGAGCTGATCTCCTTCCCCAGCTAGAGGGGAATTAATCCACCCAGCTCTCTTCCTGCAAATACTTGGATTTCTTTTGATGTTTCAACTTTTATCTCATGCCTCCAACAACTCGCTCTTCTCCGGCTTCCAAGAAAATCCCTCACATCTCACTGCCACAAAAGGTGCTTTCGTGTACTGCAGGGAGGGCACAGGCCCTGGGAGAGATCCCGAGGGCTCGGCAGCAGAGACGGGCAGAGATTCCTCAGTGAAGCAGCTTTTTGTCACTGGTGGAAAATGGTCATTTGTTGTAAATCAACATCCTGAGGATGGGGTACAAAATAACTTGGGAAGTAATGCTTCCTTCTGCCACTCTCTGTATCCTCTGCTCCCTCCCTCCCAGGGGTGTGTCTGGGGTGTTGGGAGCATCCCTCACTTCCTACTTTGGCACTAAAACAGCTCATGGAAGGTGCCAGTCTACCCTGAGATGCTCCCACCATCCACCAGCAGAGCACTGCTGGGCTCTTGAGGCGCTGGGTGCCCTTGTGTGGTTCTGTAGGTGCCCTTGGGCTTGCTCCTGCTGTGGGGCTCCACTGCGAGATGCTCAGTGTGCCCTCAGCTCCATGGATTGCATGGAGGTGTGCGAGGAGAAGGGCAAGGCAGAGATTCTGCTCATGTCACCCGCTCCCAGCGGTCACACTTAGGCAGCTTTTGCTATTAGTGCCCCTTCGTGCATTTAATTGGCCATTTTTTCTGATAGGAGGGAGGTCATTGAGGGAAAATTGGAAATTCATCTCTGGCAGGTTCTGAGCTTGCTTTTCATGTGCTCTGCTGGGCCGTGCTCGGAGCACGGCTCTGAAAGTTACTGGTGTGTTGGTAGCCTTGCTGCTTTGCCAGCCTTTGGGAGAGGAGGAGTTTTTCCAGTTGCCAGTTTGAGCTGCCTTACTGGAAAGAGCCTTCTGCATGGGAGAGGCACCCACGCTGTGCCGCCAGCCTGAGGCAGTGAAGTCCCAGTGCTTGACACCCTGTGTGGTGTGTGAACCTCCAACCAGCAAAAGGGACTTCCCCTCTGTGTGCTGTGCAGGCTCATCCCAGGGACGCATTCCCACCCCTCTCACGTGCACGTGGATTTTGTATAAAACACCAGCCTTGCTCTTTTCCTTCCCAGGGACCCAACAGCGTTTTTGAGGTTTACCTGGTGGGCAACAACTCCAACCACTTCATCATCTCGCCGACCTCCATCCAGGGGAAGGCGGATATCCGTGTGCGCGTGGCAGTGCCGCTGGACTTCGAGACCATTCCTCGCTATGAATTTTCGGTAAGGCTGCACCCCTGGCCTCTGTGGGACAGCCATGATTTTCAGCGTGACCTAAGAGTAACCATTAACCCTTTTCCTCTCTCTTGTCCGGTACTTGAAGAGGGCCTAGGAGAAAGATAGGGACAAATTTTTCAGCAGGTCTGCTGCAATAGGACAACGGGGGATGGTTTTTGATGGTTGATTTAAATCAGGTATAAGGAAGAAGGTTTTTTCCATGGGGGTGGTGGAATGCTGGAACAGGTTACCCAGAGAGGTGGTAGATGTCCCATTGCTGGAAACATTCATGGTCAAGTTGGATGGGGCTCTGAGCAACCCAGTCTAGTGGAAGATGTCCCTGCCCATGGCAGGGGTTTGGACTAGCTGGCCTTTAAAGGTCCCTCCCAGCCCAAGCCATTCTATGATAATCCCACTGTGAAACGGCAGAGCACTACAAAACAGCCAAAAAATCGGAAATTGTAATAAAGAAGGAGGTGGGAAAGAGATTTGCTCTGCACTTTCTCTTTCCAACATCCAAAGGCTCAGCTGCAAGAGCTTAAGCAGAGCAGGGCCATAAAAGCTTTATAGAGCATAAAACTTTGTTTTAAGAGCACCTATCAGGCGCCAAAGCCCTCCCCGTCCTCCTGCTCCAGCTCTGTTGGTGGTTTGCCTTGAGCTGGCTCAGCTGGTGAGGGAGCTGAGGAGAGCCTTGTTTTCTCCACTGACGAAGGATAGGTAACTCTCCCAAGCTTCCCAGTGTCTCCAGCCTTCCCCTTGCCTTCCTGTTTTGCCCAGCTCTTCGCAAATGAGAGCGTCCCGGACCACGTCGGCTTCGCGCGGGTGAAAATCAACCTCATCAATGAGAACGACAACCGGCCTGTGTTCAGCAAGGTCCTCTACAACGTCAGCCTCTTTGAGAACACCACCGTGGGCACCACTGTCCTCCAGGTCCACGTGAGTAGGAGCATCCCAGCTCCCTTTGCCGAGTCCTTGGCACGTGTGTTGGCTCTGTGGTGTCCCTCACCAAGGGGTAGCCTGGGAAGGGAGCATTAGGAGATGCTGATGGGGGGGTGTAGCCTTCTCATGGGCTTTTGGAGCAGATGTCTTGACCTTTCCTGTTCTCTGGGAGATGTGTATGTGTTTCCTACCACACCAGGAATCCAAAGAGAGTCCTGCACTGCATTTCATCTGCAGATACTGATCCCAGTGGTCACAGTCCCCCTGGTGTGGCTTTTCTCACTGCCCTCTTTGGAAGCATCATCTTCCTCAGCCAAACTGAGGTCGGTCGAGCCATTAAAAGGGTGAAGGATGGAAAAGGACGGGAATGGCTCTGTTTAGCAGAGTGTGGTGTTACATGGCTGGCAGCCGAGCAGAGGCAGGCAGAGGTGGTGATGATAGCAGGGGGTGTTTCCATAGGGCTCGTTTCCTCCTCTGTGGGCTGGTTGGAATCCTCATGGAGAAGACACATTTCCTGGTGCATGAAAGCGATGTCAGTGCCAGTGTGGGGCATAGCAAGAACGACAACAAAACCCTGTGCTGAAATACGACTGGAATAGCCATCAAAGCTCCTTTGGGATGGGGAATATCACAGCAGGAAGCACCAAACCCCCTGCTATGCTTTGGGTGTGTTACTACCGCTGTCGTTAGTTGATATCATTATCAGTGAGTTTGCTTGGCTCCCTCTCCGATGAATTTGCTCCAGCTGCCCTCCTGCCCCCTCCTTGTCCCCCTGCTCTCCCAAGGCACAGCCCCTGGTCTCCCATCCGTGCAGGAATGCCCATTCAGAGGATAAAAGCCCGGACAAAAGAGTTGGGTGTATGTGCCTGTGCGTAAGTGTGTTTACTTTACAAACAGATGGTGTGAAACTGTATAGAGCCCCCGAGCTGTTCCCATCTGACAGTTATTAATATTTCAAGCAGATGTTTAGCTAGTCAGGCCGTCAGACACTAAACAATGAGATTGTTACTGCGTCTCCTCTTTCCCCAACTTCCAGCTATGCCAGCATTTCAGAGCAAACGCAAAATGCCAGGAGTTGAATCTTCTATGATAAATCAGAATGGATGCAATTAGCACTGAAATCCAAATTGCCCTCCCAGCTGATCCCAAACTTTTAACAACCCTCATAAAGTACCAGCTCCTCCTGCTGCGGCCACTTGCCTTTGAGCTGCAGCCCTCTGGTCGCTGCCTGTCTGCGCCACGTCTCTCCACCTGTCCCACACGCTGCAGACAGAAAGCCTACTTTCCTTGCTAATAAATTCCTCCTTTCCTTTTCTTCCTTCTTTTGCGCTTGCTCAAGAAGTCTTCCTGGATATTGATGCATAGGGGTTAGGGATGGGGTTTTGGAGAAAGCCTGGCCAGCCACATGGCATGCCCACTTCTTTGGTGGCTGCTGGATGACATCCTCATGAAAGGGGACTTTTGTTGGCTCCCCTCTTTTTGTGCTCCTTTGTGCAAATAAGTGCAGGTTTGGAGAGACAATGGGGTTCAGGGTGCTAAGGACAAATCAGGTGGCTTGTGGGGCTGGGATGAACAGGGGAGTGCATGGGCCCGGGTGAGTGGTTGCTGAAGGGTGGCAGGAGGCTTTGTGCCAGCTGCTGCTGGAGATGGCCAGGCACAGCTGGCCGGGCAGAGCAGTGCCTGCAGCACCTTCCTGGCAGGGAGACAAGCAGCTAAAACCACGGGAGCTGAGGCAAGGGGAGGTCGCTGATCTTCTGCCCAGCCCAGTGTTCTGGGGAAGGAGGACAAGTTGCTCCCAGAAGCCAAAAAGCCCCTGGGCTGTTTGCCCATCTTCCAGTGAGTGCATGCTGGCTATCCCCTTGGCTGTGCCTGATGGGGTGTGTGTAGGCGAAGGGAAGGGCTCTCCTCAATGCCACCCTCTCCAGGCTGCCCTCAGCTTGGCCAGCTGAAAGGGAAAGGCAAAAGGAAGGAGCAAGTAGACTTCATTTGCAGTGACAAATGGCCATTTGTTTCTACAGCATTCCAGCTCCTGATGTCAGTGACAGCAGAGAAACATTGCCTGTTACACGTATAAATCAACTGTAAAACAACCCCAAGTGCAGGCAGCCAGACCCAGAGCTGCTGCCTGCTCTCCACTCCCTGCCTCTTTCCCTTTGCCCAGGGATGCGTGGGCTTGTATCTGTTGATTCCTGGTCAAACCTCAGCCGCTTCCCTGGCACGGCACAACCTTGTCCACCCTCTAAGATTTTGTTTGCTCTCTGCTTAGCGTTCCCTCCATCTCCCTGTTCATCCATCCATCTGTTTAATTCTGTCCCTGAAAGGCATTTATTGTTTAGACTCAGGTGGTCATTTGCTTGCACAAGAACATCTGGAGAGTCCAGGCTCCATGGGAACAGCTCTTGCCCTGTACAGGGAGCCCACTATGTGCTCAAAGGCAGCCTTCTCTGCTGCCTCCATGCTCTTGGAGCGTGAGAACCAACTGAGGCAGCTGGGGGGCTCAGCCTGGAGAAGAGGATGCTCAGGGGGACCTTCTGGCTCTCCACAACTCCCTGACGGGAGGGGGCAGCCGGGTGGGAGTCGGGCTCTCTTTCCAGTTAGACAGTGACAGGTCAAGAGGGAACAGCCTCAAGCTGCACCAGGGGAGGTTTACATTGGATATTAGGAGAAATTTCTTCAGTGAGAAGGGTGGTCAGGCAGTGGAACAGGCTGCCCAGGGAAGTGGTAGGGACACCATGCTTGGAAGTGTTCAAAAAACACATAGAAATGGTGTTTAGGGTCATGGGTGCATGGTGAGCTTGGCAGTGCTGGGTTTATGGTTGGACTTGATGATCTCAGAGGCCTTTTCCAGCCTTAATGATTCCATGATTGTTTATACATGTGATCATCCCCTTAGGCCAGAGGTTCCTGCTTTTGCAGAGACCAGCGTGAAAGGCTCCTTACTCCAGCCAAAGCTTCCAGGTTGCATAAATCGTGGCTGTTTGGAGTTATGTGTCCATTGCATGTCCATGATGACTGAAGGACAAGCAGCCTGTCCAGGGGTCTGCAGTTGTTAGAGGCCTCTCTCCATGCAAACTTCATTTTTTCCCTGCCCCAGACTCTGCTGTGCCAGGAAGAGGCAGGCTGGAAAGGCTTGGAGGTCCCACACAACAGCAAACACCTTCTGTGAGGCTGGTGCAGAGCAGGGAGGTGAGCAGAGCTCAGCCTGAAGAGATGGGCCAGTTCTGCCCCAGCTACCAGCAGATATTGAAATACTATTTTTTTTTACTGAAACAACTGGCCATGAAGCCTTTTAATAACATAACAGAAAAGGTCAGAGAAAGAATTTCACACTTCTTGAGCAAGCAGGCAGCCAGTATAACTTCATGCCTTCCAGGAACGAGGCAGCGAGAACATACACTGCACCCTGAATTACCTGGGGCTCTTGACACCCCCGCCAGTAGCAGGAGCAGGCTGGAAGGATGGACCCTGGAGAGGTGTGGTGCCTGCTCTGGGGCAGGGCAGAGGACTCGGGGCTCTGTGATAGCAAGCTCTGAGGAAGGACCCTGCTGGGGGGGATGAATGGCTGTGGCCAGCTGTAGCCATGATCTGAGCCATAGAATGCTTTGGGTTGGCAGGGACCTTAAAGGTCATCTAATTCCGACTCCACTGCCGTGGGCAGGGACACCTTCTGCTAATCCTTAGGTGCTTGAGTCCAGAGGCAGGAAAACGTGTTACCCTTCATCCTGCTCCAGGCCGCCTCGTTGCCAGCAGCTGGGAGTAGTGTCACTGCTTCACAAGCTCTCCTTTAGCACCTCAGCTGGGACAGGAGGAGAAAGGGAAGTCTGAGGGCCCTGTGCCCCGTGGCTCTGAAGGGGACTGATGCTGGTTTGGCACCAGACATAGTCGCCCAGGTCTCTGCTCCTTCCTCTGCCGGGCCTGGAGGGTTTGGAAGCAGTCCCCTGGGCTCGCTCTGGTGGGGCTCCCCTAAGGAGCTCTTCTGTGCCCTGGCCAGGGAGAGAGCAGGATGGAGCTTTCAGTTGGGAAGCTTTTTTTAGGTGGAAGAAACTCCATAAACATGGCCTTGCTTCTGGGGTCACGAAGACCCAGCCCAGCTTCCAGTGAGTTCCCTCCAACGGGGAGAGGAGGGGGGAGTTCAGCCCAGCGTCCCCTCCTGTCCCTTGGGTGCTGCTTTGCTGGGAAGCTCAGGGAAGGTGCCAGCCTGTGTTCACGCCTGTCACACTGAGCCCGTGGCATCTTGGGCTCCTGCCTCACTGCAAAGCTGCGGGGTGTGACAGCAGAGAGCACAGGGCCCCTCCAAACCTGCCTTCAGACACTGCTGCTTTGCCAGCAGCTGCCAGGAGCTTCCAAAAGCTGTGCTCCCGTTGCTGATGTATTTGCTAGACCTGGAGAATGGGGAAGGGGCCTAAGACAACCCAGCAGGAGGCGGGAATTAAGGGGCGGGAGATCTCCTTAAGCTCCTCGTACACCACAGATCTGCACAGCAAAGTCCTCCTGAAAAGCTCCGATAACCAAAATCATTAAAGCCCAAACAAACCAAGAGTAACTTGTTTTTAACACAACAATGCATTTGATTTGCCTTGAAGGGTCTGGAGAAAAATGGTTCTCCGGGGAAGTGTGGAAAGTAATCCTAGCTCTGTGATCCCTCCTCTCCGCTTTATTTGCCCTGGTCTGGCTTGGCTGCACAGGCTGGGATCAGTGGCTGTGGGCTCCATCAGCTGGCTGGCAAGCAGCAGCGAGCTGGGGGGGTGCTGCCTGCCCCCTTCCTGCTCTCCCACCCTGGAAAATGGCTGGGATGAAGACAGGGAGACATGGAGGGGCTTGCAGGGAATGAATTGCCCACTTGCCCTCCTTCAAGCCCCACACAAGCATCTCCCAGCAGGCATCAGCCCCTGCTGTTCCTGATCTTCTCCTGCCAGCTCTTCCTGACTCCAGCCAGGTCAGGCATGGATCAGATGTGCCATGCTTTGGAAATCACTTCAGCATCTCTCTGGGATGGTTTGTGTAACTATTTGTCCTAAATCCTTGCTGAGTTAATGACTTCCTTCTCCGTGGGATCTCCTTCTCCCTGTGAGGTTATGCTCTCTGCCCTGTCTTGGTGTCCTCCTTACCCTTAAACACCTCTGGTCTGAGATGAGGCTGGGTTTCTCCTCACAACAACCACCCTCAAGAAGTCTGAAAGGGATGTGGAGACTTTTCAGAGCTTTAAATATTCACACACGCACACACACACACATTATACTTTAGGGCAAGCTGCCGTGGGCTTTCCAGAGTTATCTTTTGGACACCCTCAGGAATAGTGTGAGCATCTCCAGCAGACCTCAGATTATAAACTGTGGTGCCTGAATCAACCAACCGGCATCAATTTCGGCACAGGAATCATTTTCTGTATCTTGTGATATGTGGCAAGGCAGGTAAAATAAGCACGGTGTTCCCTTGGGGCTTGATAACCTGAATCTCTAAGGCAGTCTTGTGTGTAAAAAAACCCCACTATTTTCCCGGTTTTTTAATGAAATCTGGGTTAAAATTTTCAGATTATTTGATGGAGGAGATGAAGAGATGGTCTCCCTGTCTTTTTGGCAAATGCATTAGCCTGTGTATTCTTATATATGTGTGTGTGTTCAATATATATATATATATATATACACATATGGGTTCATGTTCCTGTGCAGTCCCTTTCTCCTACCCCCCATGGGTTGTCCCTTCCCTGAACATCGTCCCCAACAAACCCATTCACCTGGATTCTCATCTTCCCCCTCCCTGCCACTGCACTTCCTCAGGAGAAGCCTTGTTAGTAAGAACCTAATGAAGTAAATGCGCTAATTAACCTTCCATTACTCTCCTCATTAAATCAACCTTTAATTTGGTTGGCAGAGTTCCTCTCCTTTACCACCCAGCTGTCAGTTTTCTTCTGCTGCTTCGATCTCTCTTTGGCCTCGTGTCGGGGATGGGAAAATTGATCCCGGCCTGATTTTCTTTCCCCTTCTTTCCAGCCAGCTGTAAACGCCAGCCAACAAGAAAGTTATAATGTGCTTTTCCCACCCTGGCAAGGAGAGTTGCAGACATCAATAAACAGCTATTTAGGATGCAAATCACTTTCCCAATCAGCCATCAGCCGTAGAGTTTGGCAGGGATGATGCCATGGTCTGTGGGCTCCCGCACCCCATCACAGCACTCCCACATCCTATCATGCTGCTTTGCAGCCCTCCCAGAGCAGCTGTGGGATGCCCAGAGAGTTGCATCCCTCTGGGTTTGCCTGACTCCGAGTCCTGATGTGGGTGGCATGAGGCTTTGCAAGCCTTTGGGGGTTCCTCTGGTTGCCTTCAGAGCTCACCCCCCCCAACGTCCCGCCATCCCTTTGGCCAAGGGCACTCGCTATCCCCCAATATCTGTGGAGTTGTTGCTGTCTGTTGTTTCTTGGTGATCTCCAACGCTTTTCTTTCCCCTTTTTCTTGGAGAAGAAATGAATGCAGAGGGGCAGAAGCAGTCGGAGATCAAAGGCAGTAGTAGAGGCTGCAGCTCTGAGATGCTGGTGGGTGAGGGACCCACCCTGAGCTGTGTTTCTCACATGGTGATGGTGACTGTGTGGACCAGCCTTAAGGGAAAACCTACACTGCTCCTGACTTTGGGAAGGTTGCATGGAATAAGGACACAGCCATTGAGGGCAGGGAGTGAGGTGGGGAAATACCTTGCAAATCAATGGATGGATGGATAAAAAGGCATCTAGGGATCTTCCATGGGGAATCAGTGTGGGATAAACCATCCCCTGTCCCTTCGGTGGCACCTGGGGTGCTCTCCCAGCATTAGGACCAGAGAATGGTGCAGCCCATCATCTCTTGGTGGTTGGCAGGACAGCTTTCCCTGATGCTGCCATGAGGACAGCACAGGGCTTCTCAAGCTTTTTCAACTGACTGACCCTGTATGTTTTGCTCAGGGGGTTGAGTTTGTGTCCTGCTCTGCAGGGAGTCACCCACCCCACCTACTTTAGGAGTAACTTGCACCTCCTCTGCCTTCTCACATGGATTGGGGAAGTACAGCATGGGGAAACGCTGGGAGGGCTCCCAGGCCAGCCCCATCCTTTCCTTCTGCTTTAAGTGAATGGAAAATGTCTTGGAAAGTCCTTGCTGCAGAGGAGAAATGGACAGGGTGGTGGTAACTGGGGACTGCCAGCCAAAAGTCTGGGGCAAGCTGGATGTTGCAGAGGCTCAGACATGGGGAGAGGATCTAAGAAAGCAGGAGGGCATTCAGAGGGCACTGGTGGGAATATGAAGGCAGGGCTCAGCAGCAGCTCATGGAGGCTGGAGAACTCTCAGCTGAACATTTCTGATGTCCTCCAAGCCTGGAGTTTGTCCCTTCTTCCAGCCCCTCTCCCCACCCATGGGCCACACAGCTGTCCCTCCCTGTCAGCATCTTAATTGATCTTGTTATTCTCAATCCCCCCTTCCCCAGTGCTCCATCTCTAGCTGTGCTTAAACAGAACAAAATCTCTTCCAATTTCCCTGCCGCTTAAAAGAAAATTGAATCCTTTATCTGCGAGAGGAGAGGAAAACTGCAAATACACGAAACAGTAAAGAGTTAAATAATCAAAGCAGACGATTCCAAATTGCCTGGAAAGTTAAACATGAATGGCTTGGCTTTTTCTTGCGTGCTTCTTGGGTTTTTACAAGTATAAAAATATGCTTGCACTCCTTGTTCCCGTTAAATATTCTTATCAATCCAGCTCTGTAAATAAAGGGAAGGGGAGGAGGGAGTTACCAAGCGTGATTGACAGATCTGAAGTCCTCGTCTTTCTGTCAGGGCCCAGTGCTCTTTGGCTGTGTTTATCTCTTTAATCTAAATATCAATCCGTGAGACCGAAATGGGGTGGAATGGGAATCATGACAGCCTGAGCGCTGTGGAGAGAGAGAGAGACACTTACTGCAGCTTGTGCAGCCGCTCCCTGTCCTGATGGAGCTGTCAGGAAAAATGCACGGCGAGAGCACAGAGGCGGGAAAACAAAACAAAATCACAGCCTGGCCCCTTCCCCCTGCCCAACCAAAAAAAAGAAAAAAGCCCCAACAATTCAACCCGTGAGATGGGAAAGAAAATCAGGGAGCAAATGCAGACCTACTCCTGTCCAAATTGCATCCTGCAAAGCACAAGGCAGGCAGCAGGATTCCCCCTCATGCCTCCCAGTGTTCCCAGTAGGAGACAGGCTTGGGTGGTTTTCCTTTGCTGCTGGCTTTGCCTGGGGATTTGGGATGTGGCCGGGAGTTCAAGGGAGACTTTTTCCAAGGTGATGCTCTTTGCCATGTGGACACCCTGGCCTCACACTTCCTTCTCAGCAGTTGCTTTAGGGCTTCTCGGTCTTCACCTTGATACATCCTCTCCCAGGCTCCTCATGCTTTTACACCCGCTAAGTTCCAATAGAGCCAGTGCTCCTGGGATTTTAATCTGTTTTCGAAGCTGCCCTCAGCCCCACGTCTCTCCCAAAGCAGCCAAGGCTGTGTTTTCTCCAGCAAAAGGCTCCCATGGGAATCAGCACCCAATGGGTGCTGTTGGCTGAGTGATGCTGTGACAGAGACAATGTCACCCCTGGACAGATGACCTTGAGCTGCCCCTGGTGCTGCTGACAGGCTGACCTTGGGGTGTGAAGGGGAGGGTAATTTACCTGAACTGGGCATTTGGGAGCCATTAGATGTGCAAATCAGTTGGGCTGTGCCATTCCCTTTCTCCAGGTTGGGATGCAACATGTTTATGTCCATCTCCTGGCAAGGACCTGTTCAGCTCATCCCTCCTCCTTTGTTTTTATCCCCCCTCTGCCTGCTGGGCCTCTCCCCTGGGTGAGGTGGAGTTGCAGATGGTGGGTGACATGACTGGCTTCCCAGAGCTCTTGCGAACACTTTAGAGATCGTTGAGGATTTATATTTCTTCCACCAGACTTTGACCCTAATTTCTTCCATTTTGCTGGGCTGTAAAATTCATTAGAGACCCAACAGCAAAGTGATTGAGATGTCAAGCCAGGCAATTGTGGGGTTATTTAATCGCTCAGATGTGCCACTTGCCATTTAGGTGGACAACAGGAGAATATGAAATCAGAGCGGTTCATTAGCCGAGGACTTGCACCCAGCTCCAGTAAAACCCACTGAGGTGGGCATTTAAATGATCTTGGGTGCCACCAGTGAAAACCCACGCTGGTAAAGCCTGTTTCTCTCACTTTTGGGCCCATCTTCTGTCACCTGGTGTTTTAAAGCCCTGTCCCCAGCCATTCCAACATCCTGGCTACAGTAAATCACTGCCCGCTAAATCAGGGCTGCCCAGGCAAGTGTTAACCTTGCCTGAGTGGAGCTGGTGTTGCAGGGGCTGCTGTTATAAAACACAATCAGGGAGGCTCTTGTTTTCCCTGGTGGCTGGCAGAAGAGGTGGGGAAAAGCTCTGCCATTCCCAGGGGGGTTGATTGACTATTTTTTCCCCCCCAGCCAGGTTCAGCGCAGCCCTCTGGGGTCATTAGCGCCGATTGAGCTCCCTGGGCAGGGTTTGGAGCTGCTGGGGAAGTGGTGGCAGCGGCGGCAGCCAGGCACTGCCCTGATTCCCCACTCCTGCCTCCCTCTTTCCCAGCTAATCACTGGAGCCGCTGGGCTCCAGTGCCGGCCAGCCACCGGCTCTGCTCACTCCTGATTGCCACCTCCCACCGGGCAGCCTCTTTCAAAGCCTGGGAAAGAGCACGGCCGGGCGAGGCCATGCAGACAAAAGAGCTGTTTTCCGACTAAAGTCATTCCATAATAACTTTAAGTAGGTTTTCCATTCCGCTTTCACAACCCAGTGATTGCGCCTCATGGAAGCCCTTGGCCCTTCACATTTGTCTCCCCCAAATCGCAAATCAAATCCCAATCCCAGTGGCTACCAGCAGTTAGCTGCTATTCCCCTGAGACCTGAAGGTTGCCTTGAGGAAGAGATGTTTGCATGGCTGCCTAGTTAACGCATGCAGGTTTTGGTGGCTCCAAAAATCAGTAGGATGCCAGGGCATGGCTCCCCATCCTGGAACTCTTGTACCACAATCTGAGCAGCCCGTGGCTGCCCAGTCAGCCCCAAGCAGCAACTGCATCTGCCTCCCTTTCCTAGAAAACCGAAAGAAAGCTGGGAAGCATATGGGAATCCTCCTTCTGTTTGCTCTCCCAAGCCCCAGGCGTCTTGCTGGAGCAAGCCAGAGGAGCAGGCAGGGACGAGGCTCTGCCTGGTCACTCTGGTACCCTGACAGCTTTTTGACGTCCTGTAATTGCTTTCCTGCCACGACTCTTTTAAGCAGAGAGCTCCTGGCCAAAGCAATTTGTTCCCCATCAATTTTTATTTCCTGCTTTGTGCATGTGAGGGAGGGAAAACAAAGAGGGCGAAGGAGAACAAACAGAGCTGGGACCTGCTCCGGCAGCACCGTGCTGAGGGAAAGATGGGAAGGGTTTGGCTCTTCAGCCAGGCAGGACACGGCAGCCCTGATCATCATTCCAATGCACTGTGCTCACCCCTGCAACCAACTTCCAGCTGTTCATCCCTGTCTGACAGTTTTGGGGGGAGGACTGCCATCCCAGGGGCTCCGTGGGGGATCTGAGCCACCTCGAAGGGCTCTTCTTGGTTCTTTAGGCCCTTGCTGACTCCTCCTGCCATGCTCCCTGAAGCTGCTGTGAGTAGAGTTAATCTCCGGCAGTTTAAGGAGTCGTTGAGTGGGTCTGGCGGATGATGAATGTCTAAACCATTACCGGGTGAAGCTCCATGGAGCTGTTTAAAACTGAATTCTCCCATGTAAATTTCTGCTCCATCAATCCTGATGACATGTCAAACATTGCTATTGTTTCCCGAACAAATTGGACGACGTGCCCTTTCCTGCAGATTTGCCCACGAGAGCAGAACCGCTCGCCAGCTCCTCGCTTTTGTCTCCAGCTCTGCCGGCCTGCGGGTGGGGAAGGGTGGATGTGATGGCCCTTGGTGGGACAAAATGAGACATCCCAAATATTTGTGCTTGGAGGATGCAGATGGACAGAGAGCCAGGCCGTGGGTATTTTTGTGTGATTCATGTGCTGGGTGCCCACGCCATGCTGCAGCTCAGTAAATTAATCCTTTGGGTTATCCAGGCTTCCTCTTCTTGCCACTCTCCCGGAGTTTAGCTGCACAAATGTGGGATTTTTTAGAAATGGTCTGCGCTAGTGACAGCTCATAAAAGTACAGATGTGGACCTGCGTTTTCATCCTGCCCTTTTGCAGGCTCCAGTGGGCAAATCCCGCTTTAATATTCCGGGCAGGAGAGGAGAGCCGTAAAAGCCATTTGATTGCTTCTCCAGGTGGAACCCCGAGAAACTTCCAGCCAGATGCCTTTCCTCCCCGGGCTGTGGGAATGGATGCTTGCATGCTGGGGGGGAAAACCAGTCAGCGATGGGGGAAAAGCCACAGGAAAACAGCTGGTACCCAGGGATTGCTGACAGCTCGGTGGGATTTGGGGTGTTCTGCAGGCGTGTGCTCCCTGGGAGCCCTCAGCGTCGCTCTGCAAAGGGAGTGCGTGCCGCCTCCCCAGGGGCTTGAGCAGCTGAGCATCCTTTTTACCCTTAGAGGGGAAGAAGCTTGGTGATGCAGAAACAGGCAAAGATCCCAAATTAAATATGCTGAGCATGCATGGTTTGGCCTTTTTTTTTGCATGTTCTCTGTCACGCTCAACTAACCTGCTCCATTGCCCAGCATTATCTCCATGATGTTCGGTTGCCAGGAAAGCCATCCAGCCGGCCTCACCTTCCACCTCCCCTGGTGTAAATCAGGGGCATTAATTAGCCTGGCTGCCGAGGTGGTGGATGGGGCAGAGTCAGGCTGCCCGTCCTCCTGGCTCCTCGGGAGAGGGGCTTTTTGCCTCACTGGCACTTTTGATGTGTTCACAGCTTGTGGTCCAGCCGCCCTCCTGGCTCCCCTCTCTCCAGGGCTCCCATTCCCTCCTCACTAACCTTCTTTTAACCTTCCTCCTTCCCTATCTTTTTTTTTTTTCTCGTCAGAAGAAAATTACACTTTCCCAGTGTTGTCTGTCACTGCAATAAGCACTTACGAGTGCAATTGTATGGGTCCAGATGAAGGGAATTCGTTTTGCCCATGCTTTCTGGTACTGTCAGACCCCCTGTAAATTATTATCTCATCACCAGCCCATCCAGGTGCATGGAAAATGCTTTTCTGGGCTCTGCTTTCGCACCAGCCACTTAAGAATTAATGGGACCGAGGGATTCACAGCAGGTGTGGGCACAGAAGTGAGGGATGGGAAAAATCCTGGCTGGAGGTTGAGGGCTGGCAGTGCTGAGGGTGCTCGAAGCACTCAAGGATTTTGGGAAGAGAGGACCGAAAAAAGGGGCTGGTGGCAGGTGTTAGGATGGGGGATTAACCCCAGTATGAATTGGCTGGGGTGGGCAGATGGTGGGTTGTCCTCCCTTCTCTCCAGGTGTTTCCATATGGAAAAGTTGCCAGGCTCTGCCTGGGCTAGAGCACCTCCATGGATGTCCTCTGAGGGGGAAGATGTACCCTAGAGGTACTTGTCCCCCAGGAGTGCTGCTTGCTCTCTGGGCATCTCTCCAGGCAGATTTCC
Organism: Edolisoma coerulescens; assembly: GCA_013397115.1. Lineage (NCBI taxonomy): Eukaryota > Metazoa > Chordata > Aves > Passeriformes > Campephagidae > Edolisoma > Edolisoma coerulescens. The sequence goes on from VWZW01006604.1 coordinate 1,089,795, forward strand.
ACAGGTTTGTTCCATTTTACCGAATGTAATTCCAATGCCCACAGAAGGGAAATCGCATTGTAGCAGTGGAGAGTAAAATCAGCAAAATCAATAGGTCTGGAAGGCTGGATCCACCAGAGCACCCTTTGGCTGGCATCAAGCAGCAGGAGTTCACTGCTCGGGCTGGGAAAATGTCTGGGGAGAAAAACTTAAATACTCCTGTGTGGGTTTCATGCCTTTTGCTCTCTGTCACCCTGTGGTGTGGCAGGTGAGCAGCACAGGGGGGTAAAGCTGTGCTCAAGCTCCTACTCTGCCGTCAAGGGTAATCAAGGCCATCGATAAATCAGGAAGGTTTCAGGAACAGGCTGTGTTCCATACCACTCCTAAAATACAGCCTTTTGCCAGTATCTGGACATAAAATGTGTCTTTGACCCTGCTTCTTCACAGACCTGTTGGTCTCTAAGTAATCCAGACAGGACTCAATTTAGAAAATATACTGGGGGAGAAAAAGGATATTTTGGGTATTGTATTCCACTTTCCTCACCTAAAAATAAAATTTTCTGCTCCTTTTTCCTGCCGCCACGGATGCATATTTTATATATTCATTAGAGCAAAGACTTTAAAACACAAATAAATCTTGCCTTGCTCATCCAGAGCTGACACAGTGAGTTGTGAACACTTCCCCGGAAGGTGCTGGTCATTTAGCCATGACCAGCCTGCTGCAGCTCCGGCAGCTGCCGGTGGCGTAGATGCATCCCACAGCATCCCAAGCCACTCCATCCGTGGGAATGCAGCAGATTGCACCCCTAGAAGGGCTGTCCTTGTGGAAAGCAAGATTGAAATCACTTTCCTTGTTTTTCCAGATCTGTATTTTAGCTGGGGG
>VWZW01006604.1:1090787-1117738 GCA_013397115.1 Edolisoma coerulescens
AGAGATGGGCAGAGGAGAGAAAAAAAAATTTAATGAAGGGTTCATGAGTTGAGATAAGGACTGGGAGAAATCACTCCAAGGGCAAAACAGGCTCAACTTAGAAGCACAAAGTGATTTCATTATTAACAAAATCAGACAAGGGTAATGAGAAGTAAAATAAGCCCTTAAAAAACACCTTTTCTTCCCCCAACCCCTCTCTCCTTCCCACTGACAGTGCAGGGGAACAGGGGTGTGGGGGTTTGGTCAATTCATCACCAGAGGTTTTCTTCTCAGAAAAGAGAGAAGAGAGAGAAGTCAAGTCTTAAATCTCTTATCACAGAGGTGTTGCCAACCTCTCTAATTGGCCCAGTTTTGGCCAGCAGCATGTCCATCTTCAGAGCCATCAGGGATTGGCTCTGCCAGACATGGTGGAAGCTTCCAGCAGCTTCTCACAGAAGCCACCTCTGTGCTGCCCCTGCTACCAAAAATCAGGCCGTGCAAAACCAACACAGCTCTAGAATGCACAGGGAAGGATACGAGCTGTGGCTGCAGTGTCCCAGCTTTCTGCCTTCACAGGGATGGGATGGGTGGCCCTCAGGAATTATCCATGGAGACTTTTATTTCAGGTGTGCTTCCCAGGTTAGCTTAATGTGTCAGGAAAAGTAAGCAGGCATAATGTTTCCCAGTGCCAAAGGTTTTGGGAGCGATGCTGAGGAATGTTGGTGGAGGGCTGTTAGCTAGAGCAGGCTGGGAGTCAGCGATGAGCAGGGGAATGCAAACAGCCCCAGCCCTGTAGCTCTTGGGGGATAAATGGCAGCACACAAGGTCTGCAGTGGTGTGTTCAATGCAGCATTTCCATAAATACCCTCATTTATTAATTAGCTTTTATGTTTTCCAGGCAACTGACAATGATGTGGGCTCATATGGAAAAGTCAGTTATTTCTTCAGCGATGACCCTGACCGGTAAGTGTGACTGACTGGCAGGAGTTTGATCCTCCAAAATCCACTTCTAACCTCACTAGGCAGTCACAGGGCGATTAAAGGCGCTGGTTGTGTCCTACCTGTGAGGTGCCCCATGAACCCCTGTCTGTGCTGTCTCCCAGAGGGGCGTGTTCAGCACATGCCTGATGCTCAGCATGTTTAATTGCTTTGCTAAGTAGGGACCTGCAGGCGCCAGCATTGCTGGAGACCAGTAAATGGTTTCGCAGTGAGTTGTCAGCCCTGGAGTTGTCCAGCCTGTGGTGGAAAGTTGGGGAATATACTTGGGCTGCCCAGCAGAACAGATGTGGGGGCCCCTGCACCCATCTTCTCTGCCTGTGGAGCAGCACTGAGAGTTTCTCACTGCTCAGCTGTGCGGAGCTCTTGAAGGTGTTCTGGGACCTAATATCCCGCAGAAAAAAGTCATGAACTTCATGCTGTCAGGCTGTTGCCTCTCCGTTTCCAGTGTGTGGTCACCAAGGCTTTTTGCCCTTCCTTTGCTGTCCCCTCAGTTTCTCCCTGGACAAGGACAAGGGTGTGATCCTCCTGACAGCTCGGCTGGACTTTGAGACCACGCAGCGCTACACCCTGACTGTCATCGCCCGGGATGGTGGTGGGGAGGAGACCACAGGGCGTGTCAGGATCAATGTCCTCGACGTCAATGACAACGTCCCCACCTTCCAGAAGGAAGCCTACCTGGGGGCCCTGCGGGAGAATGAGCCTTCTGTCACCCAGGTGGTCCGGCTCCGGGTGAGGGACTGGAGTGGCTCCGCAGCTTGGGATGTGCAGCAGGAGACAGGAGTGTGTTAGAATCACAGAATGGTTTGGGTTGCAAGGGACCTTAGAGCTCAGCCAGTTCCAACCCCCTGCCATGGGCAGGGACACCTTCCACAAGACCAGGTATCTCCAAGCCCCATCCAACCTGGCCTTGGACACTTCCAGGGATGGGGCAGCCACAGCTTCTCTGGGCACCCTGTGCCAGGGCCTCACCACCCTCACAGGGGAGAATTTCTACCTAATATCCAATCTAAACCTCCCTCTGCCCATTTAAAATGATCAGTGCCTGTGATGGGTTTAACAAACATCTTCCAAAGCAGATCCAAACAACCAGTTTCCTTCTTGCATGAGAGAAGCAGGCGAGAGGAGGCTGGTGTACAGACCCCCTCGGGGCCCCTGATGGGCACACCTCCCTCCATCACTTTTCCAGTCTCCTTGGGCCCAGCCTGCAGCTCCCATCCCCTCAGCTCTCTCCCTGGCACAACTCCCCATGCCCATGTATTCCCTCTTCTCACACCCTAGGCATCTGATGAGGACTCCCCTCCAAACAACCAGATCTCCTACAGCATTGTGCAGGCATCTGCCTTCCGCGACTACTTCGACATCACGGTGTCAGAAGGGTACGGAGGTAAGTGCCGGTCCTGGCACCACAGGGCCACCCCTGAGCGTGCCCGCGTCCTGCTCAGTGCATGAGTGCTCCCCTGACCCCCCACTCTGCATCCTTCCAGTGATCAGTGTGAACCACCCCCTGGACTACGAGCAAGTGGCCAACGGGGTCATCTACCTGACGGTGATGGCCAAGGATGCCGGCAACCCGCCGCTCAACAGCACTGTCCCCGTCACCATCGAGGTGTTTGTAAGTACAGTGCCTGACATTCCTCTCTCTCGTGGTTTCCCTGCAATTGCTCCATAGCAGTGCTATTAATCCATCAATAGCCCAGCAAGACTGCCCCACCCCGTGGATGTGGATGTGTGGATTGCACGTGTCTCGTATGCGTCATACATGTCTCATGCCACAGCTAACCAAAGGTTGAGGAGCAGAGCAGGACAGATGTGGAATTCCCTTGGGAGGAGGGGCTCCTGCTGGGAGACGGAAAGCATCACAGCATTCCTCGGGAAGATCAGATCGGCGTGTCACTTTGAGGCACATTGTGGTTTGAGGATGTCTGGAGGGAGATATGAGTAATGGAGACAGTTTGGTTGATAACACGTCAGTCTCACAGCTGTGGGATCTATGCCGGGCTGGCGGCAGCGTCAGTCTGGGAAGGTGAAGGAGATAAAGCCAACAATGCTGTAAGCTGGGAATGAAGTCCCATGAGCATCTCTCCTTCAGATCCCTCACTGTGTGAGAGAGAGGGGGAACAGGGCAGTGCCCAGGGAGTTAGTGGTGGTTAAATACATCCTTCCCACACTGTGCTTTCGACAGCATAAACACCTCTTTTTCAAGACCACACTTCAGTGGGTCATCTCCCCGTGTTGGGTCTGTATGCTGGCAGGGTTTAAGTAGCTGTCACTTTCCCCACTCTCAACCAAAGGGAATTTCTCTCAGCTGGAAAAAGAAAAGAAATAAAAGCCAGAAACTAGGAAGAAAATGAGGGGGAAGTGTTTTGTGACAGCACTTGAGGAACAAGAGCTGTGAGAAGGCAGAACCAGAGCAAGTGTGGAGGGAGGTAATTTTTTTTCATCCTTTGGTTGTTGGTTTTTAATAAAGAAGTCAAACTCGCCTTGTAGATTTCCCATTAGGGGACAATACGCTTTTGTAGAGGGAGTCGCCGAGTCAGAACTAATAGTGCGCGCCACGCCAGCATCCCAGGAAATAGCACCGCTAATAAGTTTCTGCCTCACTCCCTGCCACTGACGCCCTGCTCAGAGCGATGAGCTGGCGACTCACGGCACGCCTGTGCCTGGAGGAGAGGGGTTGTGTGCTTAGTGTGAGCGTCTGCCACTCTCAGCATCCTTTGAGACGGCGGGGAGCGATAGGACAAGGGGAATCAGCTTCAAACTGGAAGAGAGGGGAGGTTTAGGTTGGATATTACGAAGAAATTCTTCCCTGTGAGTGTGGTGAGGCCCTGGCACAGGGTGCCCAGAGCAGCTGTGGCTGCCCTGTCCCTGGAAGTGTCCAAGGCCAGGTTGGATGGGGCCCTGAGCAACCTGGTTTAGTGGAAGGTGTCCCTGCCCATGGCAGGGGGTTGGAACAAGGTGAGCTTTAAGGTCCTTTCCAACCCAGTCCATTCTGAGATTCTGTGATACAATGGCTGTCTGAGGGTGAGGTTGTAGGGAGGAAGGCTGAGGGCCAGGAGAACACAGGAAGCTGGTTTTAGCTGGTTAGGTGGATAACCTCGTTTGTGGGAGTGGAAGAGTGCCAGGCTCTGTCTGGCATCGCTGCAGGTGCCTCAGGGAGCTTTGGAGCTCCTGCTGCTGAAGTGGGAAATGTCCTTCTCAAGTAGAAGGCAGGTGCAGTCCAGCTCTGGCCAGATGGAGAGCCAGCCAGAAGCAAACCCTGGGTCCTCGGGACCAGGCTTGCCGGGCTGTGGCCTTGCTGAGCATGGCTTGATGATCTCAGGAACATTAATGACACGACACAGCATCTGCTCTGGCTCGTGTCCACCCAGCTGGAGCGCAGCACAGCTCAGCCCCATCCAGCTGCATGTGGATGCACGCTCAACCTCTCCATTGCCTTTAACCTGCCCAGGCCTCCTGGGTTTGCCCTGGATGACCCCCACCCATCCCTGGGAGGAGGAGGAGAAGGAGGGATGGTGGGGACATCACCGGGACAGGCAACAATTTCCTCATTACCCTCAGAGGAGGCACCAGGAAAACTGAGGGATGTAAAGGCTGATTAAAGACCACCTGCTTCCAGAAAGGAAAGCAGGGGCTGGCAATTTAATTGAAGCATGATGGGCATCGTTGGCACGTGAAATTACTTCAAATCTCAAGTTCGGTGGCAGCAGGAGCAGCTGAGGCTGCACGTCCATCAGTGGTCTCCGGGTAGAAAACATCTCCAGAGCAGCCCCAGGGAAATGGCAAAGTCCATAACGGTGTTTTGATGTCCTGGCAGTTCCGTCCTTCCCTCCATAGGCAGTTGGGTTTGGTTCATTTAAGGCAGATTCTTAACAATGTTTAAACAGCATTTAAAGCCCCCTGGGGGGAGCTTTAAACCAGTCCAAAATCTGTTTTGAGGGATGTTTCAAGCAATTGCTCCTGCCTGGTTTCTCCAGGATGGCCGTAGTCACTGGCAGAGACGGGCTTGGAGGGACAATACTGGGATGCAAACCAGCTTCCCCCTCAAAAATGCTGTGGCTGCCCTCTTTGCAAACACCCGCAGCATTCCTCCTGTGGAAGGAAGGCATCCAAAGCTCAGCAGCTCCCCTGGCTGGTCCAATTTGCCTCGTGGCCTTATGGCCAGGATGACCTGGAACACTAAGCCACCCCTGTACTGCAGGGAGGGAGGAGCAGGTCTGTGCACGACGCTGTGGTGCTTCATGTGGTGCCTGAGGCTTCCCAGGCTTGTGGTAGGGTCAGGAGCAGCTCAGAAGATGCTCCTCCGTCAGTGGTAGTGGTTCCTCAGCCCTGTGCTGGGTGATGAGGTGGTGGGGTAGTCTGTGCCATCCCCACTGCAGGGCTCAGCAGAGTCACTGACAATCATCTCACCTCAACCTCAGCTGCCTCTGCAGTGAAACCCTGTGCTCAGCCCCCCCGTGCCTCCCCCCCAAGGCCACCTTCCCCTCGCTGGCATCATAAACTGGTCACACCTTGAGATGCAGTCGCCCAGGAGCATCCCCATACCAGACTTTTGCAGCTACTTGACCATTTTGCCTTTTTCCCAACCAGCCTCTCGACCTTCTCTTTGCTTCAGGATGAAAACGACAATCCCCCCACGTTCAGCAAGCCCTCCTACGTGATAACCATCATGGAGGACATTATGGCAGGTACAGGGCACACCCCCGCTCCTTCTCTGGGCTCCCGGGAGGGCCCTCAATATTTTACAGCCAGAATGGGGTGGGTGATCCTTTTTTGGGCAGTAAAGCCTGGTAAAGTCTCATAGCTGTGGGGTCTGGGGGTTTGGCTGCACTGTGCATGTGCAGGAGAAGGGACCTCTTGGCTGGGTGACCTGCAGGAGCAGTGTGGGGACACAGGGCAGTTCTGGCTCATCCCAGTCCTCGTGTCTGCCTCCCCCAAGGAGCCACAGTGCTGTTTCTCAATGCCACGGACATGGACCGGTCCAGGGAGTATGGGCAGGAGTCTATCATCTACTCCCTGGAAGGCTCCTCGCATTTTCGGATCAATGCTCGCTCAGGTGAGCCTCTGGACGTGCTTCTCCCTTTTCCTTTCAGTTCCCCCTTTCACTCCCACCCTTCCCTCGTCTCCTCCAGTCAGCCTGCTTAGGAGACCCACAATTTAAAGGGTTCACCAGATTTCAGCCACCGTCACTTGCTCAGTCACCCTCAGAGCTTCAGCAGAGGCATCCATGGAAACTCAGCTCCTGAGCCTAAGGAATGGCTTGGCCGTGAAGGTTCCCGTTAGTTAAGGAGCTGCCAAGGTCCATCTATTTGGATTAAAAAAAAGGGCCCATTTTTGGACTATCCTGACCTTGGTTTTAAGTGTTCCTTTTTTAACCTTGTCATCTCCTGTGGCCGCAGGAGAAATCACGACAACATCTTTGCTGGACCGGGAGGCCAAATCTGAGTACATCCTCATCGTCCGGGCAGTGGATGGAGGCGTGGGGCACCATCAGAAGACAGGCATTGCTATGGTGAGTGTGGGAAGAATTCCCATCTCCTCGAGCCACTGGTGCCCAGCTGGGGCTGGGAGAGCTGCAGTGTTTCATTTTTGCCGTGCGAAGAGCACACAATGGTCCCTGCCCTCTGCGCTACCCCCGCTGCTGCTCGCAAGGAGCAACAACTTCAAGGTGGTGTAGACCTTGAAATCAGCTTGCTTTCCTGGAAAACCAGTCACACAGGAGCCACTTGACTTTCCAGACCCTGTGGATGTGGTCATGAGTCCTATTTCACCTGCAGAAGGGCTCCCTTTGTTCAGCTCCCTTTGTTCCTCTTGAGAAGGGGCTTACTTGGAGAGCCTGCCGGTACACTTGGTTATTCCTTAGTCTTATTCATGTGCTGCCTGGGTCAGGGGTTTCCAGCCGGTCTGGAATGCCTGTGCTCCTGGGAGGGTTCTGGTGGAGCTGCAGGTTGAAGCCTCCAGCTTTGCCTTGCCCTTTGCAGGCCTCAGGGAACCCCATTGTTGGCAAAGCATTTGTAAAACTCTTCGGAAGTATCAGGAGGTCAAAAGCCAAGGATCCGTCCCTGATGGACTTGATGATCTTAAAGGTCTTTTCCGACCTTAACTACTCCATGATTCTCTCTCTCGCCACTCATGGCATCACGTTTCTTCGGACATTTCATGCCATTTGGATTCTCCTGCTCCTGGGATGCTCGGTTGGGTTGCAGGAGAGATGTCCCACACAACACAGGGCGATGCAGAAAAATTTGTGGTTGTGCTGAGGAATATCCCTAAAATAATTGTCCCTCCTGCCAAGGGCCATCAGGAGGTCTGTGGTAGCAGACTGGAAGCTCCTTAAGGATTCTCCCAGAGATATGTGATGGCCTTGGCTGGGCACCAGCATGGCCTGTGGAATGCTGAGATGTCCTTTGGGGCTCCAGATGGGATTATGTTCTCCTATTTGCCTTGTTAAAAGGCAAAACAGGGGGGTAAAACTGCCTCCTGATTCCTAGAAAGTTAAAGAATATTAAAACTCAGTGAGATGAGGGCAGCTGAGTAAGTTTGTCAGATGAGTAAGTTTGTCTGCTGGGATATACACCTGGCACTCAAAATAATCATTTTTGATCGGGAATAAACATCCATTCGGGGGCCTTGCAAGGTCCCCAGGTGATGTAAAGCACCTGGGCTGCTCTGAGTAGGGGTGGGTCAGCAACCTTCCTCAGGGACCACCGTGGTGCCTTGGCTTGTCCCTGGAGACTGTGGTGTCCAGAGTGGCCTCTTCTACCACCGGGTGGCACCAGCAGCTCAGCCTGGTGTGACAGAGGGACACAGTGGCTTGGGAGCAGAGAAGTTCCCAGGAAAAGCTCCACTGGGACCCCCTGCTTAGGAATGGCGGGTGCCGGGGGCTCCCCTGGAGCTGCAGCCCTTTCCCTCAGACACCTTGACAGCCCCGCAGGCTGGGGTGAAAAGAGTGCTGTGGGGAGGTAAGAGACTCCCAGGCAGCAGAATGCATCCCACAGGCTCGCTGCTGTCACTGAGATGCCATTTGTCACACTGGAAATGAAGACAGGTAACGTCTCAGGGCACCATCCTCACCCTTGCTCTTGTCTTCGCACCTCCCACCCCCTGTTACCATACTCTCTCCTTCCTGATTTCTCATTTATTCTTTTTCTCTGTTGCTTTTTACCAGTCACTCAGATTTTTCCTTCTTTTCCTGACACATTCCCACTGCATCCTCTCCCCCACTGATTTCCATCCCCCTTCCAGTGAAGGAGCTGCTTGAAGACACACCTTGTGCCGTGTGGTTGTTCTTAACTGTGATAAATACACAGGAGCAAAACCCAGTTTGGCTATGCCAAAGCCTCGGCTGTGAAGTTGCAGGATGTTGATTTTTTGCAAGGTTTCTCTCTGGAGGGTGAACACAGAATCACAAAACCCTGGAATAATTTAGGTTGGAAAAGGTCTCTTAAGATGATCAGGTCCAGCCATTCCCTCAGCGCTGCCAAGCCCAGCAGTCACCCATGTCCCCAAGTGCCACAGCTACACACCTTTTAAATCCCCTGAGGGATGGTGACTCCAGCACAGCCTGAAACACGTGTTGGGTACATCCAGGGGAAATTCCACGCCTCAGAAAGCTGTGCCTCCTGAAGCAGCTTTGCTTCCTTTCTCTCTCACAGGTGAACATCACACTGCTGGACATCAATGACAACTATCCCACCTGGAAGGATGAGCCCTACTTCATTAACCTGGTGGAAATGACCCCCCCCAACTCGGACGTCACCACGGTATGGGTGAGGCAAGGTGATGGTTGTACTAAAGGATTGGCTGGAGCAAGGGACACTCCAAATGGGTGTCACCTCCTAACTGGTGTCACCTGTGTCACTTTCAGTCCAGCACCATCTTGCAGAGTTCCACTTAAAAGCTCACTCCTGAGCCTCCCTGCTGCTGACCATCCCCTGTGTTTCTTCTCCCTGCGGGGATATTTTTTTTCCTCTCCAAATTGTGTGGATTTTGGCCAAATCCTCCTTTTCTTAGCCTCGCCGGCGACCTCCTTCAAGGACCTCTCTGAAAGACTTTGATTTACAGGCTTTCAAGTCCCTCTGGCGAAATAAAAGAGAAGGAGAGGGGGAGGCTTCTATTCCATCACGCCGAGAGAAAAATGACGGGAACAAAATGGAAAATAAATGAGGGAAAAGTGAAGAGAATCCACAAAATCATATAAGGAGGAAGGCTGCAAAAAAAAAAAGGGAGATTTTTGCAGGGGGAGAAGGGTCTGGCAGCGCTGCCTGAGCCAGAGCACGGTGGTTTTCTCTCCTTCAGCCCTGCTGCTCAGCACCAGCTTGAAGTCATCTTGCCTTTGACATCCCAATTAGTTGCTGGGAAAATAATTATTTTGTCACCGATCCGATGTAAATTCAGCTGCAGGACAAGCAGCGGGAGCTGGGGAAGTTATGAGGGCAACGAAATTGGGGTGTTTTTTAATGTAAATGTCCTCTGTAATTAAAAATGTCACAGGGAGAACAATAAAGCACAAAATATCTGGCTTGGAGGAGAACTCCACCAACGAATTTTTCCCAGCATTCCCGATATGGCAGCACAAGTTCCTCACTGTGCCTCTTTGTCCCATTTATTTTCTTTTTCCGAAGGGTCCTCGTTTTTTAGCTGGTAGGAAAAGGAGGAAAATCCACTTTGATTGCTGCATGTTTGTGTCTTGTCATGCCATTACCTCCTGTGCTCACAGGCCAGTTTTGGGGAGATTTAACACCACAGCAGAGGTCGTGAGGGTGCAAAATCCCTGCAAATATCCTGAAAATACAAGAGCTGGATGGAGGAAGAACTACTTGCTGCTGCTGGTGCAGGGAGGCCAAGCTTGACACGGGCAAATCTCCACAGGGACTCCCCACAGGAGTTAATTCCCAGCACTCTGCTGTAATTTCATGCTGTTCCCCCACGGCAGGTGGTGGCTGTTGACCCGGACCTGGGGGAGAACGGCACGGTGGTGTACAGCATCCGGCCCCCCAACAAGTTCTACAGCCTCAACAGCACCACGGGCAAGATCCGCACCACGGGCGTGCTGCTGGACCGGGAGAACCCCAACGCCCAGGAGGCCCAGCTCATGCGCAAGATCGTGGTGTCTGTCACCGACTGTAAGCTTCCATCCCACACTGATTGTTTTCACTTCCCCAGCCTGATTTTGCCTTTACGACAAAGTCTCCTCTGTTTTCTTTTCGCCTGTTTTGAGCGCGTTTCCGACGTTAAAAAATGGGAGTAGCTTTAGACCTGCTGCTAAAACAAACCAGAAACCCCTCAAAATGTGAGCGCAGTCATTCATGTAGCAGCCCTGACAATAAGCCTGGGAGGCAGGAACTCTCCCTCCCCTCAGCCTTGCTCCATTGGCATCCCAGAAAATCAATTGAGCGGGCGAGGGAAGCAGAGCTGATGGGTTTTTCTCTGGAAATAGTACATAAGGGAAACTTTTCTTAGGAAAAAAGGTAGATATATGAAGATAATTTTTTATTTTCAGATAGTGGTAGGACAAAGGCGAACGGTTTTAAACCAAAAGAGGAGAGATTGAGATCAGATGTTGGGAGGAAATTCTTTACTCAGAAAGTGGTGGAACAGGTTGCCTAGAGAAGCTGTGTCTGCCCCATCTGTGAAAGTGTCCCAGGCCAGGTTGGATGGGGCCCTGAGCAACCTGGTCCAGTGGAAGGTGTCCCTGCCCACGGCAGAGGGTTGGAATTAATTTATCTGTAAGGTCCCTTCCAACCCAAACCATTCTAGGATTCTGTCTAATTGTCCATCCATGGCAGATCATCCACGACAAATCAGGGCCATCACCCCATCCTGCACTACTGTCTGCATAGGAAGTAAGGGCTCCTTTTTAGGAGAAAGGGGTGGAAACACCTCAAGTGTTAACCTTGAGACCCCATTCCTGTCCTCTGCAGGCGGGAGGCCACCCCTGAGAGCCACCAGCAGTGCCACAGTTTTTGTCAACCTGCTGGACCTGAACGACAATGACCCCACTTTCCAGAACCTGCCCTTTGTTGCTGAGATCGCCGAGGGCCTTCCCGCGGGTTCCTCTGTCTTCCAGGTGAGCGTGTCCCGTTGCTGGCCATTCCTCACACTGGGAGCTGCTGCTGTCGCTGCCATTGCTTCTGCAAAGCAGGCTAGCCATGCATCTCTCCCTCCTCTCCATCTTCTCCATCCTCTCCAGCTCCTCCTCTTCACCATCCTCTAGCAATGGAACTGGGGGGATGCAGAAGGGACTGTGCATCTTTACTCCATGGGCTCACTCCTGGCAGGGAGGATCCTCAGAGGCCATTTCATCCCAGCATCCCTGGGGACAAAGGCACTCGGGGTTTATGTACCATGACTTCCATTGCTAGGAGATGATCAGGGTGCTCTCCCCACCAGGTAGTGGCCATCGACCTGGACGAGGGCCCCAACGGGCAGGTGTCGTACCGCATGCAGGTGGGGATGCCCCGCATGGATTTCCTTATCAACAGCACCAGCGGGCTGGTCACCTCCACGGCCATGCTGGACAGGGAGAGGATCCCCGAGTACTACCTGCGGGTGGTGGCCAGCGACGCCGGCGCACCCGCCAAGAGCTCCACCAGCACCCTCACTGTCAAAGGTGGGTGCACCGAGACCCCTCCAGTCCCTCGGTGACAAGGACACCTCACTGGAGGAAATGCAGTTTCTATAAGAGACACACTGAGGCCTGAAAACAGGATCCTGTCTGGCTTTGTGTGCAACAGGACAGAGGGATGGCTCCCGTCCCCACAGGTTTTGTGTCTGCTATCAACACACTGCAGAGATGGGGAAAACATGGTGTTTCTGGCAGGGCCCCCAAATTCTCTGTTGTTTTTCTCCATTCCCCCATCCCCAGTGTTGCTTTTTCTTTTGCTTCAGCATGTGATTCCCATCAGCTGCGTGCCTGGATAGCCCACGCAATCCCAGTTCAGAGCTGGAGCCTTATTGCGTGGCCTGTCTTTAATTTAATGCCTTGCTATTTACTGGCTTCATGCAAGTCTAGCACTGAAAAAGGGTAAGTGTCATCTGGAAATAAACTGGCCCTGGATTGTCCTCAGGCCTGAGTTTGGAAAAGAAGTTCCTGGTCCTGTACCTTCAGAGCTCTCTGCCATGCCCCAGGAAATACTGAGCTTATATTGAAGCCCCAGATTTTCCTTTGAATGGGGATGGAAACAGGCTCGGTGAAAATAGTAACTTGAATTTCAGTGATGTAATGGTTTTTTGGCTGTGAGGAGTGTGATCTGTGCGTATCAGAGGCAACCAAATACAGCCTACAGGCACTCTGCAGGCACCCCCACGGCACAAATGGCAGGGAGAGTCAGGCAGAGCATTCCCTGGGATGCTGAGAGCAGCAGGAAGGAGGTTTGGGAGCCCAGCAGAATCAGCCTGGCATCTGCAGGAGGGGCAGCCCTGGCAAGACACTCAGCTCTGCTCCCCCTTTTCAGTTCTGGACGTGAACGACGAGAACCCCACCTTCTTCCCAGCTGTCTACAACGTGTCCCTGCCCGAGAACGTGGCCCGGGATTTCAAAGTGGTCCGGCTCAACTGCACGGATGCCGATGTCGGGCTGAATGCTGAGCTCAGCTACTTCATCACAGGTGTGAGCCCCATGCAGAACGGGAGCTTTGGGTGCAGGAAGGCACAGGCTGCCCCAGACCTTGGCCAGGGTGTTCTGCACTTCAGCGCTGCCTCTCTCAGCCCCTCCAAACCTTGTCTGGCATCGCCCTCTGCTGAACAACCCCGCTTGGCTCCTGCCGTGCTGACCACTCTGCTGCCCCCCAGCATCCCTAGAAAAGCATGAAGATGGGCAGAACACAGCTAGGGAGCAAGGGCTGGGGTGGCATTCACGAGTGTTTATGGTTGGAAGCCATAAATGGAATTTTGGGGCATTTTTGTAGCCCCGTGGGCAGGTGGGGTTGGGTGAGCAGCGATGCCACCTGGGCAGTGCCCAGCTCGCTCTGCAGCTGCAGCACCTGCAGCAGGAGGCTGGGGAATCCCCTGGCCACTGTTTGACTTGCAAACTGCACATTGAGCCCTCAGGAAGAGGGTAAAAACAGAAGTGTCACCAGAGAGTCATTTTTCCCACAACAGCAGCCTGGTGTTTCATGTCATGGCCCCTCCGACCTCTCTGCATGTGAAACGGGGTGTGTTGTCCCACAGGTACCACAGCTCACGTGCAAAGATACCCCAGTTTGCTTCCAAAGCATTCAGGGAATGGTCTGGCTGTTACACAATTCAGCTTTTCCTGCGGCCACTGGATTTTTCCTGTGCTGTGAGGCAGAGGGAAGGTGCTCTGCCCAGGACAAGATACAAAACCATCCTTGCACGGCTGGGCTGACGCCGTGTCCAGGCTGCAGAATCCAAGGAAATGGTCTCCAGTTGCACCAGGGAAAGTTCAGATTAGATATTGGGAAAAATTTCTTCACGGAAAGGGTGGAACAGGCTGCCCAGGGAAGTCGTGGATGCTTCATCCCTGGAGGTGTTAAAGGTCAGGTTAGACAGAGCTTGGAGCAACCTGGTCTAGTAGAAGGTGTCCCTGCCCATGGCAAGCTGTTGGAACAAGATGACCTTTAAGGTCCCTCCCAACCCAAACCATTTCAAGTTTCTATTCTACTTGTCCTTTGCTGCAGGTGGGAACCAGGATGGCAAATTCAGCGTCGGCTTCAGGGACGGGGTGGTCAGGACAGTCGTGAGCCTGGACAGGGAGACCACGGCATCCTACACACTGATCCTGGAGGCCATCGGTAAGGATCTCCCAGGGATCCCATGGGACCACTGCCACACAGCCACGTGTGTGGCATGTGGACATGTGGCTCACACGTGTCGAGCCCCTTGCAGGTGTGTCAGAGGAGCGGCAACCTCCAAGGTACTCTACAAACCAGAGCCAGTGCTTGGGGTTAACATTACATAGCCCATGTGAATGAGTGTGTCCTGGTTCTGTCATGACTTTTGCAGATGGGATATTCACCTCTCAAATTTGCCCAGCCCCAGGGCTCTGGGGAAGAGCCCTTCCCCTTTCACCTGGGGAAGGCAAGGCCCTCTGCTCCTGAGAGGCTCCACACTGTCCAGGGCAGCCCTCCACCCAAAAATGCCAATGCCACAGCATCGTTCCCCTCATGCCATGCCAGCCCTTGGCTCTGCGGCTGCTGATTAACCCTGAGCCACCTGGCACGGGCAGAGGGCCCGTGTGCCAAACACAGCTTGGCTGTCATCCCCAGAGCTTTATAATGATGTGCCTGTTCACAGATGACTTGGATGTCCCTTTTGAAAGGAGAAACAAGTGGCCTGGACAGAAATGTTGGGGGCACAGCATTGCAGGTGCCACAGGGGCTGCAGCAGGGATGCTGCACTGCCTGGGCCCACAGGACTGGATCCCAAGGGGCACAGGGTCTGTTCTGCCCCTCCGATGGGGATCACACTGCCTGTGTTTTCCCAGATCCCACAGGCTCCAGATGGGTGGGTTTAGTGCTCCCTGCAGAACAGGCATGTTGAAAAATCCAAACCCAATCCACGCTTCCCAGTGATCCAAGAGCTGTGCTGCCATGTCCTTGTCTACTGAACATCAACCCATCCTGGTGCTCTTTGACTGTGAGCTGAGCTGCGGCTATGGATAACTCATCAGGCTGTCTTCATCTCCCAAATCCCTGGCCTCCAGCAGTCCCTTCTCTTGGTATATGGAATTGCAAATCCTCTCTAATGACCAGTTGCATTTCCAGCCTCACTGGTCTCCATGGGAGAGCTTGGGGTGATTTGGCTTTTCCTTTTTCTTTCAGAATAGGAAGGGGAAAAAAAAAAAACAAACCCTAGAACTCCATGGTTCCGTGTGGGATTTGAAAGCCGCAAAAAGATGAAGTGTTTTAGTTTAGAAATCTTGACCCTGTTATTTCAGTAGCCATGGGCTGAGCACCCCTGTGCAAGGAGGAGGTGACTGAACCTCCCTCCCTCACCTTTCTCTCGCTGCAGACAACGGCCCCACTGGGAACCGGCGCACCGGGACTGCCACCGTGTACGTGACTGTCCTGGATGTCAACGACAACAGACCCATCTTCCTGCAGAGCAGCTATGAAGTCAGTGTCCCCGAGGACATCCCAGCTGCCAGCAGCATCGTGCAGGCACGTGGCTCTTCCCCTGGGACCCTGGGGTGGGAGATGGGAGTCCCCCACTCACTGTGGCCTGACCGTGAGCTGCTGGAAGCCCAGGGCAGAGATTGTCTCTCTCTGTCAGTGGTCTGGTCCCCCGCGGCAGGGAGAGACGTGTTCTTGCTCATCCACGCCTCTGCTAGTCCAGGCTGTGAGTGCCAGGGAGAAGGCAGCAAAGAACAAGGAAAAGTTAAGAAATTCACCCCATTACTGCAGGGGATGAGAGGAGAAGAGCCAAACCCCGTGCTGGCGAGGCCACTTTGGCTACATCCCTGCTTTCTCCCTCCTCCCAAACAGAGATCTCCATAGGGAGAGAGAAGAGCGCCTGCAAAGAGATGCTTGGAGAGGGGGGGAAACCCTCGGAGAGGGAGAAAAGCATTTGGACTTCGCTTTCCTTTTTGTTCCTCTGTGAGGGAGCGGTGGGCAGAGCTGAATGACTCAGTGAGCACCGAATGAATGTGGGCATTCACACGGGCTCTGGGGCCTTCCAGCATCCCTTCAAACCCAGGGCTCTTCTGGAGCGGGCACCAAAGGCTCTTTGCAGAGGGCCCTGGGAAGGCTCCTCCTGCCTTCAATACCTCTCCCAGCACAGGGAAAGGGGCGGCTTTGTCCCTGGCTGTGGCAGGCAGGATGAGTCATGGGCAGAGAAGAAAGAAGCCTTTTGCATCCTGCAACAAAGGTTTGCTGGGAGCCCCGTGTCTGCTCGGGGCAGCCGGTCCCCCAGGAATCCTGTGGTTCCTCATCCACCTGTTGTGCTGTGGCACGGTGTACATGATTTCTCTGGGATCAGGCACGGTGTATGTGATGTCTCTGGGATCAGGCATCAGCCTGCAATCCCAGCATGGAGGCGTGTCCCTGCATGGGACTCCTAAAACTGAGCCGATTTGGCAAACTGAAGGAATGGAGGGAGCTTGAGTCTGACTGGCATCAAAGTACCTTTTCTTAGAACCCACTTCCCAAAGGAGGGGGATGCCCTTGGAAGTCCGTGGCAAAGGAGAGGAGGTATGTGGAGGAAGTTGGTTTTGCACAGAACAACATCAAAGAGAAACAGGAATGAGCCATCACCTGGCTTTAGTTTAATTTACACCTTCAGCGTGAACCATTTATTTGTACAGAAGGTCTCTTCCTTCAAATGCATCCCCACATCCCCAGGGCAGCAAGAGAGTTTCTGAATGTTTCTCCATCCCTTTCTCCCAAACCAGGCAGACTGGGGCCAGAGAGCAGGAATGGGAATGCATTGACCAGAGTAACACACAGCTGTCTGTGTGGGGAGAGGGGTGACAGGGACCAGGCAGCACATGGGAGCACGAGCCTCCCTCCACCTGCTCTGGAGCACAGCTTGTGGGGAAATCTGGACTGAGGATTGCTTTTTATGGAGCAGGTTTGCCCTGGGATGCCTCTCTTTAGGTAGCCAGGTCGCTCCCGCTCCCTTGCAGGCTGTTTGTTCAGGTGGAGCACAACTTGCACGGTGTTTTCCAAAAGAAATGAAGCAGCAGGATTTTTTTGGACTGCCCAGTGGTAGCTGCACCTGGGTGTAGTTTGGATGCCTCCACCTTCCCTGGCAGGAAGCAGTAGCCTGGAAAGCATTTGGGAAGCTGACATTGCAAAACCTCCTGTTTCCTCACGGACCCACTGCCTGGAAAGGAGTTGCTCAAAGGGTCTCTGCCGCGTTGCCCAGGGTACCAAGGGATGCTTGAGAAGGGAGCTGAGCCAAAAGCTTGGGAAAGAGTAGCAGGGCAAGATCACATTTTGGTGGACTCCATGATGTCCCAGTCCTGGCTGGTGGAGAAGCTTCTGGGACAGGCAAGATGGCTCTGAGACACCAGCTGGCTCCTCCTGAAGCTGCTGATGGAGCACCTCAGGGAACCCAGACGCTTCCAGAGCCTCAGCTGGGGCTCGCTGGCATCCACGGGGTGGTGGGGCAGGCACTCCTGGGGGCCGGAGAGGGCCTGGCCCCTCGCTGCTGGCTTGCAGAGGGTGACAAAGATGAGGAAGGTGGCCAGGACAAGGAAGATGCAGGCGAGCCCGACGATGATGGGAAGCCAGTCTGTCACCTCAGGGGACGCAGCACTGGGTGGGACCGGCTCCATGGTGGAAACCAGAAGCCCAAGGAGAGGCAGGGTAGGAGAGGTCCTGTTGCCAGAGTCCTCTGTGCTCATCTTCCCTGCAGTGCAAAGTGATACAGAGAAGTGGCACGGGTGATTACCATGTGGAAGCTGGGCAGACAGCCACCCTCTGGCTAAATTGATGGGTTCTTGTCATGCCTTGATGTCCAGGATTCTCCCAGACATGTTTTCAGTGACACAGGGGGACAGGAGGTGTCCATCTGCACAGAGGTGTCATTTACACGTGCAAAGTATCACCTGAACTGAAGTGCAAAACCACCTGGCAAAGAAATCTACCACTATTTATATGTGGTACCATGGCCCCTGGGAGGACACCTTTAGGGAGCACACACACATTGCATGAAGATTTTCTGGAAGAGATAAATATCCATGTGCTACAGAAAGTTCAAAATCCTCCCCCCAAGCTGCTGAGGTTTGGTTCCTCTCTATTCCCCAGAAATGTGGGTTTGTTGAATTGGCTGTCATTTGGGGGCTTTGTGGTTATTCCCCCAGAGAAATTGGATAGCTGGTTGAGCCTGTGCCCTGGTAAGTCCCCATCAAGCTGTGGTATTGGGGTACCAGTAGGTACTAGTACTAGTGGGGTACTAGCACTGTCTTTATCATTTTGCAGGGGTGAAGTGTAACACCCTCACCCTGCTTGTGCCAAAAGTCCTCATGTCAGGCATTTTGCTGACCTGCTCTCAGGCTCAGACGTGTCACAGGTGATGCAAACCAGCTTCCCAAAGTATCAGCAGTGAGAGCTCTTATCTAACACCTGATGGAGACTGTCCTCTCCTTTCACTGCTGGGTCAGATCCTCCCAAGAGCAGCTTGTACCCATTTTTTTGCTCGCATGCATCCCCCCCTCTGCCCCAGACGGGCTGTGCCAGAGGCTGGCATCTCTCCAGATGGAGATGAGGGCTGGGGAAATCCTGTTTGTGCCAACCCTCTGCAATGCCCTTGGTGCTCCAGCCTGTATGCTGGAGGTAAAGCTTTATTATGCTGACTTTCCTGCAGAGATGTGGGAGAGCTGTGTAACTGGTCTGTGGCTGGGCAATCTCCTGGTAAACTTGGATTTGGATTGAGCCAATTTAAAACTAAGATCTTAGGAGGGGAAAGGCAGGGCTGGAGGGACTCTGGGTCTGCTCCTGCAGCCACCATCCCAAAGTCACGCAGGTGTGCGTAAGGCAGCAGCCCAACATTCACCATAAAATATTCCCAAAAGTGGAGAGAAGACATCAGTGACATGGTTTTAATCACTAAGGGTGTATTAACCTGCTCATAGCTTGGGGGTCTTTGGGGAGATGGTGCTGTTCCCATGGGTCAGAGCCAGGTTTGTGCCTGGAAAATGGGAAATGCAGGAACAAAGGGGTCAGCGTTTGAGAGGGTGAATCCCTGTGTGTATTGCAGACAGTCCCAGGGACTGGGGCTCTTGTCACCTCCTCCAAAGTGAGGTTTTCACCTCTCTTCACTCCAGAAGTATTTTATCCTTAACTAGCTCTGTCCCTTCCCCTCAGCTTTGGGAGAAGAGCAGCAGTCCCAAGGACCCCTTGCTCCATGGACAAGCTCCTCTGTGCTGTCCAGGCACGAAAACCAGCAGGCAGGGCTGCAGTGTATCCCACACCAAAGGCAGCCTGAATCAGGGTTTCCACGGCTACCTTAATGCTGGCATTTACCGACTGCATGTGTTCAGCTTGGTGACCTTGTATTGTTCCTTAAGAGCCAGCCAGGAGGCGTGGACCATTCCTTCAGGCTGTTTTTGCTCCCTTGGTCATGGCTGCAGGGTTTGTCTTTTAAATTCACTTGACAGTGTTCCATAGAAACCCATCAGGAGGGATCACACTGGTGTTTTCCCAGGCTTTTTCAGCCATGCCTTGTTCTCCTCTTGCTTCCCATCCAGCCTCTCCTCACACCCAGCTCAGCTGGCAGAGCTCTGCGTTCAGGGAAGGTCTGGGCTTTCATAGCATTGCCCCTTCCCAGCACCACAGTCCCACCCAGGCCCCATATTTTTCACCCTGGTGGGTTAATAAGAGATTTGCCCATCCTGGAAATGCCCCCCAGAAGGGACATCCCTGCCTGTTCAGCTCCAAACATGACACATCCCCATGAACTCTTGGGACCCAGCACTGGCCACGAAGCAGATGAGGATCAGAGGGAAAAAGGGAAATTGCAAAAGGTAAAATGCCCCTGAGAAAGGTGGAAAGGAAGAAGAAAAAATGATTCTCGTGCATGAGCAGCAGAGAGGGTTGTTCTGCCCAGCACCAGGCACTGCTCCCTGGCCTGGCCCAGCTGCCTGGTTTGGCAGGAGTTTTTCCATATGCTCTCCCTCCCTCCCTTTCCTCAAACTCCTGCAAAGAAAAGGCACTGCCTGTGACACAGCTCCCATGAAAAGCAGCTCTCATTCCCCTCCCTATCTTGCTCAGCAACACTTTTCCTGAAGCTCCCCAGCTTTTCCCAATGTACTCAGTCTTTCCAGGCACTTGCAGGAGGAGGTAATGCTGGACAGCACCAAACACCCGGTTTCCTGACCCAGCCCATCGGGTTCCAGGAGCAGAGGGCTGTGGGTGCTGCTGCTCCCTGCCACCCTCTCTGTTAAACGGCAGAGCTGCATCCACAGGACCTTCCCCCTTTCCCATCACTGGGAGAGACAGAGCAACGCGACTGGGAAGGGATGCCTGACCTCACGCCCACCCCAAACTTTGCATCCCCACCCATCTTCAGCCCTTTCCCCAGGCTGAGGGCAGCAGCTCTGCAGCCGGGGGGGTCCGTCTGACCTCTTGGGGTGAGCTAAGGGGCCAGCAGTGGCTTTGCCGCGGGGGTTTGGGCTCCCTACCTCTCAGCAGCCAGCCGAGCCCGGGCTCTGCCTCCCGCACTCCCGCCTTGCCGCCTCTCCCACCTCGCTCTGCCGGCTGCCAGCCCCCTCCTCCCTTTGGGGAGGGTGGGGCAGAGGTGGCACCGGGCTGGGGACAGCCTGAGCGAGCAAAGCCGAGGGGCCCTGAGCCCCTTCCCGGGCTTTTCCAGCGCTGCTGTGCCCCAGAGCTGTGTCCCTTGCCGGGGGTTGAGCCCCCTGGGATGTTTCCCCGGTATTTGTCCCTGTAGGATGACTAAATGGTCGTGGGCTGAGCCCCCTGTGGTGGGAGGGGTGGCACCTGCCCTCCACACGCCTGCTCCCCCTTTTCCCAGAAAATCTACTTTTTTCCCATTGTTTTGTTGCCCCTCCTCATCCTTTTCTGACACCTTCCCAGTATCTGGGGGGGGAGAGGGGGGGTTGAAAGGGGGCTGTGGCAGGCTGGCTGTGCCTGCAGCCCACTCTGTAGCAGAGGGATAAAATAGGCTGGAGCTCAGATCAGCTGCACAAGGTGCCTTCCACCTGCAGCAGAAAGAGCTTTTCTCCCACTGCTTGCACTCCAGTGCCATTGTTTTCCCGAGTTTGGGTCCTTTGGGACCTCGGTGGGTCAAACCAGCAGCAGCCAAGCTTTCCTCAGGCTGCAGGCTGGCAGGAGCACATGTTGATTTAATGCAAACTACTGATTTTTAATAAAAAACAAATGCCTGGGCTGACCCATGTCACCTAGTTTATGTACCAAAGCTTCATGCTTGGGGTGAGCTGGCCCAAGGGGTGTTTGCAGGGTGCAACTGGCTCATCCTGAAATGCATTCTCCTGGGCACAGCGGGGCAAGGAATGGCACAAAAAGCTGCGAAGGTTTGCCTCCCATCCCTTTGTTTTTCCTCCTCTGGCTACATGATAGCTTTTCCCTGTGCCATGCCAAGGCAGCTGGTCTGCCTGGGCATTGCTTGCCTGCTGCTGTGGGGTCCATCCATCCCACAGGAGAGGAGACAGCCCAGCTCTGCCTCAGGGAGCCCAGCAGGTGAAAGAGCTGGTTTGGGAGGGAGAACTCCCCGTTGTGAAAGGAAGATGCCTGGGTCCATGGTGAAACATGGAATAAGCCACAAGCAAGATATGAACTGGTCTGGGAGAGAGGAAAACAGCACGTGTGGGCACAGAGCTGAGAAATGCAGATAGAAGTCAGTGTTTTCCAAGTTTTCTGCTGATGCAGGGGGACTTGGTGGAAGGGAGCAAGAGCAGTTCAAGGTATCTCAAAACCACAGAGGAGCATCTCTGACTCCTGCGAGTGTTGTGTGGGGCTGGGGGTGAAAGCCCTCACTGTTCCCACTGCACGTGCATCCTTTGCAGCAACCTCTCCTCTTTCCAGCACAAGTTTGGGTGCAAGCCTTCCTGGGGAAAAAAAAAACCTGCTGGGTAAAATTGTAGGAAGAAGATGAGGCAGAAGATGCCTTGCAGAGGGAAGCAGGCAGAGAATAAAGGCTCAGGCATTCCCCAGACCTTCGCCCTGGTGACTCGCAGTGCCCACGCTGCGGCCGAGCTGTGGGTGCTTGGTGGGGAGTGGGTTTTGCCAAGGGAAGATGCAGGGGCTTGATGCCAGCTGGACTGGAAGCCCTGGCCCTGCTGGTCACCACCAGGTCCCGCTTCCCAGCTGTCGACTGCTGGCTGGGGCTTTAGGGGAAGCACTGCAGTCTTGTTCAGTGACACCAGAGGGGACCCGTGCCTTGGTTTTCCCGGGGCAGATGGCAGACTCGGTCCCTGCCAGAACTCTGCAGTGCACCACGCTCTAGGCTGGTTGCATTCACGTTTCCTTTGGTAATTTCTCCATGTGCTGCTGCTTGGGTGACTCACCAGGATGCCGTGGGCTGTGTGCCCACCAGACACGGGAGCAGCTCCCCCTGCCCAGCTCGAATCATCCCGGCAAGGCTCCACCCGTGGTGGCATCGCCACTGGGACAAGCGTTAGAATGCAGGATTGATGGAGGCACCTCCTCCAGCACACAGACCCATGGGATTTGTGGTGTGGTCCTCAGGCTCAGCTCCCACCTCGATTTAGCAGCTAAGGTGGCAGCCAAGGGCTCCCGAGCCCACTATCCCTGCTGTCTGGTGATGAGGGGAGGGTAACTTATTTTGGTTTGTATTTGGTAAGCTCCCCAGCTCAGGTGGAGGAGCAGGATGTCCAGTTTTGGCAGGGTGGGAGGACTAGTCCTTGTCTGGAATTCTCTGCCCTTCACCTCTCCTCCTCTGCTTTTCTCACGAAGGTGAAAGCCACCGATGCGGACGAAGGCATTAACGGGAGAGTGTGGTACAGGATTGTCAAGGGTAAGTCCAGGTGCCCCTTTGTGCGTCGGGGAGTTTGTCCCAGGCTCTGCCCGGCCTCGGCACGTTGTGCTCTCCATCCTTTTGCACTTTGCAGCCCACAGAACCATTTCTCCCAGCCCTAAGCAAAATTTCAGCTTTAGGGCTTATAAACGGGATGATTCGTCCTGGATGGACAACTAGAAAGAATAATCCTAAAATCACAGAATTGTTTGGGTTGGAATGGACTTTAAAGCTCACCTTGTTCCAGCCTCCTGCCATGGCCAGGGACACCTTCCACTAGCCCAGGTTGCTCCAAGCCCCTCCAACCTGGCCTTGGACACTTCCACGGATGGGGCACCCGCAGCTTCTCTGGGCAACCTGTGCCAGGGCCTCACCACCCTCACGGGGAACAATTTCTTTCCAATATCCCATCTAACCCTGCCCTCTTTCTGTTTGAAGCCATTTCCCCTTGTCCTATCGCTCCAAGGCCTTTTCCCAAGTCCCTCTCCAGCTCTCTTTGAGCCCCTTTAGGCACTGGAAGGAGCTCTAAGGTCTCCCCAGAGCCTTCTCTTTTCCAGGCTGAACCCCCCCCAGCTTTCCCAGCCTGGATCCAGAGCAGAGTTGCTTCAGCTCTCAGAGCATCTCTGTGGCCTCCTCTGGACTCACTCCAACACATCCACATTTTTCTTATTTGATGAGATTCCATAGTTCCTCCTGGCCTGACTCAGGGCCAAACACTGATGTAGCTGAGACTGATGTAGCCAGAGGTGATGGGACTGAAGTTTTGCTCAATAATCTCCCTCTAAAAGACCCCCCCCAGGGAGGACTCAGTGTACCACCAGGATGGATGTAGAGGCAGTGGGCACATCCCTCTCGTTTCTTCCCCCCCACCAGGAAACGAGCACAACCACTTCCGCATCAATCCCAGCACAGGGCTGGTGATGCGAGGTGTGCGGCACCTCGACAGGGAGCAGAACTCCTCCCACGTGCTGGAGGTGGAGGCCTACAACACGGAGCAGGGACCCATGAGGAGCTCCGTGCGGGTAAGGACCTCAGCCACCACGGGCTGCACGGCAGAGCAGTTCATGCAAAATATTTGGGATGCTTGGTCCTTTCCAGCGCTTGCAGTTGTACAGGAAATTAGAAAGATCTGGCATGGAAATGCTGATGGGAAATCTCTGGGGGCTGCTCATGGGTAGAGAAGAGCTTGTTGGGGGGGGGGGGGTTGGTTAATTTTTCTTTTTTGCTGTGACATTTTGGTGCCATTAGGCTGCTAAGTGGTGCAGCAGTCACTCAGAGGGAGTCCTGCTCACTTGGTGAGATGCGGCTCTGCTGCTGGGAAGAAGAGCTGAGCCTCAGCCTGTTGAAAACCGTGTGTCCTGTCCAGGCACTATTTAAATAATCCAGGACCCAGTGGTGACAGTCTTTAGCTGCGGCACACCAGCTTCCCACGGTTCCCGCAAGCCCAGCCCTCCAGTTGCATCTGTTTTTAGACTCAGTGGTGGGGTGGGCTCTGGCTGAGTGCAAAGTGCCCCCAGCACCAGCAGCAAGCAGTAAACCAGGAGAAGGAAATGTGCTCCCTGGGGAGCTCGACCCACTGAACTTAGAGCAAAATTTCCCACCGAGTCGCCAGCGTTTCTGTGTTGTGAGGTCTCCAAGGATTTGATCAGGGGATCCCAGAGGATGGAGGAATTGATGTACCCCGTGTACCTCCCTCCCACCAGGGAAAGACTGACCAAAGGGCTTGTTTAAATCTGTGATGTTAAACTGTTTGTGTTCACTCTCCATCACGTGGTGTTTGAAGAAGAGATTATCACAGGATCATGGAATGGGTCGGGTTGGAAGGGACCCTAAAGCTCCCCTAGTTCCAACCCCCCTGCCATTGTCAGGGACACCTTCCACTACCCCAGGTTGCTCTGAGCCCTGTCCAGCCTGGCTTTGAACACCCTGCCGTGTTTCTCCATGAGCACCACGAAGGGTCTGTTTCCCAAGCTCGCCCAGCTCACACGTGGTTTCTCCGGGGCTTCCCAGGTGATCGTGTACGTGGAAGACGTCAATGACGAGGTGCCGGTGTTCACCCAGCGCCAGTACAACCGCCTGGGGCTGCGGGAGACGGCGGGAATAGGGACCTCGGTGGCAGTGGTCCGGGCCACCGACCGAGACACAGGTGGGAAGGGGCGGGGAGAAACACCCAGCGTGGGGGAGATTGGTGAGATCAGCCACTGCGCGCATCCTGGCTCGGCTGGGCTGAAATCCAATGGGATGGGCTCTGCTGGGGGCAGGCATCAGTGGTGCCTGCCTCTTCAAGGTGCTTGGTCCAGCCAGTACCACGGTTCCTGCTCCGTCGCCAGGGAACGGAGGTCTGGTGAACTACAAAATCGTGTCGGGCGCAGAAGGGAAGTTCGAGATCGACGAGAGCACGGGCCTCATCACGACCATCGACTACCTGGACTATGAGACCAAAACCAGCTACCTGATGAATGTCTCTGCCACGGACCAAGCACCCCCCAACAACCAGGGCTTCTGCAGCGTGTATGTCAGCCTGCTGAACGAGCTGGATGAGGCCGTGCAGTTCTCCAACAGCAGCTACGAGGCCGTGATCATGGAGAACATCCCCCTGGGCTCCGAGGTGCTCCGTGTCCAGGCTCGCTCCATCGACAACCTCAACCAGATCACCTACAAGTTCGACCCCAACACCAATGCCCAAGCGCTCTCCCTCTTCAAAATCAATGGGATCACCGTGAGTAGGCACAGCGTGGTCTCTTCTGGCTTGGTTGTGCACTGTGAGCTCTGGTTTTGGTGGCCAGCACAGCTGTTGTTCATCCTTGACAGGGTGTGATCACGGTCAAAGGCCAGGTGGATCGAGAGAAAGGGGATTTCTACACCTTGACAGTGGTGGCTGATGATGGAGGACCAAAGATTGACTCCACAGTGGTGAGTAGATTATCCCAGCTTCCTCACCAGCTCCTCCACCTCTGGCGTGAGACAGCATGTCCTAGCTGAGCTCTCTGCTCCAGCTTCCAGGGTCTGGAAACCCTGATTCGGGGGAAAACCTGATAGAACAGTTTTGAGGGAGGTAAATTTAGGGGTCTTGAAATACTTCACGGTGATTAGTGTTTAAGAGGGTTATATTTAGCAGTTTCACAGGCAGCCGGGCAGGGGGCGATTTGCATTTC
Source organism: Edolisoma coerulescens (assembly GCA_013397115.1). Classification (NCBI taxonomy): domain Eukaryota; kingdom Metazoa; phylum Chordata; class Aves; order Passeriformes; family Campephagidae; genus Edolisoma; species Edolisoma coerulescens. The sequence continues at coordinate 1,116,338 of VWZW01006604.1, forward strand.
TGTGCCAGGTGCAGGGCCAGCCCACGGGTGCCAATGGCTCTGCTCTCCACACATCGCTGTGCTCCTGTCTGAACCTATCCCAGGGGGAGGGGCAGATATGCCAACCTTATCTAGAAAAAAACCAAGGGATGCCCCAACAGAGGAGCCTCCTAATCACTGCAGAGGGGTACCCATGACCCTTGGTGCTGTTGTGGTAGGATGCAGGGTTAACCCACACTTCCCCATCCCCCACTAACTCATTGTTTGTGTTCTCTGTTTCTCCCTCTGCTTTCCTCCAACAGAAGGTAAGCGTGTCCGTAGTGCTGGCGTCACCTTGGGGACCGGAACCCATCCCAAGTTCCACACTGAGCTGCAGGGAGAGACTGGGGTGGAGGTCTCCAGCCCTGTCCCACGAGCACCAGCCTCCCTGCCATCCCCCAGGACCATCCCCCGTGAGCCACCCTGCTGCTGGCAAGCAGAATCCCAGCTCCCTGATCCGGCACTTGGGACGGCGGCTGCCGGATCTGCTGCAGTGGCTGAATGAGCTCTCCCTGCTCCTGGCTCTCTGTTTTTAATCCAGCAGCAACAATAACTGCATCACCCCAGGGCGCACAACTCACTCCCCAGCTTCCTCCCGGGATGTTGTTGCATTCAGCCTGGCCGCACCTGGGAGCTTGGGGCACCCATAAATAAATCCCCGGGAACAGAAAAGCTCTTCCTCTCTCATTTCTGTGTTGCCCTGCAGCACTTTGATTACAAACTCAATGAGAGCACTTCCTCTGCCTAATTGTGGCCAAGGTAGCCAGGTCCCCTTCGATTATCTTGTGCTCACGTGCCTTTTTCCAGGAGGGAGTTCAGGCCTCCTCCACACCCAGCTTGCCCTGGTTGAGTTAAACACACTCGGCTCTGCCTTCTTTGTGCCCATTGAGCTTTAAAGCAAATCCCACCTGACCCTGCTGCTGTGAGCATGGATGAAATCACTGCTTGTGAAAAGTTTAGCAGGAAAGGGTCACCCTGCAGCAGCCTGAGCTGCTCCGTGCCCAGCTATTTGGAGGATAAAAACCAGAGGATGTTCCACAAAAAAATACTGCTTGAGAGCTACAGCCTTGTGCTGTTTCTCCAGCCTCCAAGCATCCCTCCTCCTCCTCCTTCTCCTTTGCAGGCAGGGATGTAACTTCAGCTCCTGGGCTCAGACAGCTGTATCATTCCCACAGGGGATGGATGACACGCTGTTGGCACCTCGGAGGGGTGTGGTGTGTTGATGGTGTGTCGGTGTCAGGGCAGGCAGGGGTCTGGCTCCTGTCCATGCCCTGAGCCCCATGCCCCCCCCACAGGTGACCATCACCGTCCTGGATGAGAACGACAATAGCCCCCAGTTCGACATCACCTCCGACTCGTCCGTCAGCACGGCCGAGGATAGCG
>VWZW01006604.1:1119928-1187610 GCA_013397115.1 Edolisoma coerulescens
GGCAGGAATGGGCAGGTAGGGATGGAGACATTTGGACAATGCTCTCAGGCACATGGTGTAATTCCTGGGGTTTTCCTGTGCAGGGCCAGGAGATGGACTCGGTCCTTGTGGGTCCCTTCTAACTTCTGTGAGGTTGGCACAGCAGTCTTGGAGCTGCCTGTGGTAGTGTTTCACTGCCACAGAAATACCCGTGCCAGCATCCTCCCAATCCCTTCCCCTCTGCAGCCCTGTGAGAGCAAACTCTGGTCATTAATGCCAGTGGTTTTGGGCGGGGGGGGGGACTGGTTGTGCAGTGAGTACCAGCAACCCTCAGTCAAGGTGTGCAGCAGGAGAGGAAAAACATCGTCCTTGGGGTGTCTGGGGCAAAGAGCTCTGTGGGACAAGTGTCAAAAGGAGCCTGGCAATCTGAAAACCAGCTGTGGCCTCTCCCGCCGCGGGGGCCAGCAGCAAAGTCCTTGGCAGGCTGAGCAGGAAGCTCTCTGGCATTTGTTATTTTCATTACCCTGCAGATGAGCATTAATGAGGTCCCATCACNTAGTTCGACATCACCTCCGACTCATCCGTCAGCACGGCCGAGGATAGCGCCGTGGGCAAGAGGGTGGCCCTGGTCCTGGCCCGAGATCCAGATGCAGGCAGGAATGGGCAGGTAGGGATGGAGACATTTGGACAATGCTCTCAGGCACATGGTGTAATTCCTGGGGTTTTCCTGTGCAGGGCCAGGAGATGGACTCGGTCCTTGTGGGTCCCTTCTAACTTCTGTGAGGTTGGCACAGCAGTCTTGGAGCTGCCTGTGGTAGTGTTTCACTGCCACAGAAATACCCGTGCCAGCATCCTCCCAATCCCTTCCCCTCTGCAGCCCTGTGAGAGCAAACTCTGGTCATTAATGCCAGTGGTTTTGGGCGGGGGGGGGGACTGGTTGTGCAGTGAGTACCAGCAACCCTCAGTCAAGGTGTGCAGCAGGAGAGGAAAAACATCGTCCTTGGGGTGTCTGGGGCAAAGAGCTCTGTGGGACAAGTGTCAAAAGGAGCCTGGCAATCTGAAAACCAGCTGTGGCCTCTCCCGCCGCGGGGGCCAGCAGCAAAGTCCTTGGCAGGCTGAGCAGGAAGCTCTCTGGCATTTGTTATTTTCATTACCCTGCAGATGAGCATTAATGAGGTCCCATCACCCCTAATAACAAAAATTGCTGGCAGCATAGGAGCTGTGGATGCAATGGGGGTTGGCCCTGTTAGCTTTGGGGCGGCCACAATAAGCCAGCAGACCTGTGGACCCCACTACATTGGACCTTTTCAAAGCCTGAAATATCTTGAGGGGATGCTGGATTTATTTTTGTCGGGTCTCCTTTCTCTCCCTCCTCCTCAGCATCACTCTGCCTGCCTGTTTTTCTTTCCCTGTGATGTTTCCAGGTGACTTTCTCGCTGACGTCAGGGAATGTTGGCCGGGCCTTTGAGATCCGAACCACCAACAACACCTACGGCGAGGTGTTCGTGGCACAGCCACTGGACCGGGAGCTGCTGGATCACTACACCTTACGGGTCAGCACCAAACCACCCCTCTCTCCCCTTGGGCTTCTGGTTTGAGCACCAAGGCTGTTTTCTTGGGAGCTGTGAGCTTCAAAATAGCTTTTTTTTTTTTTCTTGAAAATCCACCCCCAACTGCAGATCCAAGCATCAGATGGCGGCATTCCTCCCCGGAGGAAGGAGCACATTCTACGAGTGAACATCCTTGATGTCAATGACAACCCCCCTGTCATCGACAGCCCCTTCGGCTACAACGTGAGCGTGAGCGAGGTGAGCACCCAGCTCCTCTCCTTCTGTCCTCCCAGGGTGAGGTCTGACCACAAGGCAAGAGGGGACAATGGATTGTCCCTTGCAAACATCACTTCCAGTCATTCAAGCATTAGCGACCCCTTGCAAACCTCATCTGATGGTTGATGTCCCCTTGCAAACCTCCCCTTGGGTCATTTAAGGATCGGTGACCCCTTGCCATCCTCACCTTGGGTGGTGTAAGGGTCGGTGACCCCCTGAAAGCCCTCACTGGTGATGTACTCCTAGTTCTGGGCTAGGAAAAAGCTCTACAAGCAACTTAAGCCTGTGAGGCTGCAGGGACCAGCCGGAAGGTGAAGTGGCTGCACACCCATGGAAATGCCACCAAAGTGACACAAGAGATGGCACAGTGCAGAATACGAATGGCTTTCGGGAAGCAGCTTAGCAAGGGCTAGATAATTAAGCAATAAAACACAATCAGGCATGAGAAAAGACAACTTATTTCCCGACAGTTTAATTCCTGGACTGAGGCAGGGGGTGATTCTCAATTTGGTGATGAAAAATGAAATATGAGTAATAGCCAGTGCCACTTAGCTGTGAGGAACTGCTGCTCATGATTTATAGCTTAGCATTAAGGATATTGCCCTGTTAGGGTTTTCTTATCTATTTAATGCATGTTCAGAGCAGGTTGAAGAACAGAATTTCTGTTTTGATTTCCCCCATAATGGGACTATCCAAAAATAATTAGTCGAGCTCTGGGTCCATTACACAGTCTTCACCTTTGCACACACTCTGGGTTTTATGCTCTTCCAGGCTGTGCCAGACTAGATAAGACCTAATGTGCAGCTTTCTGCTGAGCTGCTGGGTGTTGGGGCAGCAAGTTCGGAGCCTCAAGCACCTCAGTGCCCTCTCTATATTAGAATTACATTATCAATTAGGTATTTTATATGTGATGAGGCTCATGGGATTTACGTCACGTATCTCTGCTGCTCACCCCGCAGAACGTCGGCGGTGGCACGGCGGTGGCCCAGGTACACGCCACCGACAGGGACATCGGCCTCAACAGTGTCCTCTCCTACTACATCACCCGTGGGAATGAGGACCTGACCTTCCGCATGGACCGTGTCACCGGCGAGATCGCCACCCGGCCCTCCCCGCCGGACCGCGAGCGCCAGAGCTTCTACAGCCTCCTGGTCACCGTGGAGGACGAGGGCACCCCCTCCCTGTCGGTGAGCCACCAAAATGGTCCTTTCAGGAGCAGGATGGGGCTCGGTAGCACTGTGGGAGTGAGCTTGGCATTGAGTGTGGAATGTGAAAGGGGAGAAAAGGCACAGGGTGTGATGTTTCTGTGACTTGGCGTCCAAACCTGCTGTGCACAGATTTGGTTCAGAGGCTACTTCAACACCTGGTCCTGCAGGACCCTCCCTTGCAGTCATTCAGCAGGCCTTATCTCCCATCTCCAAACGCCAAAAATATGGGGAAGTGTGCTGGCTGCTGCTGCCCTGCTCACAGGCTCTCCGGGTGCTGGGTCTGGAAGGGCTCCAGACATTGCCCACCCATCTCAGCACCAGGAGTGGTGGGAGCAACAGCTCAACCACAGTTCCATTCACCATTGACACACGTGTCCGCTGTGGTCCTGGTGAATGAGAAGAGCTCTGGTGATTTTGAAAAGGGCCTGGAGTGACAGGACAAGGGGGAATGGCTTCAAACGGAAAGGGGGTTGATATGAGGCCCCACCCATCATCCCGTGGCCTGGGGAAGTGACTGTCTTGCTTGGCTCGTTATTTGTGCCCCTGAGGATGACTCTGGCATGGGAGAGTCAAAAGAGCAAATACCATGTGGGGCATTTTCCAGCTCTGAGTCCCTTCTAACCCCACGTCTCTGTAGAGAGGTGAGTGAGGACCCACGTGCACAAATGGTGAGATGGGTTGATGCCTTGCGTGACACTCTGCCATCCTTCCTTTCCCCCACCTCCACCTGCTATCTCTCACCATCTCTCTGCTCTGCCAACAGAGCTCTGCCGGCAGAGCTCTGCTCTACATTTTGATGAAAGAGGTCACAGCCAGCAGTGCGAACTGTGGCTGTGATTCTCACTTCAGGCTTGGCACTCTCAGCTCCTCCCTCCTGGTTAGTTCACACTCCAGCTTCTGCATCACCATCTTGTCCATTAGTTGTATTGTCACTGCGGCTTAAACCAAGGTAAGTCTCTTCCCCCAGAATGAGAGAAGGCAGCTTCACGTGACTGCAGCCCGTGATGCCACCAGCTCCTCCTTGTCCCCATCACTGTGGGAGCATCGCTGATCCTGTTATGCTGAGGAATGCCATGTGCTGAACTGGCAAATCCCATTGCTATGGCAATGTCCTCTTGCCTTCCCGGTGCCAGCGAGGACAAGTGGCACAGCTTATCGCTTCACGCTGCCAAGGCGGTGTCCCAGCAGCCCTGCCTGTCCCCAGAGGCTCTGCTCTGTGCCCACCATGTCATGAGCACACGTTATGCCAGCAGCAACAATCTAAATCCCAGCGGCACAAAGTGCCCAGTGACCCAATTCCTGAGCGCAGAGAACAGTTTTGGCCCTTTCCAGAGCTTGAGGACACTCAGGTCTTGTGAAAGGCTGTCCAGCATGTCGCTGGGTGCCTGCTGGCCTCACGCCTGGGTGGGGAAATGATGTCTGTCAGGGGCTTGCTGCCTGCCAGAAACTGGGCTTTCACAAGCAGGTCCAGGCTGATGCAACAATGCACAAAAGGGGACGATTGTTTGTAATTTGTACATCCATCCATGGGCTTCAAGATTTGGCCTTCTCTGTGTGGGAGGGGCAGAGGAGACAGAGCTGAGAGAGGACTGCAAAGTCCTCACTTGGAAGTGGTGGTCTGGGATACCCAGGACAGCAAGGGAGCAGGGAAGACTGGCTGAGAGGATTCTCTTGGGAGCAGGAAGTGCGGGAACAAAAGGATAAAATGCTGCTGATTAAAGGAAAATATTTTCATAAAAAAGCATTGCAGGAGAAAAAACCTTCACAAGCTGGTGAGCTGCAACTGGAAGATGTGTGGGAATTGCAGGAGTCACCTGGAAGCTGTCTGACCCTGGTGCAAGCCAGCAGCTGCACCTCCCCAAGGGCTGGCCCTGCTCCAGCGTGGTCAGGATGCTTCCTGCAGCAGCAGGAAGGTCTGCCCAAGGAAGTTACAGCACCCCTATGCACTGGGACAGGGATCCTCCTGCCACCCACAGCCCCAGGCACCGGTGGCTCCAGCAAGGCAGGGTGGATCCTCACTGCCCAGACGCTGGTCTTGCAGCTGGGTCACCTTCACCACGACCATCTGTGTCACCTTCTCCATGGTGGTGCGGGCCAAGGTGGGGTGCCAGCACCCAACTCCTGCTCCAAAATGTGTGGAAGCCTGGGAAGCCATTTCTTCTCTCTCCTACAGAAGTCTTTTGTTTTCCTTCTGGCGGGAAAACTGCTGCCACTCAGTGCCCCAGCATGCCACGCCAGAGCCTCTGGCAGAGAGCGTGGCTGCTCAGCTTAGCTCTGCCTGCAGCACCAGGCATCCTGAAAAATGGGATTCCTGCTGCACAGAGCAAAACCTGTTTCCAACAAAGCTTCGTTCTGTCATCAAACAGTGCATTCGTTAGGGAACAGAGGGACTTGGAGAGGGTTTCAAAGCTGTTTAGGCCTGCAGGCAGGCAGAACCCCGGCGTGCCTTTCCAGCTGGAGCTGCTGGGACAGGGAGAAGGAAGTGCTGGAGGCATCAGGCGAGATTCCCCAGCAAAGCCCGGAAGGGGCTGAGCCGTGGGTGGCAAAAAAGCACGAGTCCTGTGCTCAGGAAGCTACAGCCGTGGTACGTGGGGGTGTGGGTGCTGGCTTCTCCTTCATCCCTGAACCACCTTGAGGTTGCTCCTGCTAAAGCCAACGCTGGATTAAAAAAAGTCCTGCAGCAGCCCAGGGTGTCCCCAGCCCATTCCAGAGGCAAATGCTGTTTTTTCCAGCCACGTAATGTGGAAACTCGTGTGCTGCCAGGGATGCTCTGCCTGGCCACGCTGCCTGGTACAGCTAAAGCTCAGGTCTGACACTGTTTTGCTATGACTAATGTTTATGTTTGTCTCGTGGCCAGTTTTTTTACCCACTTTACAACAAAAAGAGAAACAAGAGAAAAAAACCAAACACACTCTGAGTAACAGTGTCTGCCACAAGGTTTGATATCATCACTGGGGCTGAGTCACCTTGGAGCCATAGTTTCTTTTGGATAAGCAATGCCAGGTGCAGTGTTCAGATTCTGCAAGAGCACCCACGTCCCCCAGGGCATCACAGAGTCCTCTCACGGCAGCCCCAGCGCTGGCTGCTCCGGCCCTGCTGGCCCCAGGAGGGCCAGGGGAAGCCATCTGTAGCATTTCCCACTGTGCCCCCCGTGCCTCCACCTCTCCACAGGGGTTCTCGGCCACCTCACGGGAACATCCTCCAACACCCTCCAGATGAACTTCCTAATTGACAGGCATTAAAAAAAAAAACAAAAACAAAAACCAAATGAAAACCATAAACATCCTTTTTTTCCTTTTAATCAGCACTGATAATGAAACAAACAGAAAGATAAATTGCCCTGATCCCAAGCCAAGGATAAAACTGCAGCAGAAATAAGGCTCCTCCCAGCATGTGTTCTGCTGAAAAGGCAGCAGCATCACAAGTCCCTGGCCATTTCAAAAGGCTGGTAAGGAAAGAGGGCTCTGCTGGCAGCAGGGAGCCTCTCCCCTTCCTGTTTTGCAGAGAGAAAGGTAGTACAAGGTTGGCTGGTGATCCTGTTTTGTTCCATGCTGAATAAAGTATTTTACCATCCACTCCCAGAGAGGATGTTCAGTCAAGGATCCAGAAACACGTTGATGTTGCAGAGCTTAAACCCTGGCAATAAGTTAGTCCTCAGGGAAGTCTGCAGGTGCAGGACATCCTTCCATCCCCACATCCTCAATTTTCAGCTAGTCTGTAAAATGTGAGCAGTGCAGAGCCATGCACTTCTCCATGGAAACAGGTAGTTAAAAATCGAAATCCGAGCAAGAGAGGTTCACTTCCAGTTGCAGGGCAGTGGCAGGATGGGAGACAAGGGCAGGGATCCTGCACACAGCTTCATTTCTTAAGACTTTGCTGCCCCTGGCCCTGCCACCCTCTCGGGGGTATTGTCTTGGTGAGCATGGTGTGGTCTGCAGGATGTGGTTTCCTCTGGGGTCTTTAGGCTTTCAAGGAATTTGGTGAGTCAGGAACAGGATCTGGAAAAGGGCAGACCAGGGATATTAGTCCAGCTTACAGCTGAAGGGTTATTATTTCAGGAAGTGGCCAAACTCTGCTTTTACGTGGAAAACAGAGGGTTTAGGTCCTTCCCATCTTTTAAGCCATGGGACTTGATGTCCCACACAACAGAAAGTTTGCCACTGATATTTAACCCCTCACCTTCCCCTTTCCTTCCCACCTCTCCCACAGTCTCCAGAGCATTGCCAGTCGCTCACCCAGGGTCGGGAAGAAGCAGTCCCCGGGGCCGGGGGGGGACAGGGGGGTGTTGGGCTCCGAGAGCAGATGCCGGCCAGACTCGGAGGGCAGCCTGCTGGCCACATAGGAGAGCTGGGGCCGGGGCCGGGGCTCCGCGCTCGCCGACGGCACCGCCTCGAACACGGGGTTTTCAATGCCCTGGGCACTGCTGTGGGACCAGAGAGACATTTGCGTTTTTAGTTCAGGAGCCTTTTTTTATCCACAGGGGTTTGGCTGAGCATTGGGAGCAGCCAGGCAGAGCAGGGAGCAGGTTCAGGTGGTGGCACCTCAGCTGAGAGCAAACGGGGAGCCCAGCGCAGGGGGGAAAGTTCAGCCAAAGTGGTTTCAGGCTCTCCTGGGGAGCGGGGAGATGCAGGCCCTTGACACAGGCAAAAGAGAAGGAGGCACTTCCGACTTGGAGAGAGGGAAGGGAAACAGCGATTTCCCAGAAAGGAAAAGGACTCAGGGCACGGGTGATACCAGCACCCCTTTGGCTCTGCCGGGCTCAGGATATGTGCTGGCTTTAAAGGGAAGGCAGAAAGGACAAGACCCTTGCAGGGTCTGGGCTGCAGGCAGAGAGGGTGTGGGGTGTGAGGGGGTGGGGGCAGCTGGGAGCACACGGGTTTCCTTACCTATCCATCCTGACAAGCTCGTGGGCACCTGCCAGAGACAAAACGTTTGGGGTGAGTGCTGGTAGCACAAGGCCCAGCATCAGGCCCAGACCCACTGCCAGTGCTGTGTTCTGGTGTCTTACCCACCTCCAATTCCTCCTCTCCCTCTGCATTCCTCCCTCCCTCACCCACTTCTTCAGCCCTCTGCTTTGCTGCCAAACCTCCTTCTCTGCATCCCTGCCCTCTCCCACCTTGTTTACTCCCCAGCCCAGCTTCCTCCCACATTGAGACCACAGGCTCCAAAGAAGGGGAAGAGACACTTCTGCAGGCGTGGGGTGAAGTGAGGTGCAGCTGCAGCGCCCGGGCTGCAGTCTGGGCCCACTCGTGCCAGGATGCACCCACCACCCACGTGTGGCACTCTCCTGGGGCTCTGCAAAACACCACTGGGCACGTGGCTGCCCCTGCCTGTGGCTGGGCAGCACCGTGGGAGGTATTCTTCATCCCCTTTGGGATCATCAGATCCCACAGCCCAGTAACAGAGCGTTACTGGGCTCTGCTGGACGCCCGTGTGGCAATCACTCTGAGCTGAGATGCTCCAGTTTTGGCCCAGACTGTGACAAAGAAACGTGCTGTGTGGAAATAACGCGGTCCGTGATACCCGAGAGGCAAACCCTCCCTGGATTTTGACTCCCCTCTGGGGTGAAGTAGCATCCAGGTGATGCTTTGCAGATGGAGGTGGGAGCTGCAGCCCAGCCACTGCTAAATGGCTGCGGGAAGGGGAGGGCTGTTGAAAGCACAGTTCCCATTCTCGTGGCTGGCACTGTGCCTGCTGCTGCTGCAAAAACCACTTCTCCAAAGGTTTCCTCAGAGCCGCACAGCCGCCCACCAGCCTGGGAGAGGGAAACCACAGGGCCCCCGCTTGCCCAAGGGCTGATGAAATGGCTCTGCCAGTTAAGGTGGTGCCCCTTTCCGCTTAATTACCAAAATCTCTGGGAGCCAAGCACGGGCCGGAGCTGGCAGCCGGCTATGCCTCAGCATAGCCTGGTATTCCAGGGCTGGGGCAGTGGAGGGGAGACCTGGCTTGCTGCAGTCCTGTGGCCATAGATGTGTCAGGGGTCTTTTTGGAGAGAAGGTGGAGAAAAAGTGCAAATAATGCTTTTCAATCACTTAGAAGGCAAACCTTCTATGTCAGGTGTGCAGTGGAGGGAGGGATGAGTAAATGAGATAGCTCTCACAGTGGATGTGAAGGAGAGGGCTCAGCAGGGAGCATCTCTTCACAGTCTCAGTGCCCCCAGCACTCTGCTGGTGTCCCCTCCTATCCCACACTCCTCACCAGCAGCCTGCAGGCATGCCTGGTCCTTCCCAGGACAGCTCTGTAGGAGGCACCTGCCAGGGACCTGTCTTTGGGCTGCCTTACACCACACTCGTGGGACTTGGGGCAGCCAAAGCAGCTGATCCCAGTGGGGCACATCCCATCCCAGCCTTGCCAGCCTGATGCAGCCCAGGAGATGAGGTGGGTGTCCCAGTACATACGTCTGCTGCTGACAGCTTGTCTCTGCTTGTAAATGAGGAGCAGGATGAGGGGCAGGCAGAGGATGCCCACGATGCAGGCGCCCGTGGCCAGCGTGGCGGCCGTGATATCTGCAACACAAGAGGGCAGAGATGAACCCTCCCATTCACCTTCCCTTTCCTTGGCTTCTCCAAGCCAAAATCACAGGATTGTTTAGGGTGGAGGAGACCTTAAAGATTAAGTCCAGCACAGGGCAACCCCACGTTGCCTCAGAGCCGATGCAATGTGGCTCCCACGCACACGGGATTCACACTGGGGTGCGTTGCAGGCTGTGGAGATAAGCTCTGAGGCATCCTTTTAGAACCTTGACCCAAGTCCTTCATTGCTGCAGGACATCCCAAGGTCTTTGGTCTTCTACATACGAGGAGAGAAGCCCTGACAAAGGCGCCCAGCAACTTTGGAGCACTGACTCTGACCCACTGCCAGCCTCAAAGTGTTCGGGCATCAAAGGGCTTGTTACCCACAGCCTCTGCTAATTAATGTGCCCCTGGAGAATGCCACCCACAGAGGCTCCCAGAAAGGCTGGCAGCCTGCAGGCACATCTATGGCCATCAAGGTCCCTGTGGGATGGCTCATGGTAAGGTTGAGGGCTGCTTAAATCAAGGGCAGGTTCAGCTCCTCTCCTGCACATCCATCTGAGGAAGCAGCTTCTTGCCCCATGTGTCTGTGTTTTAGGAGGGGGCATTTTTTCTCCTTTTTCCTGACAGGGCAGGGTGTCCCAGCACTTGAGACTGAGGCTTAGGGACAGAAAGCACAGCTCAGGGGGACCAGGAGCTGTTTCCCTTGTCTGGGCATGCTGCAAAATAATTTTAGCCAGATCTGCCTGTTTAGCAGCCAGCAAAGGGGGGCAGACAGAGCGACCCAGCAAGAAACCAGCTGCACAGTGAAGTGTGGGCATCTCCATGTCTAGACACAGCTCTGGGGGAGCCCCACATTGCCTGAGCACCCAAGCAAGATTTGGGTTTCCCCTACTCCAGGCAGAGGTGGCCCAGGCTCGGGGTGTAGCAAGAGGTTCTTGCAACTCTTCCTGTCCCTTCCCATCTGCTTGTGGCAGCGGCCGCTAAATCCCTGATTGTGTTTTGGGAGGGGGCTCAGGTGCTTTAGAACAACGGGGTAAATGATCTCCATGGGCTTCAGGACAGTCACGTCCTGGTGATGGGCTAAAGAAGGCTCTCCTGAGCCTGAGGATGCGCCTGTCATGCACACCCTGTTGGAACAGCATTGGAAACCACCCTCCCAACACCCTGCTGTGAGGCTGCATCTGGACACTGGTGTGTTTGCAGTGATCCCTAGGGAATGCTTGGGCCAGGATGGTGAGCAGCACATTGGAAAGAGGGGTTTTTCCCTTTACCTTTGCTGGTGGCAGTATGAAATGTGCAGTTTTGAAGTCCTCCTTTGCCTGCAGAAGAGAACAGCAAAGCGTGTTAACACCTCAGGGGATTCCCTCAGGTCCCACAGAACTCCCAACCTGCTGGCTGTCCTTGCTTTTTCTCCCTGGTATTGAGAACATCATCCCAGAGCACCCCAAAGCAGGAGTTTAATCTGGGGAAGTGTTCACTGAGATCCCTGGTGCAAGTCCCTTTTCCCCATGGCAGCAGGGCCCATCCCTGGCCATGCAGCCTCTTTTTTTTCAGTCTAAAAGAAAAACTATCTAATGCTGAAAATCAAGGCCAGGAGATGCCTTCCCCTCCCTCCTGCCTCTCCCACTGGGCTGCTGTCCCAAGGTTATCTGTGAGCCCTCACTCGGGCTTGCGCCACCAACCAGCTCCTTTTGAGGCTTGTTTTCCTCTCTGCCAGAAAGAGGTTGATGAAGATCAGTGAAACTATGTACCACGGATTTTATTGCATTCCAGCCTCTCGAATTATTACGCTTTTTCTTTTTTTTTTTCAATGTTTCATCACTCTCTAGCTCCAATTCAAACCTTCACCATCTGCTGCTCTTTGACTTCTGGAACATGCCCTGTTGCTTCCAGCATCAGCACACGCTGCCTCCCCAGCCCCAATGCTGCATCCCCCGCCACCCCTTCTCTGGCACTTTGCCCTGGCACGGCCGCCCTTGCCCCCCTCACCTTGCTGGATCTGCAGCTCCACGAAGCCGTGAGCCACCTGCCTGGTGTGGGGCTTGCTGTGACCTTCCCGCCTGACCTCCACGGCGTAACAGCAGTAATTCCCGCTGTCCTGCAGCGTCAGGTTCATCACCAGGATGTGGAAGGCGCCGTGGTGGTCAGGGACAAACTCCACGCCGTGGTGGCTGCTTTGCCGCCCAAGGGGGGATTTTTGGGAGCTGTTGGCCGGCAGCTCGTGGTGCCTGCTGAGGTCGTGGTGCAGCTCCTTCTCGGTGATGTTGCGGATGTGCCTCTTGTCGGAGCAGCTCTGGTCCCCCGTGCTGCTGAAGTACCAGGTTTTGTAGAGCAGGTCGTGGCGCTCGGCCAGGGGCCCACTGATCCGGCAGGTCAGGGTGACGTTCTGGCCCTCGGGGCAGACGCAGAGCGAGTACGGGGTGGTGATCAGGAAAGCTGCTGCCCCTCCTGCTGGGGAGAAGGCACCGAGTCAGAGCCTGGGTTTACCCTGACTTCATAGCAATACTCCCTAAACAAGCCCTGCAAACCCACCACTGATGTTGGCAAAGGGTGGTGAGGCCCTGGCACGGGTTGCCCAGAGAAGCTGTGGCTGCCCCATCGCTGGAAGTGTCCAAGGCCAGGTTGGATGGTGCTCTGAACGACCTGGTCTAGTGGAAGGTGTTGAAACTAGAGGGTCTTTAGGTCCCTCCTAACCCAAATCATTCCAGGATTCTGTAGCGGGGCTGGGAGCACAAGCTCACCCTAGAAATCAACTCTGGAGGAGAGACATGCTTTAAATACAGTTAATCATCAACAGCAGGGAGGCAGAAGCTTCTCTGCGTCCAGCGGAGGTGTGGGGCAGGGAGGCAAGGCATGCAGAGGATGAGGAGAAGCAGGGTAGCAGGTTGTGTTTCCTTCTTCTTCATGAAGGAGGAAACACAAGCGCTGCTGAGCCAGCTGCAAAAAAATAAAAGGAGCAAAAATAAACAGAAAAGTTCTAGGAGGAGCAGTGGCCCCCCCTTCTCCCACAGATGAGGCAGGGAAGCAGGTCCCACCCTCCTTGTTTTTCAGCCTCCAGGGAGGAGAAGGGGGAGCTGGCTGATGCTGAGGAGTGAGGAGCTGCTGGAAAACAAAAACAATTTTCAGAAAGAAATTCTGGAATGTGGGCAGGGTCCTGGCAGAAGAGGGAGCAAGGGGCACACCGTGGCATTGTTGGTCTTTTCCCAGCACACGGGTGGGGGATACTGGTGGGTGAGGGGAGCTGTGCATGAGGGGAGGGAAAAGTGCAAAGACAGAAGAGGTTTTGGTGCTCTGGCCCTGCCATTCCTTCATGTTTGCAGAAGTGCAGACGTCACTTCGAAAGTTGGAGAAAAAGCAGATTCTGAGTTTATTTACTTTAAATTACTGTGGGAAAGAGGTTTCTGGGGGTGGCTTGCAGCAGAGAAGATGTTATAAGGACAAGATGCTTTTTTATTTTGGTAACATCCTGTTGTGCCATTAGCTCTGCCACGTTTCGCTTTGAGGTTTTTCGCTTGCTATATCGAGAGGGTGTCAGTCATAGGCAGGGTGTGATGTGCCTGCCTGCAAGCATCCAGCCCGGCCAGAGGCTCCCCATTGCTGGGCCACCCGGAGAGCATCCTCCTCCTAGGAGAAGAGTCACTGTGTCACCTCCCTGGCACGGGGCTCTGCTGGAGAGAGTGAAACCAAAAATGTGCCTTGCACCCCTCGTGGTTATCTCTGACTCTTACGTGATGGTGCAAGAGCAGCCAGGAAGCCCCTGAGCCCCTGCCCGAGGGTGCTCTGCAGGGAGAGGGAGGCTTTGGGAAGGAGATCTGCCCCATTGCACTCCCCCCTCTGCAGCCCACAGTGCCAAGGAGTCCCCAGAGCCAGGGATGGCATGCCCTTTGCCTGACCACTCCAGCTAATTGCTTCCTGCTCTCCACAGCACATGCAGCAGCACGTCCCCAGAGCTGCTCTGGGGCAGAGGTTTGTGTGGCCTGAGCTCAGCACTGCCTCTTTCAGTCTTCTTTTCACGCCCTGACTTCTCCTTATCCTTGGGTGCTGCTGGGGCCAGGATGCATGGCCAGGCTGGATGGGTTCTGGCAGGCAGCAGAGCGGGTCCCCCACCTCCTTGCCAAAGCACTGAACACAAAAGGCACCTCAGATGTGTTTCTCAATACCTGCTGCAACGGGAAGTGCCCCATTCACATCGGGGATCTCCTGGGAGCCAGAGGAAGGGAAGCCAGGGCTCTATTGGAGGAAGCCACACTTCCAACACCTTCCAAAAGTATCTGCAGGAGTCTTTTGTTTTCCACACACCCCCCTCAAAAGAAGCAGGGCCGTCCCGCTCATCCCCGCGCAGTTTGTGAAGCTCTGCCTTGCTAAAACATCCAGCCTCCACCTCCGGAGCTTGATGGGAACCGTCTGGATGGAAAGTCAGCACAGCCCACGCGTTTGGGGAGGGGCAGAGGTTACCATGTGTGCAACCTTCGGCAGTACAGGCTTCCCTTCCTTCTGCGGAGCGGAGGAAGGCTCTCAAGAGCCATTGAGTGGAGGAGAAAGCAGCTGGCAAGGCACAGTACAGCCCAGAGCAGTGCCAGGGCAGCTGGTGTTCCCTCCCCAAGATTACCAAGGCTTCAAACACATGCTGAATGCCAGATGGAGCCCAGAGGAAACATCTTCTGGTGGTGTCTTTATACTAAAGCCCATGGATCCTAATCTCCTGGGCTTCTTCCATTCCCAGAGCCCAGGCTTGGCTCTGTCCACACCCCAATTGAACCATTCCCTTTGAAGTCAGAGCTGCTGGGAAATGCCAAAATAAAGCCAGATGCCCCTCTCTGTGCATCTCCAGCTGGTTGGACCAGTTGAGGGCTGAGCTGAGAGCTGTTGTCTTGTCACCATCTGGTAAAGACAGAAGAAGTCTCAAGTAGGTGCCAAATGTGCCCCTTTTTCTCTTTGGCACCTCAGTAACTTCATCTCCAGCCAGTGGTGTTGCATCGGTGCGGCGCAGAGCCCAGTGCAGTGTTGGTACATCCCAGTGCTGGCATCTCTGCCTCTCTTGACACCTGGGAACTCTGCTTTCAGACAAAACAGAAAGGCAAAAAAGTGCAGAAACCTGTGCTGCTTCTCCAACCAACAGCTTGAATAAATCAGGATTTCACACCGAATTCTGGGTCAGTGACCAAAAGCCTCTGCTGGCTGCTTCTTCTGAGTTTGGTCCCTGGCCCTAGCAAGCAGGTGTTTGATCTGCACTCATGTGCTTGACAGAAATGATTTCCACATCAGGCCACCTCTTTCCACTCCGAGGAAATCTGCAGGGAGCAGCGGAGGGAACCTTTGGAGGGGCTCACCTGCTGCAGAGGAGGGGCTGCTGGAGAGAGGTGGAGCAAGGAGCTCTGCTTTTTCCTCTTCTGGGAGTTCCTGTAACAGGCTCACATCAAAGTGCCCCAAGCCCCATCATCACTGCGCTGTCATTATGCTTCAGAATTACCAGCCAGGTGAGATGTGCAGGGCCATCCATAGCTCTGCAGGAGTACTTTGAGCACGAAAGAAAGAGGAGAAAAAACACTTGCTGAAGATGCCTGAGACATGTTAATAGCCCTCATCTCCTGCACCCCAGGAGCCAAATGGCTTTCCAGCAGTGGGGGTACCCATCATCCAGGCAGTGGAGGGAGCAGCTGGGAGCTGCTGCTCCCACCGGAGGGTCCTGCCTTGCTTGTCTTCCAGCACAGTCCTGGCCTGGGCACAGCACTTGGGATGTGATTTTGGAAAGCCCAGCTCAGCTGCCATCCTTTGGAGCCACTTCCCCATCCACCTTGCTGCCAGCATCCCCAAGCTCGATGTCTCCAAGGGCTACTTCTCCATCAGTCCCTGCCAAAATTAGCCAGGGGTTCAGAAAGTTTTGGCAGGCGCAGGGTTGCGCAAAGCTCAGTTCCTCTGGCACCAGCCTCATGTTGAACATCAGCATCCAAGCTTGTTGCATTGCAGAAGGCCTGAAGTTCAGTCTCAACACTCCAGATGCATAAATGAAATAACTGAAATCCCTGTGGAGATGCTGGGAATTGCTCCCTGATGCTGAGACTCGGATGAGAAGCAAAACGTGGTTCAATCCACACCAGCCTTGCTGTCCCAGAAGAGAGGAGAAGGGACCTCCGGCCCCATTGCAGTGGGGCATCTTTGGGCATCTTTTCTTCCTGGAGATGCGCTGGCAGAAATCATGGAGGCAGTCGCTTTGTCCCGGGAGAGAGGGTGAAGCCAAGCCCGATGCTCGCCCTCCGCCTGCGCAAGGCAGGGAGGGATCGTGGTCCGTCCCAGCTTCCTCCTCCGAGTCGTCGTCCAGAGTGGAACCGCGGTTTTAATGCCACCGCCCCTGTTCGCTGCCTGGCCCCGGAGCCCCGAACGGAAACGCTGCCTGCCAGGGCTGGTGCGGAGTCAGGCATGAAGCAGCCCCCTCCCAAAGCATCCCCCTGAGAAGCAGCCAGCGAGCTTCCAGCACTGGGAAGCGCTCCCTCCGGGGAAGGGGAACTCGGCGGCCACTCACGGGGTGGCCCTGGCCACGGCTGGTTGCCCACCCGGAGAAGCTGCCCGGCACATCCCGGCGGAGCGCAGCATCCTTAGAGAGGGCATCCCAGCCCCGCTCGCAAAAATGCCCTCTCTCCGCTCCCCCAGGGCTGTTGGAAAGGTCTTCTCATCGTGGCACAGCCGGGGACCCCCACAGTGCCAGGGAAAAGTGCCGTGCGGGAACGGAGCAGCTTTTCCAGCCAGGGGTCTCCAGCGGGAGGCTGGCGGGGACAGGGGGCTGCTTTCCTTCCACGCATGTTAGATCAAAGCAGAGGAAGAAAGAAAAAAACAGTCTCAGAGTTTTAGAACAGCAGTTCCCCTGTGGCCCCTTTACCCCAGCACAACCAGCACCGTGTGAAACACTGGCTTGATCCCCCACACACCAGAATCACAAGGGAAGAGAGTAAATAACGCCCCAAACACCCCAAATTCCCTGTGCCGGGGCACAGCCCCGGGCAGGCGAGCACGGTGCCCCAGCGAGGAGAGTTTCTCCGGGCAGGGAGGAGAGGAAAGCGAGCTGGAGCTTACCGTGGGAAGCCAGCAGGCAGAGCGCAGCCAGAAGCAGCCCGGCTCGGGGGGACGCTGCCCCCATGGTGGCGGGGTGACCGCGGAGAGGTGGCCTCTGCGGAGCCGCCGCACGCTCTGAGCAGCCCCGCAGCGACAGCCGGACTTGCACACACAGGAAATTTCATTGCGATATCGCGCAGCTCTGCAGAGAACGGCGAGCACCCCCCGGAGGTGAGAGGCTGCAGGGAGCTGCGGGCGGGAGCACCCGCGGGTGGGGGTCACTTCGGAGCCCACCTCTTCGGGCAATGGGTGCCTTTGCTGGGTTTCTTCTCTTACCGCCTCACGTAGAAACAGCTGGTCCCCCCTGCGTGCATTTTTGGGGTGTTCAGGAGGATGCTCGCTGTGCCAAGGGACTTGAGGGTGCTGGTCTCCATCCCTTTCCCAGCAGGAGCTGATTCCTTGGGCCGGGTTGTAATTACTTTACTTGCAAGTACTGTTTTTCCCGTGTTTGTGAGAATTAAGGAGGCAGAACCTCTTCTGGGATGAACGGGAGCCAGGTACAGGGAAGCGTAACTCAGAGCAATGCCGACTTGGAAAAGGAAACAGAGCTTTGCCCAAAAAAATGGGATCAAAGCATCCCCCTCCCACAGCCCATTTACACTCTGTCCTGAAATAGCAAAGCAGCCCCGTGGTCTGACACATAACTCTTCCTGGAGCTTCTCTTCAGATTCCTAAGGCATCAACAAAATCTCTGGCTGCAGCTGAGAGCTGCCTCATTTCCAGGCAGCGTTCCCTAGAAAGTGGAGCCCGGAGATACGCGGAGTTTTGCAAACCACAGGAAACTTTGCCGCTTGCCTGCTCTGGTTCTGGAGCATGCAGGGAAATAGAAAAGTACCTTAATTACCATGTGGCATTGTGGTTTTACAGCAAACACAGCTGGGATGCTCCTGCCAAAAATGTAGCCCGTGGCTGGCTGGAAGAAATTTGTTTATGGGGGAAGGTGTAGGCATGAAGTCCAGAGACTCCAAGAAAATGGTTTATTGTCCCAAGCCCCCACCTCTGTGCTGAGCCCTTAGGCAGAGTGGTGTGCCATTGTCACCTCCCCATCCTCAGGTGGGGTGACACCCGCAGAAGATATCCAGGACATCCAGGTGCCTGTGCAGGGCCAGGGACAGCTGGAAGAGGCTCAGATCTGGCTGAGCCTGACTGGCAGTGACGCTGTGGTCAGCAGGGAGATGGTGGGACCGTGGGGGGTCAGTCCAGTTGTCCAGGGTGCTTGGTTTTGTTCCTCCCCTGAGCCGTGGCAGCATCGTCTCCAGGTATTTTCCATCCGTATTGCCACACTTGTTAACAACAACCACAGTGTCCCCAATGGCAAGGCAAGGACTCACACGTGCCTCCTCCAAAGGCAGGGAGGCACAGTGGGGTTCAGCCTCTGGTTTTCCCTGTGCCGTGGGCTGCTCCCTGGTGTTGCCAGCAAGGGTAAACCATGAAAAGAGGAGGGATCCCATAGAGACACGCTTTGCTTGGGAACAAGGGTGTGATTTAATCTCAGCACGTTTATCTCTGTACCCAACCGTTACCTGGAAGTGCGTCTGCAGCCACGGCTCATTTCATTTGGAGCCCTGCACTCTGTGTCTCTCGGCACTGTTGAGCCCAGGTTGGTCATTGACCTTGACAGATCCAGACTTTCCCAGCCAGCTCCAGAGATTGCCCAGCAAATGCCTCCACAGTGCTTAATGTGGTGTCCCGTGTCCCACAGGCCACCACCACGGTGTACGTCACCATCCTGGATGAGAACGACAACGCTCCCGCCTTCCGGCAGCAGCTGTACGAGGTGACCCTCGACGAAGGTCCCTCCACACTCAACGCCACGCTGGTCACTGTGCAGGCCCTGGATCAGGATGAGGGACCCAATGGCACGGTGGCCTATGCCATCACCGAAGGCAACATCTTGGGTACCTTCCACATTGACAGCGCCACGGTCAGTACAGATGCTGGCCCCATTCCAGATGTGTCCCTGTCCCGCTCCCTTCACTCCCAGCTGCTCTCCCCTGTCCTTGCAGGGGGAGATCTGCACAGTGAAGGAGCTGGACTACGAGATCAGCCATGGGCGCTACACCTTGATCGTCACTGCCACCGACCAATGCCCCGTTGTCTCACGCCGGCTGACGTCGACCACCACAGTAAGGAGCTGACAGGGGGTTGCAACACTGTGGCCTCTTTGGGGTCAAGGAGTTCCTGCTCTGTGAGCAGTTTCACATCTCCTTCCCAGTGGTCACCAGTTGCTTTTCCCAGCTGTGGCCAGTTTGCCCAGTTGCTGTCAACTTGCTCCCTCAGGGGGGTTTCAAAACAGGGTCACACACAATGGACACTTACGGGTTAATTAGCCCAGTTATTAGGTCCTGCAAAGACATAGAGAAATTCCTGAAGCTCCTTTTAAGTTGCATTATGTTTTCTTGAGATGTCCTCTTGGTCCTTCTTGCTTGAAGGGACAGCAGGTAGTAAAGCATTGCTATAGCATTAATTTCAGCTTCATCTTTATCATCTCTGGTTATTTATGTTCTTTTAAAATTCCCTTTTCCCTCCTTGTAAGGAGGTTATTTAAAGCCTCTAGTCATTTTTATGTTACTTTTCTCTGTAGCTCTTTCTGTTTTCCCTGGGCCACAGTGACCTGAACTTAGTGCACTGCTCAAAGAGTGGGGAGGGCAGGCGAGCAGCTCCAAAGCAAATATTATGAAGAAATTGAGTACACTGACTATTTTTGTGACAAAAACCAAAATTTGACAAATTTTACAGCATGCCCAGATTGATTTGGTGGTTTGCAGGTGTCAGGGATGGGTTAAATCTTCTGTCTTGATTGCCATGGACCATTGTACTTCACCCTGGTATTGAGCCACAGATTTTGTAATCCCCCAAAAGGAGACAAGTTCTTGTGTGTGAAGGGGAAAAAAAGGAAAAACTGAAGGGGAGATACCAGTGTGGGAGATTTCTATGGATAAAATCTGTCCCACGAGCCTGCTTGGGCAAAGGTGAAGCCTTCAGATGTGGGCATCTGATACTGCTGGAGATGACTTCCTGGCCCAGGACAGACCCTGGGTTTAACTGCAGGCAGCGAAGGCAGCAGCTGCCGTGTGCTGCAGGCAAAGGCAGAGCTTCCCCTGCACTTGGCTCAAGCAGAGACATGAACTTGGAAACCCCTTCAGCAACAAGCACCGACGCCAGAAAAGAGAGGAAACACCCCCCCTCCACTGCCCAAGGAGTTTGTGCCAGCAACACATGAAAACACAGCTTTTAGGAGGAGGTTTAGGGATTATTTGAGTGATTATTCCCAGTGATGGGAAGTCCATCACCCTGATAAAATGTGCCAGTGTTTGTTTCCTCCACTGCTAGGAAACAGAGCAGAAACTTGCATATACTCTCTGTAAACAGCAACAAATGCCCATCTGATGGATTTCAGTATTCTTTAACCCAGGAGGTCAGAAAACTCATTTCCAGTGCCTTTCTCATAACCGCCTGTACCACCATTGGTGGTGGTGGTTTTGATGGAACAAGGATGCAACCTGCCAAATTATTAAGTTTGCTCAGCATTAAGAATTAAGTATTTGTTGGAGGAAAAGGAGTGAGCAAGTGTGCAGCTGGCTGCAGAGTTTGAGTGTCTCCAAACTCATGTCTGTGGTTTTGTCTGTCCTGCTTGGACATGAATTTGGAGGACATTGGGTTTTTGCATTGAGTTCCCCACCGTGGTGTACAGCCCAGAGGTTTAGCAGTGTGCAGCCAGAGTTCTGTAGTGTGGCTGTAGGATGGGCATGGTCAGGAATAACCGAGTTTGAATCTCTGAGCTGCGAGCTGGATGTCTGGTGGACCCAGAAAAGCCAGAAAAAGAGGAGGTATTTTGCCATGTCACCCATCCACGGCTTCCCCTGCTCATGGCCAGCGGGGTGGTCTTCCCCTTCCATCCCTCTCCTTTCACAACCCTCATCCTTCTCACCCTGACCGCAGGTGCTGGTGAACCTCAATGACATCAACGACAACTGCCCCACCTTCCCCCGGCCCTACGAGGGTCCCTTCGATGTCACCGAGGGGCAGCCTGGCCCTCGTGTCTGGACTTTCCTGGCCCATGACGGGGACTCAGGACCTAGTGGACAAGTGGAATACAGCATCATTGCCGGGGACCCCCTCGGTGAGTGGGGACACGGGGCATCACCTCTCCTGCTGGCCGCCCTGTGGAAGACCCTGGCTTGCGGGAGCAGGGGGCGGAAGCATTTCAGAAAAGCCATCCTCTCTCTCTGCTCAGCCTGTCGACACCAGGAAATCCTGTTTTGAGCAACAGGAAACTTAACCTGTTCATGCCTGGACAGGGGGTGGCTAGGACTTGTGGAGGGAAGGGGGAAATCTGCTAAACAATAAAGGCAAAAAGAAATCAAAAAAGGCAAAAAAAAAAAAGCACAGAAAGAGAAACTGAGCCCCGTCCCTGAGTCCCTGTGGGGTTTGCAGGGTGTTTGGGGACCAAGTTGTTCACCCGCACTCACAGCTCCACCAGCACCCCGGTGCAGATGGCAGAGGAGCGGGGGGCATCCCTCACTGTGGGGACATCTGGCTGACCCCCTGTGAAGGGGGTGGTGACTTTGGTCCAGGGAATCTGGAAGGCAGAGCCCAGTCCCATTTCCCAGCTAACCCCACTGCAAAGCTTTGCCAGCACAAGCAGGACGAGGCCCTTCAGCTCATGGGGGGTCTGTGCTGTGTAGCCCATCCTGCTCTGGCCATCCCAGGGCATGGAGGGGCTGTTGGCATCTTCAGAAAGGCCCAGAAAACGAGGACAGGCACCTGTTACTTGGCCATTCACCCCATTCCCTGCTCCTGCTGGTACTTGGGGGTGCATCCAGCACAGTCTCCAGCTGTCACAATCCTCCTCTATCTGCAGTAACGGGACATGGGTTTGTCCCCAGACCTGCCGTGGAGCCCCAGCTCCCAAACGAGCCACTCCCTTGGGTAGCCAAGGCACAGTAAGAGCCAGGGCCCTGCTGTCTCTGGCAGGCGAATTTGTCATCTCCCCTGTGGAAGGAGAGCTGCGGGTGCGGAAGGATGCCGAGCTGGACCGCGAGAACATCCCCTTCTATAACCTCACTATCGCCGCCCGGGACCGGGGGGTGCCTCCCCTCAGCTCCACGGTGAGTCCCCCAGGCTGGCGCAGGGGGCTGTGGCCTGCCGTCCCCTCTGCCCAGTTCCTTCCTTCTGGTCTCTGGCTTCATTCTCCTTCCCTCCACCTCCTTCTCCTTGTTCCTAAGCCTTTCCATACAGGGCTGAGTGGGGAAGCCCACCTCTTGCCTGGGGAGTGCAAGAAAAAGGATGGGAGGGGTGTAAATAAGTGCCACATGCCTGCCCTGCTTGTTCCCCTGGCAGATCCTGGTGGGTGTCCGTGTGCTGGACATCAACGACAATGACCCTGTGCTCCTGAACCTCCCAATGAACCTCACCCTCAGCGAGAATGCCGCCGTCTCCAGCTTCGTCACCCGCGTCCTCGCCGGGGACGCGGACCAGGGCCCCAACGCCCTCCTGACCTTTGACATAACAGCAGGGAACACGGAGAACGCCTTCTACATCAACAGCACCGTACGGCCCGGGGGGTGGGATGCTGGGATAAGGAGGGTGGGAACCCAGGTGTGCTGTCTGGCATCCTTGTCTGGGCAGGAGATGCCCTAGGGGAAGCATTCCTCACATCCCATGTGGTGTTTTCTCCCTTGTTTTTCCCGGTAGAGTGGCATTGTGTACGTGAACCGCCCGCTGGACAGGGAGCGGGTGGCCGAGTACAGGCTGACCGTCACAGTGAAGGACAACCCCGAGAACATACGCAATGCCAGGCGGGTAATTATGGACACTGCCAGCACCTCCACCGGTGCAGACGGGAGGGCAGGTGGGAAAAGGGGTTCTTGCCGTGGCCAAAAACAAGCAACGCCTTTACCCACAGTGTTTCCGACAGCAACCCCATCCCCAAAAAGGATCTGGGGATCACGAGGAGGGGGCTGCAGCCCCATCCCCAGCAGAGAACAGGCCCAGTAGGATCTAGGGCAAGCCCAAAGCCATTTGTTGACTCCATGCAACAGCAGTGGATGTCATGGAAGGTGGGAGAAGGTTGGGCTGGGGAGTTGGACTACCACAATGATAGTGGAGCATCCTTTGGCTGGCTGCCCCAGGGTGAGAGTCCCTGCACACCTTCAAGGGTGGTCCAGGGAAAGCAGCTTTGACTAGAGGTGGGAGAGGGGGAAGGTGATCTCAAGGAAAGGACATTATGGTCATCACCCTCTTGTCCCAATTTTCCTTTAGGATTTTGACCTGCTGGTCATTTCCATAGCGGATGAGAATGACAACCGCCCCCTCTTCACCCAGAGCTCCTACCAGGCTGAGGTGATGGAGAATTCGCCCCCTGGTAGGTCTCTCTTTACTCCCTTATGTGGCTCCTGGAGACTGCCTTCAGGGCTGGATGAGGGGAGGCATCTCCTGGCCATGGTGGAGGAGACAGGATGTTGAGCAGGGCAGGGCTGCAGCTCAGTGGGACAGGGACCCTGAGTTTGAGGAGCTTGTGCCTAGATCAGCCTTGAGGAGACTGTAGCTTTGGTCCATGCTGCTTGTGGAAGCCATTCCTGGCACAGGTCAGAAATCGGCCCCATTTGGGAATTGCTCAGCTGTAACAGGTGCCCATGGGCTGAGTGGAGCCCTGGGGGCAGCCTTGAGGGCACCCAGCTGCCCAGTATCCCTGAAGAGGATGGGCTGCCATCTCTCCATCGCCTGGAACTGCCTTGCTCCAGGGGTTAGAGTTTTTTTAAAAATGTCCAGCCTGGTTGGGTAGACATTTCCCAGACAAAGAGCTAAAAACACTATTCTTTTTATTTTGTTTCGCCTTCCTGCCATTTAAATTGCTCCGTGCTCCAAGACCTTAGGTATCCTGTCCCACCATTGAGCAACATCTCAAGCAAAGGGTTTGGGTGCCTCCAGGTGACACCCTTGGTGGCAGGGTGCTAGTGCCACCCATCTGATGGATGTGTCTGTCTGTTTGCTTTTAGCTGGATGTCCCACCACCTCTCCTGGGCCTCGCGAGTCAGTCTGCAAGGCTGCAGCAGCCACCCCACAGTGCCTCATACCCCACGAGGCCCCGCTCTGTCACCTCCTCCATCCATTCATTGCTGTCCCTCATGTGTCACCAGGGTGGGAGGGGGACGGGGAGCCCCACAGGGGACTGCCACCCTCCCTAATGCTTTTCTCATCCAGGGACACCGGTCACAATACTCAATGGACCCATCCTAGCTCTGGATGCTGATCAGGGCAGCAATGCAGTGGTGACCTACCAGCTCCTGAAGGCATCCCTGGACCTCTTTGTTATCAACAACAAGACAGGTGGGGTGGCTCAGCTGGTCTGTCCCCACCCCAGGGCCACCAGGTCCCCGTGTGGTCTGCCACCAGGCTTTTCTCCTTCTCTAGGTGTGGTTTCAGTGAAACCCGGTGGTCTGATAGACCGAGAGGCTTTGCTCGACCCTCACCTGGAGTTCACACTGGTAGCTTGTGATGTGGGAGGGCTGAATAGCACTGCCAGCCTGGCAGTGACTATCCTGGATGACAATGACAACCGCCCTGTCTTCCAGCCGGCATCCGTCACGGCGCGGCTGTTGGAGAACAGCCCCCCAGGTCAGGACTGGATATGAGGGTGGGAAATGGGGTGGGACTGTGAAGATCCAGCTCCCAATGACACAGTTGACCAGGAAGGGGTCAAAGGGAAAATCTGGGAATTGAGGCTGCCCGTGTTGCTTGATGGCATTTGCCTTGGGACCGAGGGCTTGTTACTGCTGTGCTCCAACCCTCACTTGAGAGGGCTGTGTCCCACCTTTCCAGGCTTCTCCGTCCTCCAGGTGACAGCCACGGATGCTGACAGTGGCCTCAACCAACAGCTGGATTACCGTATTGAGGGTGGTGGCCAGGACAGGTTCCTGATTGATGCCACCACGGGGGTGATCCACGTGGCCAACATCACCATCGACCGGGAGGAGCGTGATGCCTACCGGCTGACGGTGGTGGCCGTGGACCAGGGCACCCCGGCACTCTCGGGCACCGCCACCGTCAGCATCATCATTGATGACATCAATGACTGCCGGCCCGAGTTCATCAACCCCATCCAGACTGTCAGCGTCCCCGAGTCGGCTCCCCCTGGCACCGTGGTGGCCGAGGTGACCGCCATCGACAGGGACCTCCACCCTCGCCTGGAATACTACTTGCTGGGGATCGTGGCCCGTGATGACACAGATGCGCTGGTGCCCGAACAGCAAGGAGCGTTCACGGTGGATTTTAGGACAGGTAGGAGAGCAGGAAGGGTAGCACGGGCAGTGTGGACCCCTCTCCTCGTTTCTGCTTCTACTTCTTCTCTGCCTGGAGGTAGGTGTCCGAGGTACAAGGAGGTGATGCTCCTTTCCTGCCTCCCCTCTGTCCTCTTCCAGCTGCCCTGTCTCACCCTGCCCTGTCTTCTCTTCCCTGTCTGACTGACTTAACTTCGCTTTCTTTTCCGGCTCTCAGCCTGCCGGGTTTCTCTCTGTGTCTGTGCTCATTTCTCTCTCTGTGCCACCCCTCGCCTCCCTCCATCTCACCCATCTCCATTGGCAGAGATGGCCTCCGTTGTGGGCTGGGGGCTGCTCAGCCTTGGCAGACTGGACCCAAGCACCATCACTGGGGGAGCAAAGGGGGCACTCCAGGGTAGGTGGTGGGCTTCCTTGGGGAAGGAGGGCCAGGAGCTCCCCACATCTCTTTTGGAAGCACAAAGCTGGTCCAGGAAAGAAAAATGCCGTTGTTGGAAAGGATACAGGACAAGGTTGTTAAAGATGCTGAGCTCAGGTGGATGGGGCTGTGCAGGGGAGCAGCAACAGCTGCTCCCAAACCCCTCTTGGATGCACATCCGGAACCCTTACCCAGCTGAGGCTGTGTGGAACAGGCAGGAAGGCAGGAGATGGAGAACAGGGGGAGAGCAGTTGTTTCTTCGTGTAGCTCTCGAGTGTTTTCCTCATTCAGCCTTTGGAGAGGCAGGAGAACAAGCATGGCACATGGTGCAGCAGTCACCTGGTACTCAGGGCCCTGCCCAGGGTGCTCAGGGGGGGCAGCCTGTGACATCCATCTTTTTGGGGTTCCCAGGAGCTGTGAAGATCAAAACTCCCCTCAACCGTGAACTAGTGGCCACCTACGAGGTCACCATCTCTGTCCATGACAACGCCAGCGAAGTCATCGACCGCTCGGTCAGCGTGCCCAACGGTAAGGGTGGGCTCTGCCCAGGTAGCGTGGGGACAGGGATTGGCACAGCCCTTCTCAGGCACCAGTGCAACTTCTGGATGATGAGCAGCTCTCCCACCTTCCTCTCCATCCTGACCAGCAACATTTCCAGTGGGACCAGTCCTGGACCAGCTCCCATCAGGTTCAGGTTCTCCCCTGAGGACTCCTTCAGAGAATATCCCAGACATCCCAGGGCTGCAATGAGTGTGGAAAGGACTGTGTGCCCATAACCTTACCATGGGAGTCACTCATTTCTTCGTTACCATTCCTATCGTAACTTGCCACCCTGCTGTGGGTAAATCCAGGCTCATGTGTGAGAAGACACACAAAAATCAGGAGTCGGTGTCCCACAGCAGCATAGGGACACCCCTAGCATGCTCCAGGCATAGTGACTTTGGGGAATATTGCAATTTTTCATGATGAACTAGCACCAGCTGGCTCTCATGGAGTTTCACACTTGGTGTCTTTACAACCCTCCTTCCTCTCAACCTTCCTTCTCTTCTCTTTCTCACTTGTTCTCCTTCTCTTCTCTCCCCCTGTGGTCTCTACCACGGCCACAGCCAAGTTGACAGTCAACGTCTTGGATGTCAATGACAACACACCCCGCTTCCGCCCCTTTGGGGTCACCTATTTCACTGAGAGGATCCTGGAGGGAGCCACGCAGGGCACCACACTCATCTCCGTCTCAGCGGTGGACCCAGACAAAGGTGCCAATGGGCAGATCACCTATGAGCTGCTGAACCTCTCTCCGGAAGGTTACGCTTGTCTGGAAGACCAGTCAGCAGGTTGGAGGCCTGGGGAGATGGGAGTCTGGGGCAGGTTGGTGACGTGGGGCAGGTTTCTCATTTCAGGGTCTGCCATCCTCTAGGGAAGGTTGTGGCCAACAGGACAGTGGACTATGAGGAGGTGCAGTGGCTGAACTTCACGGTCCGAGCCTCCGACAACGGCTCTCCCCGCAGATCCGCTGAGATCCCCGTGTACCTCCAGATCGTGGACATCAATGACAACAACCCTGTTTTCAGTCAACAGTCCTACCAGGTGAGCTGGGCTGTTAAACAAACTCTGCGTGTGGGGCTGGGCAGTGCCTGCCTGGTGAGGACAAGCACAGAGATGGGGGTTCTCCAGGGACACCTTCTCTTCCTTCTGCCTGTGATTGAACCATTTGGAGAAGACAGTCAACCCTGCCATGTGCTCTGTGCCAGCACCTTGTTGGGGGTCTGGCTGTGCCCAGCCCTGGGTGCCACCCTGTGCCCTTGGTTACTGCCCACTGAAACAGCACAGGATGAACCAGTCCTGCCTGCTCCCTTTGTTGCAGAAAGCTGTCTTTGAGGATGTGCCATTGGGTACAGTCATCGTGAGGGTCACGGCCACTGATGCAGATTCCGGGCAGTTTGCTCTCATCCAGTACAGCCTGAGCGACGGAGAGGGCAAGTTTGGGATAAATCCCAGCACGGTAAGGAGCCAACCGAGGCTGGAACAGAGCAGGGAAAGAGAGGGGAGGCTGAAATGGTCCCAGATTGTGCCTTGCTCCCACGCCTCACCTTCTGCCCCTTCTTGAGTACCAGCTCTGCCAGACGAGGTCCACCTGAAGGTCTCTGTGTGCTGCAGGGTGACATCTACATCCTGTCAGCCCTGGACCGGGAAAAGAAGGATCGCTACGCACTGACAGCCGTGGCCAGGGACAACCCTGGGGATGTCTCCAGTAACCGTAGGGAGAACTCAGTGCAGGTAGGGCTCTCCTCCTCCCACCACCCCTTGTGTGCTGGTCACCTTTCCTCCCCAGTAGCTGGACTGGGGGGCAGTTAGGCAGAAGGAAGAGCAGATGACGCCAGGAGCTGTGGGGTGGATGGTGCAGGGCACTTTGTGCCGCGGGGACAGCACGTCGGCAGGAGGGGCAGGGGAGGGTGACATTATTGTCTGCAAGTGCTGTGGCGTGAATGGGTGCCCCAGCCACGGCGGCCCCCATTGTTGGAGGCAGGAATTCAGCTGGTGGAGTTAAACAAATAGCAGGAAGGGCAACTTGCTCCAGCAGCAGAGCTGCAGGTCATGGCAGGGGTACGACCCCAGGGCCTGCCCGGCCTTCCCCAGCCCCGCATCACCCAGCTGGCTGTGCTTTGTCGAAGGTGCTGATCACAGTCCTGGATATCAACGATGTCAGGCCCCAGTTCAGCAAGAGCCAGTTCAGCACCAGCGTCTACGAGAATGAGCCAGCAGGAACATCGGTGATCACCATGAGTGCCACCGACCTGGACGAAGGGGACAACGGCGTGGTGACCTACAGCATCGAGGGTCCTGGAGCAGGTATGTGCTAGGGGCAGGGGGCTCTTCCCCAGGGAGGAGGGTTATGAAGAGGGAGGAGTCACAGGCACCAAGCCTACAGCCCATCTCCTGCAGCTGGTTTGGGCTCTTGGGAGCAATACTGAAAGCGTGGAGCTCTTGCTATTGCTCTGCAGTTCCCAGTTCCTCATGGTGTGGGGTGTTAGGATGTTGCCTGTCTTCATCCTGAAGCCCAGCCTTGGCTTACGCTCTTGTCTTCCCCACGCCAGCAGGACTTTCTATGTACACCAGTGTGCTTGGAGCAAACTCACTGCCTGCTTTAGGTGAAGGCTTTGAAGGGCAAAGGTGTGGGTGGATAGTGATAGTGCCTGCACATGGAGAAATCTGCGCATGGAGAAATCACTGAAATCACGCAAAAGCCAGCATAAATGTAGAGGGGAATGGCAGAACATTCATTTTCCTGAGACACATGAACTCCTCTGGCTCCACTGTGCCAGCCTGGGCAGGAGAGAAACACAGACAGGGGTGACCAGGGAGTAGAGTCCAGAGACAAGGATGTGGCAGTGGGCTGGGATGGCATGAAAACCCTGAGACCATCCACATTCCTGGCCTCAGGCACAGGCTCCACTCCATCACCCTTGACAGGGATTTCCCACCAGTGAGGAGTGCACTTCAGCTGGTATACTCATTTTTAATCATAATTTCTCTGGCGCAAAGTGTCCTGAGCCAGAGATGTGGGGGGTTTTCTGTCCCCAGAGGCTTTCAAGATCAATAAAGACTCTGGGCTTGTCACATCCCGACGGCGCCTGCAGTCCTATGAGAGGTTCAACCTGACTGTGGTGGCCACGGACAAGGGGCATCCCCCTCTTTGGGGGACCACCATGCTTCACATCGAGGTCATTGACATCAATGACAACCGCCCCGTCTTCATCCGGCCACCCAACGGCACCATCCTGCACATCAAGGAGGTAAATCCCTGGGAGGAAGCAGAGTCATTGTATTCAGGAAGCAGGTCACGTATTCAGGACCACTCCTGCCTATCAGCAGCAAAATCCAAACTCCATCTCCGCTGGGGATGGAACAAGACCTTGATTTAACCCGTGGCAAGGTTTGGGTCGTGGGGCTGGACATTCAAAAACAGCCTCTCTCCATACATGCGAGCAGGGTGATGGGGCAGATTTGGGGAACAGAAACCCCAGCAGCACTCCGAATTAGTAAACAGTCCGTGTGTGGTGCGTGCAGAGCATGTTTATAAACATGGACTGGAAATGCTGACATTTAAGATGTTTCTCCTTTCTGGGAAGCCAGGCTTGACTCAGCCAGTCCCCAGCCACCAGGCCAGAGGGAATCATGGCTCAATGTTGCCAGCCCCCTGTTGGGTTTTGGGTAGTGGGAGCTTGCTGACCTCCAAACCCAAGGGATTTTGGACCAAGGGGGTCTGGAGGGTCAGGGGGAGCAGGGGGTTTGCGTGCAGTGCCAAGGCTGAAGGGCTGTGTGTGTGCAAGCAGGAGATCCCCCTGCGGTCCAACGTCTACGAGGTCTATGCCACAGACAAAGACGAGGGTCTCAACGGAGTGGTGCTCTACAACCTGCTGAAAACTGGGGCAGGGAACAAGGACTGGGAGTATTTCAGCATCGACTCCGTCAGCGGGCTGATCCAGACGGCCATGCGGCTGGACCGGGAGAAGCAGGCAGTGTACAACGTGAGCCGGGCAGGGGGCCAGGGTGGGCCTTGAGGCTGTGGTATCCCCCAGCGGCATGGGGCTGATGGGAAGCAAGTGATGTGGTGAGGATGGGGTCAGCTGACACAGTTGTGGAGACACCACACCTTAGCAGGAACTGGGTGGTTATCAAGTGCTATAGGGGGGTTGCATCCTGGTGAGCCAGCACCCAATTCCCTGTTAAATCCCCCCAAAATCGTCCACCATCCAGCTGTCCTCTCTGTCCCTGCCTCAGTGATGTCTCCCAGCCTGTGTGGTTTTGCCCAGGACAGCCCTTTTGCCTCTCTCCCCAGCTGATCATCGTGGCCTGTGACCAGGGCCAGCCACCCTACGAGACCATGCAGCCCTTGCAGGTAGCGCTCGATGACATCGATGACAATGAACCCATCTTCCTCAGGCCACCTGTAAGGCACCAGGGTGAAGGGGGTGGGATGCAGGGGATGCAGGGATGGGGATGCCAGCGAGCACATGGGCTGGAGCATGCACACCTGGGCATCGCCATGGTGGGGAGCACCATGGGATTTGTCTGCTTTTATTTAAAGCAACCTCAGTGCTCATAACATTCCCTTCTCTGGGGTCTCCGGCAGAGGGACAGTCCCTCGTACCAGGCACTCTCTGTCCCCGAGCACTCGCGGCCAGGCACCGTGGTGGGGAACGTCACCGGCGCGGTGGACGCGGATGAGGGCTCCAACGCCATCGTCTACTACTTCATAGCAGGTGGGTGTGGACATGGCAGCTCTGTGTCCCCCCACACACCCTTCACCCAGGATTTTCATCATCTCCTTGCTGCCTCTCTGCCCTGCTCAATGGGCAAGGTGGCATTTCAGAAGTGCCAAGCCCAAAGGGGCCTAACTGGGGGACCCCCTTCTGCACTCAGCTGGGAACCAGGAGAGCAACTTCCAGCTGAGCCAAGAGGGAAAGCTGAAGGTCTTGCGAGACCTGGACCGGGAGAAGGAACCGTACCACTCCATCATCGTCAAAGCATCCAGCCAGAGGAACTGGTCCCCTCCCCGGGACCAGCGGGCGGGAAGAGCCCAGTTCTGGGACCTCAGCGGGGACCTGACCCTTCAGGAGGTGCGGATCTTCCTGGACGACATCAATGACCAGTCCCCCCAGTTCACCAAGTCGGAGTACACGGCGGGTAAGGGGTGCCAGGGGCTGGGGGGGGAACCAGGAGCCAGAGATACTTCCAGGAAAATCCAGCAGGATGATGGGGCAGCGAGAGCCAGCCTGGCCCCAGGTCCCTTTCCCATCTCTCCCTCAAAGGGGTTGCCACTGACGCCAAGGTGGGGTCAGAGCTGATCAGAGTAGTCGCAGTAGATGCCGATGTGGGCAATAACAGCCTGGTCCTGTACAACATCCTGGGCATTCGCTACATCAAGCAGCACTCCAATGACTCTGAGGAGGTGGCCAACATCTTCAGCATCGGTGGGTGCCCAGCCTGCTGCGGGAGCATGGGGCCTTGGGCAGAGATATCCCCATGGCCAAAGATGTCCCCATGGCTGGGGTCACTAATCCCAGGCGTGTGACCATCCATTCCCCAGGAACTCTTGATGGCATCCTGCGAACCTTCGACCTCTTCACGGCCTATAACCCCGGCTACTTTGTGGTGGACATTATGGCCTCTGACCTGGTGGGCCACAACGACACGGCCATTGTGGGGATTTACATCCTGCGGGACGACCAGAGAGTCAAAATCATCATCAATGAGATCCCTGACAAGGTCAGGCAGTTCGAGGAGGAGTTCATCAGCCTTCTCTCCAACATCACGGGTGCCATCGTCAACACGGATGACGTGCAGGTAACCATCTGCTTTGGAGATTGTCTTGAGGGGTAGGTAACCTTCCACATGCTGCTTGGGAAGTCTCCTTTGGGGGAATCCTGCCTGGATAACCATAGACACACCTGGGCTCTGAAGGTGACGGATACACTCCAGGCTGGGGTGTACTGAAGGGGTCCAGACTGATGCTTGAGGGTCTCTTGCCACGCGAGCACACCTTGGGGCATGCTCAGGAGGAGACTCCTCTCCCACACTGCAGACCTTGCTGTCTCTCGCCAGTTCCATGTTGACAAGAAAGGCCGGGTGAACTTTGCCCAGACAGAGCTGCTGATCCACGTGGTGAACAGGGAGACCAACCGCATCCTGGATGTGGAGCGGTACGTCCCCCGGCCCCCCACCCAGCCCAGCTGCCTCAGGATCCTCAGTAATGTCGAGGTGCCCAAGCAACCCTTCTCTTCCCAGGGTTATTCAGATGATAGATGAGAACAAGGAACAGCTGAGGAATCTCTTCAGGAACTACAACGTGCTGGATGTGCAGCCTGCCATTACTGCCCGGGCACCGGATGACCTCTCGGCTCTGCAGGTAAGGGTCCAGCTGGGGTTGGAGGTGCTGCTCGCAGGTGGGGTGGTGTCCCTTCCCATGGGAACTGGTCGGTAACTGGAGAGATGTTCCACCCATATAACTTTGGGCATGTGCTCACCAGCGGGTGCTGGCTCCGTGCCCCAGGTTTCCACCACGCCTCTGTCTCTCCTAGATGGCAATCATCGTGCTGGCCGTCCTGCTCTTCCTGGCTGCCATGCTCTTCATCCTCATGAACTGGTACTACCGGACAGTGTGAGTAACTCCCGGGCTCTGCCAATCCCCTCCAAAATGCACAGTTTTAATACTTATAGCACCTCTCCCTCCAGGCTCCCCAGCCTTTTTTAATACAGGGGTATGCCCTGTGTGAAGGGTTTTTGCGAAGCTGTGTGTCCTTCTCCTTTCCAGCATCTTCCTTATTTCCCTCCCTGACTGGCTGTTTTTCTTTTGCAGGCACAAAAGGAAATTGAAAGCCATCGTGGCTGGCTCCACTGGTGAGCTGTGTGGGAGAATGGGGTGCATGGAGAGCATGGAGGAGGGTGACAGGGAGACATGGGGGATATCATGGGGTGTATATCAGAAGTGATCCTGCCCAGCGAGGTGTGGTGGTGGGAGGCTTTTCTCAGCGTCAGGCTCTGCGTGATCAGCCACATCCAGCGTGTTTCTCACTGCCTTTTTGGTTGCTCTTTATCCCTCCCTGATAAAGAAGTGTCACCCCATGGTTTGCTGCTAAGCCCACCAACGTGTCCCTGCCTTTTGCAGGGAACAGAGGCTTCATGGATATCATGGACATGCCAAACACCAACAAGTACTCTTTTGATGGGTGAGTGCCACCTCCTGGGGTTGGAGGCTGCTCCCAAGAGAGGAATGCCTGTGTTTTGGAGCCAGGAGGTGGAGCATGACTGGCCCTGGGACACGTGCTTGCTCTGAGAGCTTTCTAAGCTAAAAAATCTTGTTCTTTCTCCTGTGACTCCATCTCTCCCAATCCTGGCCAGGTTTGGGGTAAGCAGAGATGACGGGCAGGTTTAGACGCACATCTGGTTCCAGAGGAGCCAAATTCATACCTGCACAGGGCAGGAGGAGGCAGTGCAACCTCGGCATCCAGGCTCTGGATGGGGTTAGGGATAACCCCTTTGCCTGTGCTGATGGCTCTTCCTCCCCCCGGGCAGGGCCAACCCGGTGTGGCTGGACCCCTTCTGCAGGAACATGGAGCTGGCGGCGCAGGCGGAGCACGAGGACGACCTGCCAGAGAACCTGAGCGAGATCACCGACCTCTGGAACAGCCCTGCCCGCACCCACGTGAGACACGGCCCCCGCCAGGACACCGTGTCCCCGTGCCTGTCACCCACAGCACCTCCTGAGCCGCTCTCTCCTCCCACAGGGCACCTTCGGGAGAGAGCCCTCGGCCGCCAAGCCCGAGGATGACCGCTACCTGCGGGCAGCCATCCAGGAGTACGACAACATTGCCAAGCTGGGGCAGATCATGCGGGAGGGACCCATCAAGGTGAGTGTTGAGGGCAGGCATCCTCCACTAAGGGGTCTTCTCTTACAGCTACACCTTCCAGGTTCGCAGTGCCAGAGGGTGATGTCGCTCCAAAAAATGCCGGGATAAGGCTGGCCTCCCTCTGATCAAACCATCTCCCTTGGATAACCCACAGTCTCTCCCCCTCCACCCAGGGCACTCTCCTGAAGGTGGTCCTGGATGATTACATGCGCTTGAAAAAGCTCTTTGCCCAGCGGATGGTGCATAAGGCCACCACCAGTCAGGGGGACCGCTCCTCGGTCTCGGAGGTAGAGGGGTGTGCATGGGCCTGGGGAGATGCTTGCCGTGCCCTCTGGGATGCAGTGTGTCTTCCTGGCCCCACAGGCTGTGGTCACTCCCTGTGGCCTTGGTCCCTATCACCCAGTGATCCCCCCACTCTCTGCTTGGTCAAAATGAGCCAGATGTTGGTTTTCCACTGGTTCCCACTGCTGTTTTTTCACTGGTTTTCCAGGCTGCTGATGCCCCACAGTGACTCCCTGTGTTTCCTCTGAGCATCAGCAGCACCTTCTCCCTTGGTCCTTCTGAGCCCGGGGGAGGACGCCCCTCTTTGCAGGGTGGGCTCTCTTCATCAGCTCCCATTTCTGCCAAGGCTGGCCAAGGGGGGTCATCTTTCCTTCCTTCTGCTCCTCTGATTTTTGCCTCAAAAACACAGATTTTTGAGGCAAAAACGTTGGGATGGAGGGTGTTGGTGCAGAAGGGCTGGTACAGGGAGAAGCAACTCCTCCTGTGGCCTTCTACCCTTCATGGGGGGCAAAACGAGGGGCAAAGAGAGCAGAGGAGAGCAGTGGGATGGGAGGTGCCTTTCAACCCTTCTGCCCTTTGTCTGTCCATGCCCTCATTCCCCTCCAGCCCCATCCAGCCTTCCTTCATCTTCTTTCCCTGTCTGCCTCCTGCCCCTCCACCCTCATACAACCCCAAATTCCAGGCCGGGTCCAAACTCCTCCTTGGCCGCTCTGGGAGCAGCTGCAGGACACATCACCCAGCTGACAGCCAGTGCCTAAGCTGGGGCATCCACCCAAGAATAGAGTGATCCAGCTGGAGGTCATCTGGTGATCCTCATCACCATGCTCTGAGAGTGCTTCAGAAGAGGAGGGTTCTTCCCTCCGGCTGGACTCCAGCATTGCAGGAGTCAGGGAAGCCAGGAGCTGCTGTGGGCACAGTGGTGATTCCCTACTCCATGGCTCTTTTGCAGCTGATCCAGAAGGAGCTGGAGGACGAGGAGGAGGAGTGCAGTCCCAGCCAGGGCAGCCTGCGCTTCCGACACAAGCAGCCGGTGGAGCTGAAAGGTCCCGACGGCATCCACGTGGTGCACGGCAGCACGGGCACGCTGCTCGCCTCCGACCTCAACAGCCTGCCCGAGGATGACCAGAAGGTGCTGGGTCGCTCGCTGGAGACTCTGACCGCCGACTGCGGGGGCTACAGCGACCACAACGCCCGCACCGAGTCGGCCAAGTCCACCCCCCTGCACAAGATGCGGGAGGTGATCATGGAGAGCCCTCTGGAGATCACTGAGTTATGACGAGCGGTGGTGCTGCTGGTGCTCCTCTAGGCAAGCCGGGGCCGGCGGGGATGAAGCACAGACCAGGGGGGCTGTGGTGGGGGCCAGGGGCACCCTGAGACCGGTGCTTGGCCCCCTCTTCCCCTGCAGAAGGAGTCCAGGCTGCCCAGTGCGGATCGCTCCGGCAGCCTTGGAGAGCTTGGCCCCGGGAGAGGGCTCACAGGACCGGAATGCTTTTACTTGCCTGTCATTTATCCATGAAATCATTAAATTTTTTTTTATTTTTCTTATTAAAAAAAAAAAAAAAAGGTTTTTTTCCTAAAAAAAAAAAAAGAGGAAAAGAAAAGCTAAACGAATCTGATGAGTCCAGACTGGACAGGGGAGAATGTGCAGTGAGGATGCAGATGATGTGCTACCACAGCATCCCCGGGCACAGGCTGGGGACAAGCAGCTGTCACACCTCGACCGTGGGCATGGGGAGGGCCAGGGAAGCGTGGGGAGAGACCAAGTCCTTTTGGCATTAACGTCACCTTTCCAGTAAGGAAAAACCCAACAAATTAAAAAGAAAAATAAAAACCCAACCCAAAGACATTCCTCCATTTTGCTGGCTTTACCAAAACTTGTTGCAATGTTAAAAGAGACTGACAATAACTGGGGCTTCTGGATGTGGAGTGCTCGTGCGTGTCTTTTGTTGCCCTTTTCTTTCCCCTTCTCTTGCATTTGGGTTTGTTTGTTCGGGGGTTTGTTTCCAGTCGTAACCTTGTGGAGAGTGTCGGGCACGGTCTGTTACAGGACTCAGAAATACATTGTCTATGGCTTTGGGTAACCTGTCTGTTGTCCTTCCTCCCCGGATCCATCACGCCCAAACCCCCTTTGGAAGAGAAAACCCTCTTTTAATTCACTTCTCCATCCATCACCTTCATGAGATGCCACCCTGGGTGTTGCTGCGCCTTGGATTTTGGGGGAAGCATTAAATGTCCTCCAGGTTTACCCACACCCCCATTGCAGCCCGAGCACAAGGAGGAAGGACACAACCAGCCAGGCTCACGGGAAGAGTTTATTTGTGATGGGATGCTCCCATGCACGCTCAGGACCAGGCACTGCAGGCATCCCCCTGATAGGGCAGGGGAGGATGAGCCAGCTCCCCGCTGCCCTCACCACCACTGCTGGGTCAGCACAGGACCCCCAGCAGGGAAAGGGGTGTGAAAGGAAATCCTTGCACCCAAACTCATTCTTTTTCTGTTCGGGTGAGGCTGCCTCCAGCCACGAGTTGGGGAGGCCGGCGTTTGGGCAGCAGAACCCAGCCCAGTCCACGGGGGCAGATCCACGTTGCAGGATCTGGGCCTTATGAGTGGTTCAGGGTGGGATAGAGAGGTAGAGATGGGATTGGGGGCAGGGATAGAGGTGGGCATGGGGATTTTGTAGTCACCCTGGGAGACATCAAGGCTGAATCCCCAGTCCTGAAAATACTAACGAGTCCCTTAACCTGATTTGGAAATCCAAGCCCCGGGAGTGGAAGTGGAAGTGGCTGAGGCCACTGGGGTTCCCTGCAGCCCCGCCGGCACGATGAGGCTGGTTGGCTCCTGCCGTTGCCGTCTGCGAGTTCAGGCACGGCCCAAGGGAAGGGAGCCAGGATCCTGAACCAAACGGCAGAGCAAGTCCAGCCAGCGGAGGAGATGGCTCCTAGTTCCACACGTGATGCCGGCAGTGTGAGACGGCCTGCGGGAGGACGGGGCGGGATGGCGCTGGGACACGGGGACCTCTGGCACCCTGCCAGCCCAGGGAGGGGACACGACTGGCACTTACATTGCACTCGACCGCCGTGGCCATGTTCTTGCACCAGTATTGTGGGCCCCAGACACAGGGGGCCGAACCCAGGAGATCCTCCTTGCCCGAGTCGCAGGCTCTGATTTTCTGCATTGCGAAGGAAAAGGGTGGGACGGGGAGGAAAAAAACTCCATGAGCAGCCTCTGACCATCCTGCCCCTCTCCCAGCCCCCAGGACAGCCCTTGGGCTAAAGATGCCCGTCTTGGTCCGGGCTGCCCCAGGGATGAGGACACTTACGGTGCAGACGAAGGTGGGGTCCATCATCTGCACGAAGAGCCGCACGGCCGCCGGCTCGTACTGCAACACGAGTGCCTCGCACTGGGAAGGGAGACAGGGGGTGAGCCTGGCAGGGGTGTCAGGGTGTCCCCGCCGGGCTCGGTGGGCCCCCCTCAGCTCACCTTGCTGGTGAACGGCGTGGGCAGCATCGCGCAGCCCTTCTCCAGCACCTCGCCCAGCTCCTCCAGCGTCTCGTTCTTCAGCAGCTCGTTGTCGAAGTAGGTGACGATGATCTGGCAGACGTTGCAGAAGGCGCCCGCACTCACCGCCAGCTGCTCCAGCGAGGCAGCCCCTGGAGGACACGGGCCATCAGCACCCAGGGGAGGGGACACCCTGCTCCCCGGGGCCCCGGTGCTGGGTGCCAGCTCACCAGGCCGGGTGTCCCCGCTGCGGGGGCAGCAGCGCAGCATGGTGCAGACGGCCGCGGGGTCGGTGGCCTCCAGCAGCATGATCACCACGGCTTTGCCGTAGGAGTTGACGAAGTCCTTGCACTGCCCGATGATGCCGTGGGGCAGCATGTAACACACCTTCTCGATGTCATTCACCAGTTGCTCCTGCCGGGACAAGGCAGAAGAGGGAAACCCCGGTTCCTTGCTGCCCCTTTGCCCCCTGTCCCAGCCCCCCCAGCCCCAGACCGCAGCAGTGGGGCTCACCTCTGTCACGTTGTTCTCCAGGAGGCTCTCGACTGTCTTCACGGTGAACTGGCACACGTCACACAGTGGAGTGCTCCCCACCCTGTCCTGTCAGGACAAGGTGGAGGGATGCATGCCGAGCACCCCCAGAGCCACCCTCATCCTATTCCGCCATCATCCCCCATGTAAGGCAACCCCCCCCTTGGATAAATGCAAATGCTTGAGGAAATAAAATACAAAATAAGGCTCCCCCTTCACAATGCTTGGATTTTAAGGATCACAGCAGAATTGGGGGGGTCCTCACTTACCCCCAGCATGCTCAGGACCTGCATCACCTTCTCTGTGAGCATTGTGTGGAGGGGCAGTGCCGAGGTGGAGGCACAGAGTCCCAGCTGGCCACACAGTTCCATCGGATCCTGAGGAGAGAGACATCCCGAATCAGGTGGGCGTTGTCCCCCATGGAGGGGATTTTCAGCCCATCAGGGCATGGGTCTCACTTACCTCAGCCTGCTACCAGTGAAGGGACCAGAAAATGGCAAGAAAAAATGAACATAAAATAGAATTACAGCAGTTGCAAGCCAGAGAGAAGGGGAAAAAAAAAACATTTGAAATTTTGTAGGAATATAATGCAGTGAGTTTAACTGAAAAAAGGGAGCGTTTGCTGATGAGGCCCCTTGGCTGTGCCACTCAGCCCCTCAGCTGGCACCCACTCACCCCTGGCACCCCCGGGGAGCCCTCACCCTCTTACCATGTAGCGCAGTAGCTGGGCAGCTGTGTCCGTGTACTCGGCCAGGGAGCGCTTGCACTGTGGGAGGGAGACAAGGCCTCAGTGCCTGACAGTGGACACCCCCCGACCTGGGCAGGCATCTGCAAAAGATGCTCCCATCGAGGAGAAGAGAGCCCATCCCGGGAAGTGTTCAAGTCCAGGCTGGACAGGGCTTGGAGCAACCTGGTCTCAGTGGAAGGTGTCCCTGCCTGTGGCAGGGGGGGAATGAGGTTGTCTCTAAGGCCCCTTCCAACCCAAACCCTTGTGCGATTCCCTGCTGGCCCCCTCACCCGCAGTGCCAGGTCGGGTGTCAGGGTCTCGCACACCCGCTTGGCGTGGCCCACCAGCGCCCAGGTGAAGGCAGTGTTGGCCCCCAGCTCCAGCTGCACGGCCGTCACCAGCTGCAGGCAGTCCCCACACACCTCTTCCATCTCCTGCAGGATAACAAGGGCAGGGACACATTTGTACCCCCCGAAATAAAATCAAATACACCCCCCTCCCCCTCTCCCAATACCTGCATTTGCAGGGCTGGGATTTAAATGCTGGCTGCAATTTGGGGCAGCACTTTGATCAGCATCTCTCTGGTTCCCTCCTGCATCCTGAAATATCCTGGTGACACCCCCAGCCAGAAGTCATTTCAGATCCACAGAAATTTCTCTAATTGTTGTTAAGTAGGTGATGCTTTTAGGGGATTCTCATCCCTGAGCAGCATTAAGGCACTGGCACAGGTTGCCCAGAGAAGCTGTAGCTGGCCCATCCCTGGAAGTGTCCAAGGCCAGCTTGGATGGGGCTTGGAGCAACCTGGGCACGTTCCCTGTCTATGGTAGGGGTTTGGAACGAGATGATCTGTAAGGTCCCTTCCCACCCAAATTCTTCCATGATTCCATGATCAGCACTGTTCTTGCCCATGCCACGGTACCTGGGCCTCGCCATGAGGCAGGTCCTGGGGATGGAGCAGGAGGGGCACGTTGGCCATGAAGGGGGCAATCAGGTCAGCAAAGTCCTGGGTGGGGCCTGTGGCAGCTGGTGGTGGCTTCTGATACTTCAGGGTCCCCATGGGTCTGTTCCGGGGCTGGCACAACTTGATGGTCCCACACACCACCTTTGGTTCTGACTGGGGGAGCAGAGAGGTGAGGGCTTGAGGCTGCATCTGCCCCATCACACCCACCACCTCCACCCCACTCCGGGTCATTTCCATCTCCATC
Source organism: Edolisoma coerulescens (assembly GCA_013397115.1). NCBI lineage: Eukaryota > Metazoa > Chordata > Aves > Passeriformes > Campephagidae > Edolisoma > Edolisoma coerulescens. The sequence goes on from VWZW01006604.1 coordinate 1,159,912, forward strand.
ACGTCCTTCAGATGGTTTGTCCCAGGCTCCAGGAGCATCCTTGCTCTGCAAGCCCCTAAGACATCCCAAACCATGGAGAAAGGCAGACCCGGGGGCTTCCCCCGCATTACCAGCACTTGCTTGCCCAGCTGGACGAGCACGAGGATGCCGGTGTCCACCATCCTCTTGCACCTGACAGACCAGTCCTGGAAGGGCAGGTACTGGCATTTCTTATCCAAGAAGAGCCGCAGCCTTTCCTGGGTGACAGAGAGAGTGTTCAGGGCCTTAGTGGTGTTGGTGGGGAAAACACCAGCCCCACACCCCCTTCCTACTGAGACCCACCTCGGTGCGGTTGTCCTGCAGGATCTTGCCCACCACAGAGACCGCCACCTGGCACAGGTGACAGGGGATCCCCTTCTGCTGAGAGAGAGGGGACACGTGGGGATGCTGTCACAGCACCCAGACCCACCACTTGCTCCCCAGATCCCAATCCTCCACCCCGCCATGGGGCACTTGGGAACGTCCCAGGGCACCCACTGATTTTTTCCATTTACTCTGCAGACACGCTGCTGCCCGAGGGCGCCAGATGCTGGGGTGGGCAGGCTGGGATTCTCCCGCCATCTCCATGTTCTGGGGCAGATGGGCACTTCTCCCGCAGCCCCCCGCATTCCCTGCTCCCAGCACGGTTACCCCCAGGGCCCGGTCCCACACGGTGAGCCGGCAGAGCTCCAGTGCCCCGCACTTGGCCGCGGTCGCCACGTCGCGGCACCAGTCCTCCGGCCGCTCGCCACACTCGTGGAGGGGGCTGGCCCCGGCTGTGGGAGGGGAGAGGAGACTGTCAGCCCACGAGGCACCCCAAGGCACCAAACTAACCTCCCTATCTGCGCCGCAGTGAGCTAGGGGTGATGCTCCTCACCATCCCTCTGTGATTCCACCTCAACTCCCAAAGTCGGGGGGGGGGGGGGTTGTTTCGTTTATAAATGATTTTTTAAGGGCGGTTTTGCCAGGCTGACAGCTTTTTCAATGAGTTGTCACAGGGTTAGAAGCAAAGGGCTTTTGGGGCTCATCCTCAACCTCACAGCACCCTCTGACACGCTGCGGAGGCGGCTGCTTATAAAAGCAGCAATAAATCTTGCAAAACGGGCAAATCCGGGGCGCCGGCGCTCAGCCCCGCACGGCAGCCGGATAGTCACGCCACGGCTGCCGGCAACGATTGAGCAACCCCACTTTTGGTGGGGTTCTTTTGGTTTTATTTCCTCCCCACGACAGCATTTTCTCCGGACTGTAAAGCCCTGGCACGGCAGCGGCGGCATGGCCCGCCCCGGCAGCGCGGTGGCGTGGCGCAAGAGCAGCGCTTTAATTGTCACCTTGGTGTGTCAGGACTCATTTGTGATGGGGCGAGTGTTTCCACCGAGAACTGTGCCCACCCAGGATGCGGCTGGGGAGGAGGCGGGCAGAGGACGCAACCCAAGCCCTTCGCTGCCTTGCTTTGGCTGGGAGGTGCTCCGGGGATTTGGGGGCATATAGGGAGCAGCACCCGAGCAGAGGGACAGACAGACCCTGCTGCAGAGCCTCTTGCGGTTCTAAGCAAAGCACAGCCCTCCCCGCTCCAAGCATTTGCATCCAGCTTTTACCCCCCCGCCCCGTCTATGATTTTGCAGAGCAGGAATAAAGCCAAAGGCAGAAACTGCTCCTTCCACCCAACCCCGCCCTTATCAGGTTTCTCCCCAAAAGCTCCTTTCCCTGCACGCTGGATTTTGGCAAGGGCTCCAGCTCATCCATGAGACGGCAGCGTAAGGTGCCCAGGGCCACCCTGGAAAGTCCCCGGGGCCGGGGGTTGTGGGGAGAGGGGTCCCAAGCCCCCCACCAGTGCCGCCTGCCCCCCAAAGCGCTGGCGCAGCTCGGCGGGTGCCGGGCGGTGTTTCAGCCCCGATTTCCCCATCGGGCTGACGGCAGCGCTCGGGCAGGCGAGCCCCGGGGCAGGGCGAGTTCCCCCGGTTTCCCAGGCTTCCCACACACCTCCCCAGCTGCGCCATGCCGCGCTCGCCGCATCAGCTGAGAGGGATATATTTATGTTTTCAACCCTGGCCCCAGCATCAGAGCAAACAGGAATGGCAAGTCAGCGCAGACATTAAGGGGCAGCGTCAAAACCAAGGAGACGGGAGACAACAACCCCACAGCTTCTTTTCTGAGCCGGTGCCCCAGCATTTCTCACAGCTCTGTGTTGGAGCCCGGACCCCATAGGGGGATCAGGGGGATCTGGAAGACAAGGGTGGTTTGGTCCTGAACTTCTCTGGCCCACAGAGATCCTCAGCTCAGCACTTGCTCCTCCCCCTGCTCAAGCTGAAGCTCAGGAATCAAGTGCTGGTTCAGAAAGTCATTAGGACTAATTGTAACACCCAATAGCTGAGAGCAGGGGGTGCTTCCCCAGGTGGAAACCACTCCCACAGGGCAAGCAACTGGGGCAACTGGTGTCCCGTGAGCTCTCCTACACGTTTCAAAGCCGTGCCGGAGCCACCTCGTGCTGCCAGGCACACAGGCAGCAGGGTTATTAGATTATGCCGTTTTTGGCAAAGGGGCAAGGCAGAGATGCTCCCGTGCCACTGTGGTCCCAGGCCAGCCACAACTGCCTTATTCCCATCTGCCAGGCCCGGGGGATGGGGTGGGCTTTGCTCAGGGGGGATCCAGCACCAAGGTCCAGCTGTGGCAGGGCTGTGCTGGCATTCCACGGAGCCTCGGAGCGCCCTGGCCGAGCCGGCAGAGCCTGGTGAGCCAGTTGTGACATAAAGCCCGGGGGTGGCAGCGTGGGCCCCAGCGCCCCAATTCCCGGCCTGGTGCACACCCCTGTTACAGCAAGAACCATAAATACACTCTTCCCAGCTCCCAAATCCTTTTCCAAGGCTTGCAGGGTTCCCGGTCCCACAGCACCCCATGCCGTGCAGCCAAGCCCCCGCTGGCTCCCAGGGCAGGTGTCACCCCAGGCTGGACGTGCCGAGTGCAGGTGAACTTTCCTGCTCGGCCTGCTGCTGGCTGGAACACCTGGACACATCTCCCCACCCCAGGCCACACGTGCGCACTCGCAAGTCCTCCACCACAAAGCCAGGGCAGGTCACATCGGGGGAGCCCAGTGGGCCAAGCCTGGGGTAACTGGGGTGCAAGGGGGAGCTCTTCACTCTAAAACATGGGGGGGTTGCTTACAACAGCAGGGCTCCGCTTAGTGCGGGGAAGATTTCCCCAAGAAGCAGCAATTTGCCCTCAAGCGAGGACCAGAGGTCAGAAACAGGCCTTTCTCAGCTTGTTTCCTGGGGATGGGCAGGGGCAGGACTAAGGGATGGCAGCAGAGATTTACCTGCAGGAGGACTCGCTCACAGAGACCCAAGTCCCGCTGATGAGCAGGCTCCTGAGGTGAGTAGAGCACGTCACCCCATCACCCTTCCCGGAGCTCAGTAAGCCACAGCAGAGGCAACTTCCTGCTCCTGCATCTCCTATGAGGACCCTCAGGAAAAGTGCAGCTTCAGGTGGCAGCGTGGTCACTCTGTTGTGACGACCAAGCAGCTTCCCCCAGCTCACACGGTGGCAGCCAGGCCCCAATACCAAGGGCAGCAGAGAGAGCAGCCCCTCGCCCCCGCCACTGCAGAGACACCCCAGCAACACGCTTCCCTCCTTCCATGCCCCAACACACCACCAGCTGTGCCTGAATCCCAGAGAAGGGAGGGAACAAACCCCTTTTTGCCCTGAGATCACATGTAAGGGCATGAGTTCCAACACTCATATCCAGGTGGTAAAGCAGCCAGTGGTGCCACCTGCCCCAGCTCTCCTCTGCCCAACTCCAACACCCAAAGAACGAGGAAGCACATTATGGAGCTTAGACACCAAAGCTGGGACTAGTTTTGGGATTCAGCAGGGTTTTCTGGGCTCTCCACATCCTACCTACTCCCAGGCCTGGCCTTACCTTGGTAGGAGCCCAGGCACACAGAAATGATCAGCACCAAGCCACTCCATTTGCTCTCCATGCCGTTCCTAAGAGTCCTCAGTGGCTGGTTCTTCTCCTATGCTGCTCCCAGACTGAGGAATCTTGGATGGGCTGGGAGAAGCAGTGAGAATCCACACCTACGCAGGGCAATTACCACACCCCTCACTTTATGCCTTGATTATAAAATCATCACCGGGGAGGGAGGGACCAGAGCCAGGCAGGTATTCCCAGGAGGTCAGAAGCAGCCCAGAACCTGCTGCTCAACACGAACCTGGCTGCAGAGGGCGGGCACAGACAGCAAAAACTGTCCTGGAGCCACGTGCCAGCACCCTGGCGGGCAAAATATAAAAAACATTTTTATATTTTATTTGAAATCAAGCAAGGAATGAGGACACAAGGGAAGCCACATTAAATGCAAGTCAGCAGGGAAGGCCGGTATCAAGAAGCCCCTCTGGCCTGCGCAAGGCAGCGATTGCAACACGGGGCTGTTGCCTCACACCAGGCGTTGTGTTTGTCCAGGGAAGAGAGTGGCAGCAATCCCAGGCAAGCCTCTTCCACCTGCAACCGTGCTCAGCAGAACAAAGGCTTGATGGGACACGCAGCTTAATGGGAACCTGAATCCATTCAGCCCCAGCTTCCCAGTGACACCTTGGGATGTGCCTTCTCTTGGCCCTACAGCCACGGGGAACCTCAAAAAGATCCTTTGCCAACTAAAAAAACGATACACGCAAATTTACTGGTTTACAGAAGTTTTTATTGTTAAGGAAGCTTTTGTGCAAAAAAAAAAAAAAAAAAAGAGAAAAATCAAGACAATGTTCTTTAGAAAGCAACTGCACGTGTCCCCCCAGCACGACTCAAGCAGGTCAGGTGCCACGGTCCACAGGAAGGGGAAAAACTAAAGGGACTCCCAGCAGCAGCACAAGACTTCCCCTGGTTCACCTTGCCCAGCAGGTTGCCAGCATGAATCTTACTAAAAACCCCGAGAAAATAAAACCTTCCCACCCTGCCAAGTTGTCAGTGCAGCCCCACCTCCCCCACAAGAAAGATCCACACCATCCAGTTTAAAACACCAAATGCCACCCTCTGTGCCATGGTGTAACACAACCCGTCCCTCCAGGGCAGCGATGCCAAAGGAACAGAGCCCATTTCCTATCTGCTCTATCTACCCCAGCTGGGATACACCACTAGAACCACTGCACAAGCCTGCCAGGACAGAAAGATGCAGGTATTTTGTGTCTTTAGGGGAAATTTTCCTTTTTTTTCCCCCTCTTGTTTAAAGCCATGAATGCTTCAGCATTCAGGAAACAGGAGACACCAACCTCTGTTGCCATCTGTCAGCACTGCCCAGGCTTGTAGTATGTACACAGATCAACTAAAAACTGGCAGTCCAGTGGTTTTCCAATGAAAAATAACTCTACTTGCTGCTACAGCATTGTTACTGGAGCTCCTGCATGTCCCACACACCACAGGAACAGCAGGAGTTACCAGCATCTTTCTGAACAGGACTGGAATTTTCAAAGCTCCACATCTGCCCAGCTGCTCCTTCCCAAAGGTCTCCTCAGAGCTACTTCGGTGCCTCTGTTTTGGGGATTAACTTGATCAGAAGTGCACAACCAATGCAAGGTCCGTCCCAAGCAATACAAGCAGGATTCTCACTCCCAAGGACCCTTCACATCGAGGGCCTGCCATGTTCCCAGGGTAGCAGCCTGCCTTGAAGGCTGTTTTTTGGGATTTCAGGCCATTTCAGTGGAATTTCAGAGAGGTCTGAAAGGCAGGCTGTCAAGTGTGCCAGCAGAGCTTTAAATACCTACTTTAGTGCTCCTAGCACCTGCCATCTCTGCTTGTTGCATTTCCCAACAGAAATGGGAACTCTGGATAACAACTCATACCTCCAGTTACTCAGAAGGGCGTCAGTGAGAGTGGGTGGGTGGCAGGGGGAGGTGCCCCCAGGCCTCACAGCACCTCTCAAGTTTTAGATGACTGAAATATGCTGTGAGAGAAAAACAAGATCAAGGAACAAACAGCTTACAATAAAACCCATTTTTCCACAAATTCCGCCCTCAATGCTGAACTCCCTTTGAACATGTTCCCAGCTCCTGCTGACTTGATCCTCCTCCATCCTCCAGTGACAGCTCACGCTACCTCCTCAGCACCCAGCTGGCTGCTTGTGGGAAGCTGCAAGACTAAGCAGAATTGAGCAACTAGGATAAGAAAAAACTGAGTCAGTCCTCAGGTAGGCCAGCATGCTTCAGGAGACTGACATCCCACTGGACAGGGCTTGGCAGCAGAACACCCATGCTGAGACCGAGTAGTCCAAGGAAATCAGAAGGATGTGATCAAAGGCTGAGGGAGGGTTTTCCTTAGCTATAACAACATCATGAGCCACAAGTGTGGTCACTCAAAAGCAAAAGCCTGATCACTCAAACGCATCTTTTTCAGTACCAGTTACTTGGAAACTTACTCACTTTTGTGGGCACACAAAGCCCCCTTCTCTGCATCTGTAGAGCTTTGAAAATTCCGGCCGAAAGGATTCTAGATTTAACATTATCCCTTAGAGTTCCCATACAAAGAAAATGAACATTCCAGCCAGATGTTAAAAATGCAAAGCATGTAAAATCTTCCCAATGCTGCCTACAGAAAGACATTTGGAAGTTTAGTCGCTATCTTGTTCTTTTTTTTAAATTAAAATATAAGAGCCTTGTCTCATTTCACCATCTCTGTCATTCTTCCCAGCACATAAAAAAAAACACTTCAGCCTACCAATTAAAAAAAAAATCTACAACACACTGACTATTTTTAGGAGCATAATGAGTTAAACTGTACAATCAGAAATATCTTTGTTAAGTCAACGATGAAGATCTGATCCTTCAACAGCAGCACTGCTACAGAAGAGTTACAACAAAGGAACTTGAAGGTCAAATTGTTAATGAGGCAGAGAGGAGGGACAGGTGAGATACAGCTCTCCGCCAACCTCGGCCCACATTTCCTAAGAGCCATGGCAAACTTTCAGAACTGGAAATTCTTCTTCTAGTTCCACACATGACGTTTGCAGTGATCAACAGCCTAAAGGGGAAGAAACAGCTGATATTAGTGGAAAAAAGCCAGTTTGCAAACAAGCAGTTCAACACCTTATCCCGAGCCAAGATCTTGGGAGCAAATCTCTTTTTCTTAAAGTAAGTGATTTCAAAGAGGACTAGAATAAGTAACATCCTTGGTCCCACCAGCCAGGAGCTTTAAGAAAAGGCTGATGACCCTTAGCCATTAAGGCCTGGCAGAAAAAGCAATACTGGAAGCCAATTTTTAGAGCCTGATGAGAGATTGTGACATGGTCTGTTGGCTGCAGGAACACTAACTAAATATAAAGCTGACACTGTACCTTACTACAGATTCTGAAATACTAGCAGACAGGTGGGGGACACAAAAAGAAGGGGAAAGTCAGCTTTGAGAAAGCTAAGAGCTATGAAACACCCTCTAATCAAACTAGCACCCATTTGCTTTTTTTGAACTGGAATTCATCCCATTCAAGGTGTGGCAGAAGCCAAAAGTAGCTCAGAAGGAGCTGTCAAAGATCAGTAGGAAACTGGAGGCAGAACCCTGCTTTACGTACGTTGCACTGAGCAGCAGTGTCCATGTTCTTACACCAGTAGCCTGGACCCCAGACACAGGCATCATTCCCCAGGAGAGGCTCTTTAGCTGACTCACAGACTCCGAGTTTCTGGGAAAAGAACAGCACAGTCAGCACCTTCCTAATTGCACCAGGAGATCTTAAGTCCAGCCTTTATGTCTGAGCTTCCACCTGAGAGGGAGGGTGGAAGCTGCACTGAGGCAGCTGCAGGAGCTCTCACTGAGGTCACACCTGCAGCTGAACCAGCAGCCACAAAGCTGGAAGCTGACCCAGGGGAGAATTAAGCTACTGCAAAACTCCTTCACATCAAGTTTTGAAAAACAGATCTTCTAGAGAGGGACCTTCCTCAAGAAATGTCACTTTACCTCCCACCACACTCAGGGCACATCACACCCTGTCACTGAACCTCAGCAGTGAGGTTCAGCCTCCTCTCCTTCTGCCCTTCCTTGTGCTATGCTAGCACTCAGACAGCTGCCCATTCAGGAAGCCCCAGGCCTTGCTCAAGAGGCTTGCTCCAAGCACTCAGCGGGCTGATTTTGATTCCAGCAGAATTTCTGCATGGTGGGCACTGAAAGGCACCCAGGACAGTAGGCAGGACTGTATCAGAGCCTGCACTCAATAAAACCAAATGCAATACTCACAGTGCAAACAAAAGTGGGATCCATCACCTCTGCCAGGAATTGCACAACCACGGGTTCGTACTGTTCCACAAACTGCACACACTGTAACAGAACACAGGGTGAGAGATTCTCCTGTTAGAGCCTCTGAAAGCAGAGGAATGTGTGGTCTGCAGCAGGCAGGCCTGCGTGCTACCCTGAACGCCCCAACAACACACTCCACAAGGATAAAGCAGAGGCTTGAGCTCTGCAGATGGCAAAGGAGCCCGGCACTAATCACACAACTACATTGTTTTTGCTAGCTTGTACCTGCCTGCAGCTGTCTGCAGACAGGCTATGAGGAGATAAGGGGTCACAAGGAAAAGAACCAAACAGGACAGGCTTTGGGAAAACAACCAAGCAGGAGAAGCTTTGACTACAAAGCTTCGTCTCTGATCGTGGAGATCACTCCTGTCTCAAGAGGAAAGCACACGGAACCAGCTGGAGACAAACATCCTGAGCAGGACAGCAGCAAGGACTCCTAAGCACTTGGACTCCAGTTATTCCCTCAGAGCAGGCAGCAGCAGGAGCACTTCCTGCCGGGAACAGCCTCTCTCCCTCTAGTGGAGAAGCTGGCTCCAGAGCTCAGGAAGATGCTGCCGCTCTCAGCAGAGACAAACTGCACCAATTAATAAACCAACCACAGCAATTAAACAGCCTCACAGCAGGAAGAGCTGTTCTACAGCTGCTTTAAGCCTCTATATTCTATCCCCAGTAAACTTACAAGCACTTGCTGCTTGCTGACGCTTGGCAGCCACCTAATAAGATTTTCAGGTAAATCTTGGTATCAGTGGTCTAACAGGTGTCCCACTGGAATTACAGCAGCCTACTTCCAACTACTTCATTAATCCCCTGAACAGGATCAGTGTTGAGGAAAAAAAAATAAAACCTTCAACTGTTCCCACCCACTGTCCTCAGAGGATTTCCAGGCAAACCTTTCCTGACTGCAAATTAGTACAACAATCCAGCCAGTCAATTCAGGCCCTTAAAAGCAGACATCTATTCAAAGGACTGCCAACTCCCAAGGATGAGAACTGAGCAAACCTAACTCCCTGCACCCTAAAGTCCTCCCAGCCTTTAGCAGAGAAGGCTGTTACAAAAACCAACAAGAGAAGCTGCTTTCTAAGTTTTCCCAAATACTCTGCAAGATGTCCCTGCCTATGGCAGGGGGGTTGGAATTAGTCTTTAAGGTCCCTTCCGACCCAAACCATTCCAGGATTCTGTGTTTCATCCTTCTCTGTTCATCTCCATCTGCCTTGCCCTGACTGGAAGGCAGGCTGCCACACAGCAAGGTCTGCAAGGTCATTCAGCTGCCTCAGATCAAGCCTTTCCCCTCTTTTTTCTTAGCTCTACTGCACAGGAGAAGCTGCTATGCTTTGGTGCTAATTAATAAAGGGAAAAACCTGTGAAGGGTCAGGTTGCTGGACACAAGCCAGTCCCAGCTGCACCTGTGGACAGTTTGTCTCCAGCCAGAGACAAGGCGTTTGGCCAAACACAGAGACCTCTGTTAGGAGTACCTGGACATGTATAGCAGAAGTAGAGACACTTGAGAGACGGACCTAAAATTAGCATGTAGACAGAGTATCAGGTAAAACACTCAGAAAATGAGGTTAAGCATAATTGTCACTGTTAGGACCTATGTAAACCAAACAAATCAACAGGGACAGTTCCCAACCACCAAGACCATGGCTTTTTAGTCTGCCTCTTGCACAAACACCTTACCTGATCGCTGACAGACTCTGGCAGGAAGTGACAGACTTTTTCCAGCAAAGCTTCGATTTCAGCTGTCGTGGCATTCTTCTCTAGCTCTTTGTCTGCATAAGCCACCACCATCTTGCAGATATCACAGAAGCCACCTGCAGGTTTCACTACAACTGAGAAGGAAAATAAAAAACAAACCAAACATCACTGCTTGGGTAGTTCCCCCCAAAGAGAAGAAAGGAGGCAATATCAGCAGTGTCCTCAAGAGAGATCTCATCATAGGTGAAGCAGCTCATTTTGAAGACGACAGAGCCCTCATCACCCACCTGGCTGCTGGGGAAGCTTGCTGGCTGCACAGCACTTCAGCATGGCGCACACAGCTTCAGGATTTGTTGCCTCCAAGAGCATGTCAATCACAGCCTGGCCATAGACCTCGATGAAGTCCTTGCACTGGTCCTTGACACGTCCCGGGAACAGGCGGCAGACCAACTCCATCTCACGCACAATCTCCTCCTGAAGCACAGGGGAGGAGGAGTAAATGCGGGAGAGAAATTTGACTCGGCTCATAAGCACATCTTTTCTGTCCCACCCAAGACAGGAATTTTGCTGTTGTGAAAACAAGCAATAAAATTAACTTTCCTTCCCCCTTCAGTACAGCCCCATCTCAGCCAAAGCCTAGGAAGGGGTACCATGCCCACCACTCACACACCTCTGTCTTGTTGCTCTCCAAGAGGCCAGTCACTTCTTTCACCATGGTCTCACAGATTTCACACAAGGAAAAAGTCTTCTCTTGAACTAAGGCCTTCTGAGTACACAGAAGAAATACACAAACAATAAATCAGCACTGGATCACATTTGACAGGGACAATTCCTAACAGCATTTACTTAGCTGCTCAGTTTGGGCTATATTCAAAAGGTCACACAGAACCCAAAGCCAACCTCGAAGGTCTCAGCAAAAAGCCTGTCTGAATGAACAGGCCTTTTGTATGACTAATTTCAGGACTGCAACCCCCAGGCTGTATAAGGAGTTGAATTTAGTAGACACAAAGAAATAAGCAATCCCACAGAGAGAGAAATCAAGGGAAATATACAGTGGTTTTTAAAATACCTTAATGGATGACAACATTCCCTAGAATTGAGAGCACCCTCCTGTTAGCAAAACAAAAAAAAAAACCTTTGGAGAAGCCAAGGTGCTTCTTCAAACTCAAGAGCTTCAGCATTCTGACTCTGATCCCCCATCTGCACATGCCGAGTGCTGCCCCATTTTTAAAAGAGATCAAAGTATTACTCCAAACAAAAAACAAAACTCAAACTAAGAATTTACATTTAAGGTGTCATTCAGAACTGCTGGAACAAGAGTTCCCCTTTTAATCCTGAAGCATTACCTTGCAGCTTTGGTTTTGAAACAAATCATCAGCTTTCCTATTTCACAAATCAGCATCAGAAACAAGAAAAGGCCAGGAATTTATATGCAGGGAGACTTGGATTATTCTGTGCATTAAAGCGCATCTTCTTCTATTTCACTGAATTTGTTACACTAAAGCAAAAAGGAAAGCAAAGTACAAAAAGCCCATCTTACCTCCACAGTTTCCATTTTCACCTCATGAACCACCTGAGCTGGCACCAGAGGCTGAAGGGGAACAGACTCCAGAGAAGAACAGAACCCAACCATAGCGCAAATGTCCTTTGGTTGCTGGAAAGAGATGTATAAGCAATTTTTAAAAGTCTAGAAGTCTCTGCCCTTTCAACAGAACTTGTGAGCAGGACAGAGAACAAAATTTTAAAAGGCTCCAACACAACTAAAAGTTTCATGACTACTTCTACTTCAAGTATTGCCAAAGCATTTGGTAAGGTTATATAGGCAGGACAGCTACTGGATGAAATTTAGCAGTTCCTGTTAAAGAGGAAGAGGTTAAAAACCCCATTTAAAAAACCACATCCCATGAGCCACACTATGCAAGCCCTTCAAAAGGAGTTGACTTAAGAGCTACCAACACCAAAACAGGCCACCAGCAGCATCACATCAGACCTGCATCCACAAAGCTGCTCCCCAGCTTTAAGTAATCACAGGAGAGGCCAATTATCCTGACTTCAGAGTTCACCCAAAAGCTGAAACAAATGCCTAAAAGAACCTCTTTCCTCATCCACAAGCTACCTTCTTTAAAGCTGCCAGAAACATCACATTCTGCAAACAGAAACAGTTTCTTGCATTACTGAACACAGCCTACAAGAAACAAAAGTTGAGCTTGTTAAAACCCAAGCCTAACCATTTGTACTGCAACAACTGAACTTCACGTGCTCTTCTCACAGTAAGAGAAAGCAGCAAACAGAAACAAAGTCTTTAAAAAGGCTTTTTAAGTCTTTCGCAAAGAAACACATTCTTCATGCTTTTTTTTTTTGAAACATACATTACTGAATGCATAAAGAAATGCCAGACACGAGGCAAACTGCTCTAAGGAGGATACCCAAAGTGAGAAAGGCTGTACAGAGTGAGACAAAACTTGAATTTTCCCACCTAAAGTCTACTTAAGCTAGAAAAATACACCCTTGGTCCTATAGGTAATTAGAAGATCACATCTCACCTGTCACAAGCTTCCTACAGCAGAGGCTTACCCCAGAGTTAATATTAATATATCATGCCACAATCTCATGCACAGGCAAAAGCAGCATCCCAGAGATACTGTGCTGCTTCAGACTACTCCAGGCAGCATCTTTAAATCAAGCCCTTTGGTTCATGCATTGTCAGAAGCAGTTCCAGGTATTAATGTTACAGCAACACCCACATACACACATGTTCTCTCACAAAGAGATGACAGACACAAGGTCTCACAGGACAGGTTAAATTAAAAGCCCAAATTGCTCTAGGAAGCCTTCATCTTTTCAGTTCATATACTTCAAACATCTATACCATTGTCCTAGATTTAAAGGTTAACCAAGGAAAGACCTGGGGACAGCTTTGCTCAAGCCCTTTTGAGCCCAGACTTTAAACCAGCAGCTGACAGGAGCCACTGGCATGCTTTTTCCACATCTATCCTTCTTCTATAAGAGGGAGGATATTTTCTCCTCTACTGGCCAAAGCATAATCAAGTTGAAATCTTAGTAGCACAAAGTGGTAGCTGGAGCTGGAGGAGGACTGATGCATTGGAGGAAGCCTATAGTCTTTCTCTGTTTTAATCACATAAATATCCCTTGTATCTGTCAGCACTGAGTACAATCACACCATGTGTACAGCTAAGAGAGCAAGAAGTGAACCACAAGCCCTCTAAGAGCAAAGGGTGAACTACAAGCAGGCTATCACCACAGGCAAGTTGCTCACCTACCTGATCCTTCTGTTGACAGGGGAGATTGGAGACAGAGGAAGAAAGGAGAAATTGAAGATAACAGTTAAGAGAAAAAACACGTCAAGCACTTGAACTGCATAAATTCTTTCCATTAAGATAATGGAATATGACACAGTCCCCACCCCAAAGATCCTCAGCTACAGCAACTCACATTAAACTGCAGTTATTAAGGCATCCTGAGCCAGACTACCTCCAAAGAGTCCAGGCAACACTTAGATGCATACAAGGTGTAGTCGTATTCCAGTTTCAGGTATTGACAACACACTGCATTGCAATGCTTAAAATGAGAAACTTAGTGCTGTTGGAACAAAGATTGACTTCTCCCCTAAATGAAACAGGATGAGCTTCTAAGTAGCCTTTAGCAACTGGAAACAAAAAAAGGCCACTATGTTGCCAAATTCAGGTTCAAGTCAGCCACGTATTCTACTCAGAAACTGACCTATTTGCTGTGTCACCTGCGGCATCCAGGGACTGCATTCTCTAAGGAAAGGCTAAGCCCTTTTTTTTAAAGGCCCTCAGCTCTCTGAATAAAGAGATGCTATGGAAGTGGTCAGAGGTAAATGTATGTTGCTGCAGAAGGTACCACTCATTTTGCACGGCTCCTGTCAAGACCCCAGAGAGCAGGAGCCCTGAGACAGCAATTCCAGAAGGATGTTTAGCCTTGCTTCCAGGAGACACCTTATCTTTAACATGTGAGCCAATTCTGCAATACTGTGACAAAGACAACTCTAATATCCTTAACACAGTATTTGGGGGAGGGTGAAGTGGTGTAAGTATAAGACTGAGATAAAAGAATATAAAGGAACAAGTGTAAAGTATCTTCACATTTCAAAGGTTATAAAATGGAAGGAAAAGTGCTGAAGAAAGCATCTTGGAACTGAAATTACTATCCAATCAAACACCAAGTTCAAAGCATTAACACCAAGACTTACAGAGCAAGGGCTCTCCCCAAAGCTTTACTGCAGTGCATGTTTCCTGTTTCCAAAGAAGCTAGCTACACAAGCCAGAAAAATTAATTTAGAGCAAATATTACACGCTGCTGATCTTACCATGTGCATCATCATCTGGATGGCCAAGTCAGAATATTCAGAGATGTAGGTCTTGCACTGCAGGAATTGGGAAAAGAAAGTCTCGTGACTATCAAACCACTCATGCTATAGAGTTCACCTAGAATTTTCTAACACATCTCAAGGTATTCATTTACCCACTCTACTTCATAACAACAAGTCTTTCAGAGCTTGTCCCAAACACAAGATGGCATTTCAGGTTACCAAACTGCTGCACAGATAACTGCTTAACCTCTTCTCTTCCTCTCAGGGCAAAAAGCCCTCCCCCTCATTGATACGACCACATTACCCAGCCAGACCATTTTTGTGAAAAAGGCCTTTAAGGGCTAGAAGCAATCTGCAGTCTTTCTCCTCCTCCCTGGTCCCACACATCCACCCAACTTTCCTGACCGTGAAGTTTACAATTTCAGTGTCGTTATTGCTCTACTGTGTTAACACACAAAACAGAGTTTCCTTTGTGATACTGAATTAGAGAATACGATCAGGGGATTAAGGCACTGAGCAAACTATTTTATGTTTGCTTACAGGAACAGAATTTTTCAACAAAAAAAGGACAGTTTACCATATCAGACATCCCAGGTCCCAAACGGTCACACTCCTCCTTGGCATGAGCAACCAAAGACTTCACAAAAGAGGAGTTTGTCTTCACAGCTTCCTGAACATCAGTGACCAGCTGAATGCAATCCTGGCACACATCCCCACTTGCCTGGACAAAGAGTGAAAGGAAACTGAAGTTGACATAACTTCACATGACATGCTTTAGAAGCTTCTGTTACTACCAAGTTTTACAAGCTATTTTGAGCTATATATAAACCTTAAGAAATACTCTGTAGAATACTTTGAAGCCTGAGCTAGTAGGGAGACAAGCTACTGCTGGTGTGTGCACCAGCCACTAGATGGAGATTAGGTACCTACTTGGCTCCAAAGCCGAGATAACAGTTAAGATACCTAATCTTCAAATCTCTTGGTTTTGTTACAGACCACAGTGGGGAGGTTTCTAAATCTGGCATAGCTCTTACCTGCTCCACCCACAGCAGCTTGTTCTCAGCCTGCTCACTGCTCAACTCCCACAGCCCGGCTTGCTGTCAACACTCAGCCTCTGCACCCAAGTTCATTGCCTCATCTATTTCCCTTTATCAACTATTTGTTCTTTTCCAATCCAGCCTGTCACCTCTGCATTCAGAGACAAATGCATCCCCTCAGGGGCACAGCTAGCAGGTTGCTCAAAATATGGGAAGAGTTGTTCTTCCTTTGAACCCTGGTTCCAAGATTTCTCTCAGAAGAAACTGTTTCCAGCAAGACCTGCTTGATTACCACAGTCCTGGATGGCAATAGCACAGCATAAGACTTGCCTTTACAGACTGCAGAACTTAATCCAATGGATTATACATATGGCCCACACTAGAATAGCCCTGGCACCCTTACCTTAGGCTTCTGCCTGGGCTTGTGCTGAGGGTGAAGGAGAAGAGGCACGTTAGCCATGAACGGGGATGCCAGTTCAGAGAAATCCAGCTCTGGGATCTTATTGGTCTGGAGCTGTTTCTGGAGCTTCATTGCTGCAAGGTGCTTCTGAAGGGAGTGGCACAGAGCGAGGGCACTGCACACAACCTCAGGTTTATCCTAGGGGAGACAAGATACACACATAAAGCTCCAAACTGATGTCACTTTTAAAGTTCAGAGTAGAGAGTCATTCAGCTGAAACATGGTAAGACAGGGAAAATGCTTCACAGCAAGGAAGCAGTCTTCAAACTAATACTACCAGGAATCCACACAGGATTGAAAGATCATATGTACAATCTTAGGCAGAACAGAAATTTGGCCATCAACAGGAGCACAACTTTTAACACCAACAGCTGAAAACTCTTATCTACTTACGAGCTCTTCCTTGATCATATCCATGATAACTGGTAGGTAGGAATCCACAATTTCTTTGCACTCAGAGACCAGGCCTGGGTCAGGAAGAAACTCGCACATCTTTTCCAAGTAAGAGCGGATCTCATCCTATGAAAGATGCGGTGAACAGAGATAGATTATCTCTCTCTCTCTCAAGTGCTCCTTCCACCCCCAAAATGCACAATACAAAGCCTGAAACAAGCTCCTTGCACTCAGGTAAGTCCAGGTAGCAACAGGCAAAACTAGAATGAGGTTCTACACTATAGATGTATTTTCCCCAGTTCTGGACCTTCGATGAGACCCTGCCACAGCAAAAACATGTAATACTGTTTGTGTGGCCTGCCCAGTCCAGCCTTACCAGAACCGAACATTTACATTTAAGAGGAGAAAGTGAACTTACGGGCTCGTGGGACAGTGACTTGTTTATACAAAGTACTCATAGGTTGACAAAAGAAAAAGGGAAGCAGTGCCCACAAACCAAAACAAAGGCCACTCAGTGTAACCACCCACTCCTAGAGACTGCAGTGCCCCCACCTTTTAAGACTGATGCCCCACTGGCACAAGAACAATTTTAATAAACATCTACAGTCAGTCACAGATGTGTTAAGGCACGGGAGGCTCTCGAATTTGCTAATTTCTAAACCAGCAGAGGCTGTTTAAAAGCCTTTTCCTCATGCACTTTCAACATCTGTTGCTTACGTCAGGAAAACAACACAGCCTACTCTTTCATCCCCTCACCATGAGATCTTGACACCAAATAGCGTTTTGGGGTGAGGAGAAAAGGAGCTCTGCTTACCTCAGTGCCATTATCCTTCAAAACCTTGCCAGCCACCGTCACAAGCTCCTTACACAAGTCACAGGGAATACTGCTCTGGAGAGCAAAGCGGAGAGTTACTTGGAGAAAGAATTAAGTGCCTGTAAGAGCAGCGTGTGAATAGCAACACAGAGAACTAACATTACATTTGGATTTAAGTTAAGGAAGAAATACTGGTTGAGGCCGGGGTGGGAAAAGGTATTTTTAAACAAAGAGTGAAGCTATTTCAAGCACGTCCAGCTCCAGTTTCTTCAGTAAACCAGCACCGCATGAAGAAGCTGACATGCTACCACTTGCTCATTTCACCTTGTCCCAGTCCCTTCAAGTATAAAGTTGATTGCCCTAAGACACCTTCTCCTTTTACCTTTTTCTTCAGAGAGTTCACACTTGCTAGAAATCTTACAACATTTCAGGCAGCCTCAATCGTTGTAATTGTGCTCTGACATTCCTCCCTTCCCCTACTTTTCCTTAAACTGAAGTACCTCTGCACAGACATAGCCAATGTGGACTGAATGCATCTGTAAGTAAAACACCTTTTCCTCACCCAGAAAACTGTGAAACAACACCCAAACTACAGCTACGTCCAGTAAAGCAGCCCTCACATTTAGTGCAAATGCAACTTGAAAAGCTGCACTAAATGGAACATTTGTACTACTATTTACTGTCACGACTTCCATAATTTAGCACATGCTGCATCTTTCTGGGAATTGTAACCTTAGGGAAAGACCTAAAGAAATACACAGCTTTTTTTCACAGTAATTGCTCAAGTTCAGAAAAGACTCCTATGAATTAGAAGTCAGTAATAAAGAGGAACAAGTGAAATCCACAAGCTCCATTCCATACATTGCTGGGTGATTGTGCAACAGGTCACGGGAGAAGTCAGCAGACAGGTTGTGCAAGGCAGACCAGTGAAAAGCAACCTTTATCTAGCACTCAAATGAAGGCACGGCAACCTCAGCAGAGTCGGATGTAGCACTTAACTCCAATCAGAGGCTTGAGAAATCTTCCTCAGCACATGGAAACCAGGCACCTCAGCCCCAGGCGGGCCTGGGAGCTCTCAGAGGTTGACACTTACCACGGCAGGCTTGTTCCAGACATTCTGCTGGCAGTGTTTCACCGCCCCGCACTGCGACGCCGTGCGAATGCTCTGACACCACACCTCCAGCCCCTTCACACACTCCTTCTGCCACAGGACAGGGCTGGCCACGGCTGCCAGAGAGAGAGAAAACAGAATCAACCTCTCCAGCTGCGTGCTCGAACGATTCCCACTGCAAAGCAAGCACGCTGACACCATACAGCATAACCACCTGTTTATCAGTGTTTTGAAGCACATTTCAACCCAGCAATTTTTGACCTGTCCCAAACTCTGATTAGAGAGTCAAAGAAAAAAAGAACTAGAAAAGCCACAACAGTTGAATTTCCCTCATGAAGCGCCCAAGTCTCAGCACCTCAGCAGTCCGTTCCCCCATCACCCACCTTTCGTAAAAAAAAATTTTAAAAATCCCAAAATACCTCACTTTGCTAGCACACAAGAACTACCAAGATGACTTGAAACAGAAAAACCGTTCATTACAGAAATCTACCCCTCAGACAGCTGATTCCCAGAGCTACAACCTCCTTGTTCTCCTGTCCTACTGCCACTTCAACTCTGAACTGGCTTGTAACTGCTGTCTGCATTCCTCCTCCCACATGAACCATCCTGTTCTCACACAGCAAGTGAGAGAGCGAGGACAGAAATTAGATTAGGAGCCACAACAATGTACACATTGCACAGAAGATTTAAGAGCAGGTACAGACCAAAACACTGACCATAAACAGCTTTAAGAATGCTCTTAAGGAATTCTATCGTAGTTTTTAAACCCACTAAATCTATTTAGACTTCCTTTTCTTCTCTTGGTCAGGCTTTCAACTGTGTACAGAAAAATCTGTGGGGGTGAAAAAATGGACCAGTCCTTTTTTGGACATTACCTCACATCCCACGTGGGACCGCCCTGCAACCTTTAAAGTTTTCAAGTAAGATACAGAATACCTTTTCTGGACAGTCCTGGTAAAGAAATGTAAAATACCTGCATGAGTAATCAGTAGGACAAGTGAATCAAATGCACATTTTTGCTGACTTTCCAAGCTTCTTTTTTTTTTAATTGTGCTGTCTGGACCTGACACCCAACTTCTAACAGTTTCTAGAACCATCCTATCTGTCAGTAAGCTCTGTATCTTCAGGAGACAATGCCCTACATTGTACTAACCAATCAAGAAACAACTCCTAAAAGGCTGCAGCAGACAGGCTCCAAAGAAATCCACCATGGTCCAAGCCTACAAGGCACTGCTGCCAAAGTTTATAAAAATAATAAAAACCCCAAAACAAAACACAAACCCAACCTGTTCAAACCTATTAGCTGTACAGGTGTTGTTACCTTTACAGCAATGCTGTCTACACATCACAAAGCCCTGTCAAATTACACTGTCCACCACGAGGTTCCCTTTCTCATGTCTTGCTCTAGGCAATTAGAGGATCGATTTAAAGCTGAATTACCAGTGCATCTACAAGGTACGTGGCCACCACTCACCAACCAGCCAGAGAAACACTGCCTTATAGGTGGCATTCTGTAGCCTTCTCAGCTGTTGATTTATAAAGCCTGTTTACATTGGATTTCAGAGGAATGACCCATTTATTTTAAGAAGAACGTGCTTTGCACACCCAATTTTTTACACAAGAGCTTGATGCTTGCCACCCTCTCTCCCAGTCAAAAGCCTTCATTGCACATTATTCTTGAGCAGGACAGCACACTGGTACTGCTTGGGAGAATGCAGGAGTAAGACTTCAAAGCTTCTAATAAGGTATGGTTAGCAAAATATTTGCAGCCTATTCTAAACTCCAACATTATTCATCTGGAAGCACTAAGAATAGTTAATTTTCAAAGTCACACTGGCCAGCCAAAGAGCTGTCAGCTCTGGCAGGGTGACAATAAACAAGAATACACTTGGTTGAGGGAAAGTTATTCTTCTCTTTCGGATACTGGCATTGAACAGTGGTAGGAAGGCTCTGGAAGGCAGAGTCAAGCTCTGAATAAAGTCAATCAAGACCTGGACTTTAAACAGTGGTATTAAGGGTTCCCAACTATTTACAAGTACAGCTTTTAACCTATGCCTTTATCAAAAGACAATTACTCCCCTACACTGAAACATCCTGTAAACTACAAAACTGAACTATACAACTCTAATAATAGTTATTCTAAGCAGTTTCTCAAACTCTTGATTTAGGAGAGTGTTAAAAGCCAAATGGAGGCATTCATGCTGTCACTTGCATTGGTTTGATCAGGCTCTTAGTGAGCTTTCTGGTTTTGTTTGCTTTTTTAAGATCCTGTCACTGTATGACTTTTCAGATCTGTACCAGCTTCAGAACAATGTCTTGCTCCTTCTTCCTCACAGCCTTAACAACAGGTCGCTATTAAGTGCATGACAAAAATACTATGCTTCAGATTTATTTTTACTTATCAGCTTTGTTGGCTGTGTGTCTTTCACAAATTTCCTACTGCATGGCTTCTGTATTAAACAGATGCTCGCACAGTCACAATGCTCCAACTTGTTCACAAGGAGGGGAAAAAAAAAAAAGTCTTAAAATTAAATTGATTTTTGACAGTGCATTGACTACTTCATGCCTCTGATTGCACTGTTTCCCTGCATTACATCTCACCAGCTTGAAAAAGAAGTATTTTCTCAGAATGGGTGTCCAGCAACACTTTGCTCAGGTTCTGCTCAAAGCAGTGCCACTGGGCACACAGCCACCTCAAATTTGAGGGTAAGGACACTCATGCTATCTGCCATCCTCTAGAGAGGAGCAAAGACAAACTTACTTAAAGAACTTGAAAATAACAGAGATGAAGAGGCAGAAGAAGTAAGCTGTTCCTAAGCCAGTGAACACTAAAAACTAGTTTTAGGATGCAAGTAAGCAGTCCAAACACTTTCCCACTGGTATTATTTAAAGTCCTCACTCCTGCACAGCATCAGAGCAAGAAGAAATGCCACTATACCTACTGACTTTTCTGTCAAAAAAGCCAACAGATTCAGGAAACCTGAATCAGCTACAGCACAGGATTAACCTACAAGATCAACTTACCTACAGAAAACAGAAAATTATGGAATAGCAGTGCCCTTTCAGCTGCAAAGGACATGGGGAAGTTCTTTTCTTCTGAGAAGACAACTCTAAATTTTATGTTTTCAGTTCAGATCTTTCCCGTCAGACAGTAACTAAGCAAATTTGTTTGCTAGGACCACACATGGTTGGCACATTTTAGAGCAGCTACAGAACAAAGATGACACACACTAATAATGGCTTCTTTTCCGACACCTTCCACAGCGACTTCACACACAGGGAAACTTTTATTAGTTTGTTCTGTATTATGTGGAAGTACTTTTGTTTGAAATATTGTATCTCATATAAAAGGATGCAACTTCACTGCAACAAAATCCACCCTCCCTTTCTGAACATCCTGGGAAAAACAGAAACAAAGCTAAAAAAAGTCTGCATTAATTCAGATCTTGCAGATTCACAAAATAGCTGGAAACTCTTTACTGTTACCACTTTTTCCCTTTTAGCTTGTTCTCCTATTTAACTATGAAACAGAATTTTTCCCTCATAAATTAACTTATATTACAACAAAAGCAAACATGCCAGTGAAGTGTGTTAAGACCTCGTGCTGTCTCAGAACCAACAGTTTTGAGTTTTAACTCTTCCCTCCAAATAGCCTTTGCTACAAAAGGAACAACACCTTAACATGGTATTTTTCACATCCCCAGCACAGCAGCAACCCAAGAGAAAGCAAAGCACCATCAGTTACCTCAGAGAGCTCTCAATGCTTGATGGAAAAACCCAAGAGAATTACTTTCTTTGTTACCTCTGGCATCTCTTTATTTTATATGTTCTTTTTTATCTAAGGTCAGCCATTTTTTAATAGATTTCTCCTTTCTCTCTAGATTAGCTCTCAACAGTCGCATGTCATGCCCACCAAGACCTGTCCCCCCTGTTTCCTGAAGTTCTTGCAAGCCACTATTTTTAGAGCATCAAACAAATTTATCTGTGAAGGCCAAGGTGTTTCTTTGTACTCTTCATTGGTCTCTCCCTGCTTGAACCACTTCAGATGTAGCTTCTTCAATTTAAGAAAAAACAGCCTTTGCTTTACCAAGTTTATCCTAACATCCAGACACAAATTCGGGAAGTAGAGGTGATGGCCCCCTCAGAAAGTATCACCTTTTCCACTTGGCTTATAGAGCCACACGTGTGAAAGCACAGCTCAGTTCTTCACTCCTCTCCAGGAAACAGGAACCTAAAACGAAGCTTATAATGTCTGGATTACCATTCTGCAAGGACAGCTCCAGGAGAATTACTAGGCAATTACCTTTCTTGGAAAACACCTTCCCTTCCCTCAAGCATTTGTCTCACTCTTCTTCCACAGAGAGCCAGTCTGATTTTTTTCTCCCAGACTCTCAGAAAAACATCCTAAGAAATCCCCTCCAAAGCTGCACTGAAGCTACAAATGAGACTTAAAAGTTAATAACTTACATAAGCTTCAATGAACAGGGATTCTAAGGCGCCAGACCAGATGCCCTAAAGAGCCAAAGGATGAACCAGAAAACTACCATCCAGAACACAAAGAAATTCAACCTGAAGACTCCAGCCTCCTCCAAACCAAACTGCTAAAAAAACCCTTGGTTACAGACAAATTAACCTGTAATTTGGAAAAAAAAAAACCATGAGGAAAGTGCTGAGCTGCTGTTCAACTCAATAGATTGAAGTAAAATGTGAAGATCATTTAGGGTGCTGTCAACTCTCACATTTTTGTGACAGTCAAACTTGTCCAAGTGTATTAACCTATTCGTCAGGAAGGATGTTATTCCCAGGCTGTCCTACTTGCAATGTTAATAAAAAAAAAAAAGATCATTCATTATCTCCCAGAGACACCACAGACCAAGCGAATGCATCAGCCTCTGCCATCTGTGCTCTGTTAGTTACTGACTTTTCCCCATGTCCTTTGAGACTTGCAAAAGCAAAGTGTGTTTAAGTTAAAGAAGTCAAGAGGGATCAACCTCTTCACCAAAGCTTACAAAGTGCCAAGAAGTGAAGGAGCGACCCCAACCTGAAGTTATCTGAAGGGCTCAATACTCCACAGCATCTCTGGTCAGTTAAGGAGTAAAACTTCAAAAGTTGTAACCGCATCACACACCAGTGACTCTTGTCAAAGGGCTGCTATGCCTCTGGATTAATGAGGCAGTAAAAGTGACCATAACATCTGAGGGATTACAGGCAATTTGAAAAAAAATTGGAGGAAAATGTGGCTAACTGTTATCAGCATTCCAGTTAAAAATGAGTCTTCCTGTCCAGTATCTACTGACAAAAAACCAAGCCTGAAACATTTCTAACTAGTGTGATGGGCAAGAAACGAATTTGGAGTTAACACCACAACCAGGCTCTTCCTCAAAGTGGGGAACTCATTCTCATTTTGGAACACTGCCTCTACCTCAGATGCTCCCTTGCTTCCCTCACCAGAAGACAAGCACGGCAAGAGAAGCAGTTTGTGTGGACACAAGCAATCATAATAAAGTTACAGAGAGCAGAGAACTGGATGAGATGGGACAGTAAAATCACCTCTACTAACCCAGTGAATTGTCCCAGGTAACTAGAAAGGTTGCAAGAGAATAATTTCCAAGTCGGCCACATGTTGCCAAGCAAGGCCTGACTTCTGCCTAAGATTTTCTATGGCAGAATCCAAAGAGATAAGTGGATGTTCCAGGGCATCTGGTAGTCATCAGGAGTAAGTGGTCCCATACAGTATGCTAAGATATTCCCAAAAAGTTATGAGTAGCATTTTTCCCTGCAGCAGATCCCTGAAGAAATACATAAAAATGTTTTGGGCATACTTGTTGTCCACCTCCATTCTTTCTGTTTTTGTTCTGAGGGGCTTTTTGCAGGAATGCAGGGGACAGATTTAATGCGAGTCTCTGCAGAAATCCTGTATTTAACATCCCCTTTTCACCAGACAGCAGCACAAAGACTGGGAAAATCCGCTATCTGGCATCTGAAACCAAACATTGCCCCATGACCATATACAGAGAAGCACTGCCCTGAAATATATACTCTGATATTTTAATAGCAGCAAATGAATTGCATTTAAAAGCTGCCCCATAAAGAAAAAAAAATAAAACAGAAAGTGAATAAATCCTTTAAGAAAAAACAAACTCTCATATATGTCATAGAGTTCTAAGGCATTGCCCCAGCCTGCTTTGAAGAATCAGATCTACACGAGATACTGAAACAAAAACCAGTGGCAAGCAGCAGTAACTAGTCCTGCTTCCCCCACAGATACAAAACCAAAATGTCCCTGCATTTTATGCCAGAAAAGCCTTCCCTGAAATAGCACAGTCCAATCTCCCGGGGAGCCTCAGCTGACATCAGGTGACACATCCAGTTTTGCTGACAAGCTCCTTCTCTCTTGCTCCACCCTCCACATCATCTCGGTGTCCGGAGGCTCCCAGAGCAGCTCCTTTGCGGTACAGGAACAGCACAAACCGGGAGTGCAGAGAGGCCGCGCTGGGCTCGGGCAGCTCCGATGGCACACTCGGCCAGGCGTGACCAGGAGCAGGCAGAACGGCTGGCTCAGCTCCTCCAGACACAACCAACAGCAACCCTTTCTATTTATACCTCCCCGGCAAACAAGGAGGGGATTGTGCAAGGGCAGGTTTACACAGGGCACATGACCGGTGTGCTATCAAAGCACCGGCTTTGGTATGTGACGGCCTGACGGTGCCTCATATCCACGGTTACTCCCCCAAGAAAACACAGGTTTTATTTTTGTATAATCGCAGCCCCATTTAGGTCGGAAAATACCTCTAAAATCTTCAAGTTCAACCTGTGACCGATCACCACCTTGTCATTCAGACCAGAGCACTGAGTGCCAGGTCCAGACATTTCCTGAACACCTCCAGGGATGGTGACTCCACCACCTCCCTGGATAGCCCATCCCAGTGCCTGACTGAGAAGGAATTTCTCCTGATTTCCAACCTTAACCTCCCCTGGCACAGCTTGAGGCTATGTCCTCTCATCCTGTCGCTTGTTCCTTGGGAGCAGGGCCTGACCCCCATCTGGCTGCACCCTCCTGTCAGGGAGTTGCAGAGAGTGAGAAGGTATCCCAGAGCCTCCTCTTCTCCAGGCTGAGCCCCCCCAGCTGCTCCTCACTGGACTCACCCTCCAGACCCTTCCCCAGCTCCGTTCCCTTCTCTGGACACGCTCCAGCACCTCAGTGTCCTTGTAGTGAAGACCCAGAACTGGACACAAGATTTCAGGTGTGGCCTCAGCACCGCCCAGCACAGGGGGACAGTCACTGCCCTGGTTCTGCTGGACACACCATTGCTGATACAAGACATCCTCCACTCTTCTCCTAATTTAATCTGCAGGACTGGGCTGCACCAGCCTGGCTGCTTTTGTTAGAAACCACACTGATAGCAGAACAAGCCTGCAAACTACAGAACACAGTCCAATTATCTGCTTTATCCACATCCTCAAGAAAATTCAAGCCAGGCTAACTCAGCCTACAAATTTCCTATCCCCACATGTTCTGACCAGCGTTTGCTAGAGGAATTACACATTAACTTGAATCTTCCTTCCTTACAAGGTTTGAAGTCTACTATTTTAGGGGAGGGTGGATGTGAAAAAATCATATCCTCAAAGTTTTCACTTTCCACTCCCAGCTTAACTTTCAATTTAGGAAAAGGGGGGGAAATATTCAGTTAAAGAGAAACTGAGTCTTGCTTTAACAGCACACCCAACCTTCCTCCTCCTTCCCTGGCCTCAAAGACAAGGAATAATCAGAGTGCGCATCAGTAGTCCGGAGATGCCAGGACCTGCACACCCTGCTTGAATTCCTCCCCGTCTCCCTTAAAGGGAAGATGCACAGAAGCCCCGTAAGTAGGTCAACCAAAAACCCTCATGGCCTGTAAGGCAGCCAAGTGACTCCATTAGGATCTGACAAGGGTGGCTGAATTTTTACACAGCTAATTAGCGAGCTCAGCAGACGAAAACGGTGTTTCGGGTTGTCACAGCAAAATCTTCAGGAAAATCTGCACAGTAGGTGAGGCAATTAGCATTCGTAACAGAACCCTGGTGAAAAAAGACAGCTGTTTATTTGTGTTAAAAGAGTGACTTCCTAAGGAAAAACTGGCCTGACTAGTCTCCTGCTACCCTCAGCTGCACACCATGCCTTTAACAGGTTGGCCAAGCAAACTCTCATTGCTGAACTGGTTTCTCATTACAATTTCCCTAAACACACTAAGGGAAAGCTGGCGGATGGATAGTTCAAGGTGAAGCCTTTTCACTTTCAAAGCGCAAGGAACTGCAATGATTTCAACGATTTGGAAACAGTCCCAGAAGGAGTGGTAACTCATGGCAGCTAATTCAGTGTGGAGCAGACTCAAAAGACACTATTAAAGCCGATAAACATGCAGAGTGAAAACTGATACTTGCTTTCTTGCTTCCTGCCTGAAAAGTCTGAGATAATCCATTAAACTGCCCACATATCAGCGTATTAAATATTATCAGTGTATCCAGGGGAAGGTGTTCCTGTCCTCCGCAGGAGGTTGGAACTAGATGACCTTTAAGGTCCCTTCCAAACCAGGCCATTTTATGATTTTATGACATTAGAACTACAATAAAGTACAATCATGAAAAATTTCACAGGATCATTTACTGTACTATGCTAGCTGGTTACTCCGATGGCCTTTAAACAGCCAGTCAGGCTTTTTTTTTTGGTTGCCTTTGGAAATGCTGCAGGTTAAACTTGTAAGCAAATAAGCCCTAAGATTAAAATAGTCTTATTTAGAAGGATATTCTCCAAGTAACTGTGCACATCACATCCTGACATTTTGAGGGCTCTAGCTATTCCATCCTGCAACCTAAAGGTGTATTACCACTCGTCAGACTATGAACCATTTCTGTACCTCTGTCAAGCTTCTGCAATGCACAAAACACAAGCATCGCATGTTCTAACCTTGAACCCTACAGGTAAAGGGAGAGTATCATCTATTCCACCCATCATTTTCACCTCAGCAACAGCAGTTACCGAGGCAGTGAGCAGCAAAATCAGTGGAATTTTCCATATAGAGCAGGAGATCCTAATGCAAAAACACAACAGCAAAGGCAACCTCCCACCATCCGCAAGAGGATTAGCAGCCATCTATCCCTGAAGTGACGGAGATAAACACCGCTGCTGGCAGGAAAAACAGTCCCTCCCAATTGTCCCCACCAACCTGGGCTCTGAGCTGCCCGATTCGTTCCATCGGGAAGTCATTTCCCTACCAGCAGCGGGAATGGCCAGATCCTCACGGGGACTCCCCCCTTCTCCCTGCGTTTCCCTGGCGCTATTTTTGGGCGACCCGCTCCCCTCCCCCCCCCAAACACAGCCTTTCCATCACAGCCACCCCGAAAGCGCCCTTGAAACCTCCACTCCCACCACCCTCCCTCATCGCTGCTTCCTCTGTTTGGAATCTGGGAATGGGTCCTGCTGGGGGAATACAAACAGCATTAGGCTCGGCCTTCCCCCCTCCGCGCCGCCCTCGTCCCGCGCACGCTGGGCGCTCAGAGAACCTCTCCCCGAGCCCGCC